>VZRF01004034.1:40972-527887 GCA_013396875.1 Vireo altiloquus | reverse complement strand
GGAACATAAAATCCTATTGCCAATAATAGCACTCTAAATGAAAGGAGAGAGTCAGCAGGTGATGGATGCAAACAGAATAAATTTGTCACACGGAAAAATGTGCCATCATCACACTTATTATGCTATGCTCTTGTTAAACTAAAATTAGCATGAACATTAGAAAAAGGAAAAGAAATTAGTTGGCTATTCCTTACTAAGTAATTCTTTAAGGTGTGGCAACCCCTTATGTAGAAAGTACTTCTGAAATGCAGTCACATATGTGAATTTAGAAATATATCTTTAGATATATCTGATATATATATTTGTAATATATATTTTTCTAATATATTCTTCTTTCTAATCTACCTTGAGAAAGAACTGCTGAAGTCTACATTCAGGAAAGAAGATATGATGTAATAGCTAATCCAGAAGATGTAAGTAAACAGGGTTTTTTACTGTTATGATCATGAATTATAAAAGACAAAAATTTTTTATATGACAAGTTAGAGAATTTTTTTCAGAGGGGGAACGGACCTTAAGTATAAAATATAGTCTAATTCAAGAACCAATATGCACAGGTTATTTTCTCAAGACTCACTGCTGAAGAGCCAAAGCTATTTCTTTAGAAATAAAAAACTCTATGTGTTACTTCCTTTGAGCCATGGACAAAATGCCTTGTTGTTTATATGTAAGTATTTAGATATTGATTTACTGGCAATGTCATTGATATAACAATCATTTCCCATTACCAAGTTTTGTGCATGGGGACTAGCCTATGCTTAAGCATGATGTGATGATCAGAAGGTTAAGATCAGAGTGAAGGTTTGTCCATACTGGCAAAACACAACCCTAGCTATTATTGCTTAATCATAGTAACAGGAAAAGAAATTGCATTTTTTGTTTGTTTGTTTCTTTGTTTGTTTTAGATTTCATAGTTCTTTAGAATGGGATTTATTTTACAGTGAAAAAAATAATTTGTCTCATGTCAAGATCAAAGTCTTTTATGGAGAATTAGGCTCCTTTTGAATCAAAGCATAATGTATTTTGACATGAGTAAAGTCTGTACCTGCTCTCAATTTGAGTAAAGCCACCACAGACAAAAGATTTTATTCAGCTTTCAACTAATAACAGCACAACTATTGTGAAAGTGATTTACCAGTATCTCTAACCCATTTCTAGACAGCAGATACTGTCTTGATATGAAAAGAGATGCCATACAACTCTCTACATACAGAGTTACCTTTGTCTTTCAAAACTGGTTTGATTCTACTCTAATTCTAATGAGTAAAACCAACAATCATGCAAGCAAAAGCCCAGGTAACACTGGCAAACACAGCAGGCAGAGGAAATCTGGTAAAATTTTTTTAGGAAATATTATTTATTAAGAAATACTAGCAAGATATGGACTTGCATGAACAATTAAACACTAGGAATTATATCTTTAATTAAAAATTTGTTTCCTTTAAATCTGAATGCAATAGTAAAGTTAGTTAAAGGGGCAATGTCAGCTGTAAAATCAGATTTTTTTTGAAATTTTTTGTGGTTTGTTATCAGCAGTTGTAATCACTTAGCTGAACTGAAAGTTAAGTCTAAGTGAACCATGGCAGGTGTTTCAACTTTAATGGAAACATAGAGGTATTTGTGGAAGAGAAAAGTATATCTACCTCAGATATATGCAGTGAATGTACAATTCTTGCACTTATACTGAAAATAGGATTCATCTTACCTAAAGGTGACCATAAAGAAGTTATGGCTAATCATTAAGATCTCCTCAACAGAGGAAAGAGATAAATACTTAGCACTTAGTTCCATATGAAGAGAGGTTTAAGGTAGGCTGAATGACACAACTTCCAGAACTGCCTCTCTGTCTTTGCTATCTAGAGAGAAATTCCAGATGTGTAGCTAAGACTAGACACTCCACAGTAAGTTATGTGAGGGAAAGATCTCTCCAGACACTCCTTTAGACACTCTTTTTAGAATTTGACCTCAATTGACTGTTCTGCATATAGATATGTATAAGCAATATACATATTTTTATATAGTAATATATATATATTTGTGAGAACTATATTGGATTCAGATCATCGATAAAATGCTAAAAAGTGTTTATTCTTTTATTATTTTCACCTCTTTCTCAGCTGCCTATCTCCCCAACCTATGCCAACAAAGTTGACAAATTAAGTCAATGACAAACCCAACGACAATTCTTGTGGCCCATCTTCTTCCTAGCAGGAAAGGTGTTTAATCCATCAACTTGCTGACAGCTTTCAGAGAAAAATATAGAAATTTCTTTTTAACAATAAGAATTTACTCCCCTTCAAAAGTCCTGTCAAAGTTCCTATTTCAAACTTTCTTTCAAAGTTCAAAGGTGAGCTTTAGACATCTTTTGAAACAATCCCTAAAAAGGATAAATCTAATATTTTTTCCTACACTATTGTGTCAAGAAAAAGAAGAAAGGAGTTTTCCTGAGGAATGTTGATTTTTTTTTTCTGTCTTCATTATCTTTAATGCTGAAGAATTGCTGAGTGACTGAATAGGAATGAGAATCAAATCTAGGCAAAAGACCCTCTTGAGGAGATGTTTCTTCCGAGAAGTTCCAAATCCAGTTGCCTTGAAAAGGATGAGGGTTTATTGGCATGCAGTTGTATTACAAGAATGTATTCAGATATTAATCAGAGCTGTGTTCAGCAAAATAAAAATAATGCAAAAAAATTCCACATCTTTTGTTTAAAAATTACCCATTTTCTATCCTGTGGAACTCATATAATACTCAGGACAAAGAGAAGAAACAGACAGAGGTGATGGATAGACAACTCTAATTAGAATAAAGTTTTCACTAAACAAGAACACAACTACTTTGCAAATCATTTAGTTGCAATCAGCTTGTAGTTGGTGTCAAAGTAGTTCACTAGAAAAAATTTATTAAAGGACAAAACTAGTGTATTTACTGATGTAATTAGAAGTAAAATGTCAACAACATAGGACAAGTTCAGTCCCTCTCATGGACACTATGTAATGATTTCATTATTGGACTAAAGTGCTCAGTCTCTCTTTAAGGGAAATTGCTTTAACTGACTTTGTTTTAGCTAAAATGATATGGAAAACTGTCTCTTTGCTGCCTTTCCTTGTAATTTTTTTGCTTATATTTTCAAAACTTCCTAGATGTTACTGCTGAGAGCTGTCAGACTGCAAGAGAAAAGCATTGAAAAGGCTTGCAAAGTTACTGCTAGAGATATTCACTGTGCTAGCATTATACAGTCCCTGGTGGTCCTGTTCTCTATCAGAAGTTGTATCAAGGGTCACCTTTTGAGAAAATATCGTGAAAAACATTTTTTTCTTTGATATTCTCACTATATTAGCTGATTGGAGAAGTAGCAGCAGTAGGTAGGAGTTTATAGCAGGAGTTAAAGAGCAACAGCTGATTTAAAAGATCCATGAAAAATGGATCCATTACGATTACCCTGAGAAATATCCTTACTTTTTCTTGTATGCTTATGTGTCCAGAAGAAGAGTAAGATGCTTGTATGCCTAGAATGATAGCCTACACTAACTCAAGTTGTGGGTCTTAAAACTGAAGGACAATTCTCTTGTAGATGAACTAAACCTCAAAACTTTATAATTTCTCCATAGATGAAGATTAGTGAGATTTTAATTGACAGTGGAAACAACATAGAAAGGTCTAACGACCTATTTAATAAGAAAATGAGCAATGTTGGACCTCAGGAATATTCTTGTCGAAGTAAGAGTTAACATTAGCATTCAGGAATTTCTCTGTGAAGACCTCCTCTCTCTTTAGAATGGTTACATTGCTTGAAAGTCCCTCTCAAATAGTCTGAAAAATTAGAAATTCAAACTGAGTTGTGCAATATGTCCAAAATAAGATTTATTTTTTTGGTAAGGCAAGAAGGTGAAGCTTGTGAGGATTTCACCATGGATGTGAAATGCTATTTGTTCTGACTGTGTAAGCCACAGTATAACAAAGAAACAGAAACATAGGGTAATGTGGGCAACAGAATAATTAATCTTAAGCTAAAAAACCAAGAATTCTTTTAGTTCTGGCAAACTAATAATAACTTATACATCCTGATATATAATTTTATTTGTCACATATTGAATATTTTAATGAAACAGTTGAAAAAGAATATTTTAGTATTTCACATCCTTTCAAACCCATCTCCCTAATTTTCATCTGGACTCATACAAAGAACACAAACACACAAAGCATCAGTTTTTAATAAGAATAAACAGAATAATAGATAAGCAGTCACACAAAACTATGGTGTTAGTCTGTCTCAGGATCTGTTGACATAAATCATTAGCACTTTGTTTTTTAAGTTTGGCTTATTTGTTTATTTCTTTAATGTTTTAGATTCCTAAAATCTACATATAACATTCAAATAACTACAAAAATACATACTGGTTTTCTTTTCTTTTTTTATCCTTCATGATTTTCAGCCTTCTTACTTTCTCATGACACCCTGTCCCACCTTTCTCTTGAGAACAATACCCTTTTATTAACAATTGGTGATGGCCTAAGGGGACAAGCACTTCTGCAGGTAATTGTGGACATTGACTTTTTTCATCTGCTCACTCCAAGGCAACTTTGACTTCTCCTTTGTTTCCTCACTTATGCATTCCATCACTAATTTAATAAAAAATTTGGGAATGAGTGTTGCAACTACCTGTTCTAAGCTTCCCCTTTCGCCCTCTTTTAGTGGCTGGGGATCCGAGACTCCAAGGATCAACTCAGATAAGACACAGATGCCCACCCTTGATTTACACAGCAAGAGCTGTGAGAAAATCTGTAGAGATACAAGAAAGGTAAAATTACAGAGCTGGGATTGTTAAAATTGCATTCTTTGGTGCAGAAGGATTCAGGAGAGAAAATACCTGCACAGAAGGTTATAAAATGTTAAAGAAAGGAAGGGTAATTGAGCTTGTGCAAGAGCGATGACTGGGGTCAGGTTACTGGTGTTAACAGAGATAGTAGGTGATGCCAGCTGAGCAATATCGAAATGTTGCTGGGGTTTGCAAAGGCTGATGCTTCTTCTCTCAAATAATGCTGGCCAGGGCAGCAAACATTGCTTGGATACCTCAGCAGGGTGAAAAACTCATTAATCCTAAATCCAACAGTTTCCTAAAAACTGGAATAATTTTTTGGAAGAGGAATACATTTGTGTTTTTCTGATCTTTACATGTGCTTTTTCTCCCAAGATTTCAAAAGTGTTAAGTGCAAAAAATTGCAACAGCTGCCAGTGAATATAACAGATTATGCATAGTTATCCAACTATAAATATTGTGCTACTGAAATAGAGCTAAAAGGTTCTAAAAAATATAGAAACTTTACTAGAAATTAAGAAAACAGAAAAAGAATCTCCAACTACTATGCTTAGGAGGTTGCTGGTTCTGAGTTTATCCTAAGGCATTCTTTTTGGGTTTATTTGCTTTGCTGATCCACCACAGTCTTTCATTTAACTAGATAGCCTTTGTCATGTAATCACTAGGTTTTTCTGTCACATCTCTTTCTATATTAATTACTAGGCCTATATGTAGCTTTACAGGGTTTCAGAAGTGGTCTAAAAATCCTAAATATCCCTCTACAGGATCAGTCTAGATCTGGAGGCATATATAGAAACTATTAGAGGTTGAACTTTCAAAACCTAAAGTCTTCAGCTGTTCCTATGGTAACCAATTAGATCACTGGGTTGAGAGGTGCTGCTTGTTCTGAAAAGGGAAAGTTTTAAAAACAGGGACTTCATACCAGTTTAAATACTGAAATATACTGCTATCACAAACAGTAGGCAAGTACTCTCTTTGTTACTTTCCTCTGTGCCTCCTTTTCAGTTTGTTTTTTCTCTCTTTAGAGTTGTTGTGGCTTTGTGTGATTTGATCAAGCAGCCATATGTAAACTTTTGAACTGTATTGGTCAGCTTTTGATCTGCATATATAAAACTCCACATATTAGTTATATGAATTGCCTTAGGTGACTCTTTCAATAATTCTAAACATGAAGGAAACAGTTTTAATAAGAAACACCTTTGCATGTAGACAAAATATTTACTAAATTTAGTCTTTTCATTCAGCTATACTATTGCAGCTTTTGTCTCCACCATTGATTAATGGACTACTGCAAAATATTTCTCCACTGCAAACCTATGCAAATCCATAAATAAAGGTAAGAGGGTTATTTTTTTGAAAACAATATATTTAAAACTGTCGAAGTATCTTTTAATACATAATTTATGATTAACAAAAACTATTAATAATTAAAATATACGATGATATTGTAGAAAGATCAGAAGATTAATTTGTATTTTAAATACAGAAGTCTCTTTCTGTGTGTCTGCAATTAAACAGTCAGACTTGTTTGCTATGTGTTTATGTGAGAGAAACAACATTCTCATTGGTATGGTACAATCTTAAATGGCCCAAATTTATAATGTAAACAGAACTGTTAAATCACACAGTACAACAGCAAAGCACAAGAATGACTCAGTTATACTGAACAGCGGTTTTTTTACTTCTTGCATATGATCTCTGTTCTGGTAAGACACTTGAAGATGAGTATTCTGTCTAACAAAGACCACATAGTTGCTCCCTCATCTTCCTTGGGTGCTGAGTGGCCTCACCAGCTGTACCTATGGCTAGTAATTTTAGGTGAAATCTAAAGATGAATTTGGAAAAGCACACAAAGCTGCCATGGATGCTTCTTCTGAAATATCTGATGAACTCGAGTGGCTAGCAGGCAGATAGAGTGTTCAGGGAAAATCAGTTGTCAGAGATATAATGCATCTATGTTAGGGAGAATTAAAAGGAAATTAAGAGTAAAAAAACCCTAGATTTTAAGGATATAGTCCATGTGATCACTTCTATCGCTTCGTTGGTTTTATTGCTCTCTCTGCACCGTGGTTTTGATTATGCGAAATGAGCAGGACTACACAGGTGTGGAACTGGGTTGAGATAATAAAACACTTGCTCAGAATGCTTGTGTTTTTCTAGTTTCTTAAAATGCAGGACATAAAAAAATTAGGAAGTTGTACTATATGGGAAAATGTCCTGCTGTTTCTTAGTAGTGACCTTGCGACAGCTTCAGCACTTCTGTAAGAAATTCTGTTTAATGATTTTATAAATTTTTTTAATTTCATAATTAGAGTTTTTAAAATTGCTAAGCATTGTATATATGCTTAGCAATAAGAAAAGAAAAACAAAAGTAAAAACTCACTCTAAGAAAAGAAAACAAAAGTAGGAAATTAGAAAGCAAACTTTTTCCATCTGTAAGGAATTTGACAACTGATAGAAGCATATGCATATGAATATATAAAAGAGAAACACTAATGAATATGCAGATTTCCTATTGGTACATTTTTCTATTCCTTACATGGCAGAAAAGGAAAGGGGAAGGCAATCTCCTTCTATTGTATAATCTCTTTAGTGCAAAAGATAATCTACTGGGTACTGAAGTGCTCATAATATAAGCAACCCTTTTTGTGACTTTCTTTCGCTGTAGGTTTGTAATGGTCCAAGGCATTTTAATAATTAGTCTACGGGGAGCCTTAATAGACTAGGGCAACTCTTAATTAACTTAATCCCCAGTACATGAGTTGACCAGGAGACATCAAACCACATTTTAGCTTGGAGGGTATGTGAACTCAGAGAAATCTCATTTTTTAACTACTGTGGTGTCACATTTTTTCCTTCTAGCTTAGTGTGGTTGTAGCTAAACACATTGTGCCATTCTGTAGTCCTGTAGTAACCAGAAGCCTTTATTTTCAGTAGAATTAATAATAAATGAAGATGGCAATTTCAGCACAATTATTTTACTTTGCAAAAATTATCATAGTTAGGTGTTCATACATGGTTAAAATAGGCAATTAAGAAGTGATTATACCTATTTTTGCTATATCTCTGTTGTATGTTTCTGATGCTTAAAAAAAACCCGGATCTGTTTAAAATAAGTGAAAATATACTGATAATCTTTTTAGCTACAGTATGTTTTAATTAGAAATATTCTGTACTCCTATGATTTGGTACTGAGGGAAATATTCTAGTATATGATTATGCTTCAAGCATGCTTTATATTTATACGGATTCAGTTTGTACTTTATATTCTATTCTTGCTTCTTATCAAAATTTTTGATAAGTCTTAATAGCAAAAAAAAAACCAAGGAACTTCCTGAGGCAGCCTTTCTCCTTTCATGTCTATGTTCTTATTCACACACTTGGTAATACTTTTAATGAAGCCAGTGTTGCTTTAGGAATATAATCCTGAGGTACCTAAAGCTGTGTAACAGTAATGATTATCACTGAATTACATGTAGTGACACTGTGGGCAGCCTAAGAGTGATGAAAGAAAAAATGTCATTATAATCACAAAGCACTCATGTGAAAGACAAAGCTATTCTATAAGGTACATATGTTTCTGAATAAACATTGTTTGCAACAGCATATATTAAAAACACCTATTTTTATTCTTTAAAGTGAGTTGTTGTGGTGTTGGTATTATTAGCATTTGCAGCTGATTTCCAACTAGATATATGAAAGAGATATTTAAATTAAGTAATTTAACAGAAAAACCACTGGCAAAAGAATTTTAATCTAAGCTAAGAAATTTAACCTAAGATACTGTTTAGCCCTTCAGGGACTCAATTTTTCTGTCCCAGTTGCTGAATGCTTTGGGGCACACCCTTTCCTTGAGATGCATTCCATTAGAATCTTGGCCAACACCTCTAATGCTAAAAATAAGTTAAAAAGTCATATTCAGGTTAACCAAACCTTCAGCTGGACACTTACGCATCTCACTATCAAGAAAAGGATACTAATTTAACAATTACCACAGGATCTGGGTCAGTGACAGAAATGAGAACATAAATGTTTTTGTGATACATAATTATAAAGTATTAAGATATTTCCTAATAGATTTTTTTTAGCATTATGGAAAGAATTAGCTATATCTATGTGTATTGCATAGTGAAGAACTCAAAAATTGTATCATTAGGAAAAATGCACACACATATGTTCCTGCTATTACAGTCAAATTTAATTCACCTCATTAAAACACTTCCCTTTTATTTCAATAATGCTGCATGTATTCAAAAGCACTGCATTTTATAGTGAATTCAATTTTTTACATTATTAATCCCCTTATAAAAAGGAAAATTCAATCCCTTCAAAAATCTTGATGTAGTCAGTTTAATTTCCATAACTATAAATCTTTTATAACAAATGAGTTTTAATTAGTTGCTGTCCTTGGCCATGTACAAGAGGAAGGAATCATCTTTCAATTAATCTATTGTTAGGTTATACCAAATGAAAAAGTCCCATATGCTTAGGATGTTCAGACTGCTCTCTTTCCAACTTAATAGACATTGACCCATAATTTTCTAATATTTTTCAAGTGTTTGCCTTTGTTACTGTTTTAGAAGAGAGTCCATTTTTTATTAACTTGATGGGCTGATGGGACAAAACTGGAAAATAATTCTAAGATAGTCCATGGATATACACAGCTATAAACAGAATCAAAATCTCCAAAGAAATATACCCAAATTTAGATTGCTTAAAACTTTTCAATTTTCCAATTTACTTTTATTTGGAATATAAAATTAATCAGTGTTGGCTATATGGTCCAACTGAATTCAGGAGTTAAGCAACATGATTGATTAATCCCCATCTTTACTTTATTTTATATTTTACCATTCTAAGTTTGTTAGTAGTTTCACAGAGTAATGTGGGTTGGAAGATACCTCAGGAAGTCATCCAGTCCAGTCTTAGGTTCAAAAGAGGGTCAGGCCAGGTCACTCTTGTAAACCTCCAGGGAGGGAGACTGCACAACCTCCCTGGCAGCCTGTCTCACTGTCCCATCCCGGGAAGTGTCCAAGGCCAGGTTGGATGGGGCTTTGAGCCCCCTGGTCTAGTGCAAGGTGTCCCTGACCACGGCAGGGGCCTTGGAAGCAGCCGATCTTTAAGGTCCCTTCTCACTCAGGCTATTCTATGACTCGTATGAGGAAGAAGTTTCTCCTTTCTCCCCAGTATTTGTCTGACATTATATGTTTGGTTTTGTTGAGAGCACCAAGAAAGAAAGGGGCAAGAAAGGTATTATATGTAATTTATTCCTATGTCATGGAAAGCAAAATAAAGGTTTTATAGAAATTTCAGGAAAGAGGTGTTTCAAATGACCTAGAAAAGAATGATTAAATATTGTCTAAAATTCTGTTCATCAAATGCTTCATTTCAGTTAGGGTCACTGTCTTAGTGGAGGAACCAAAGATCATGTTTGTTTTCTAATAAAATTGTATTGACTTAATTAAACAATGACACAACAGGAGTCATAATATTTGAGTTGGTGGTTGTTGGGCTTTTTTCTTCGTGGAACTTCCAACAAACTAGCCCAACTAGATAAGCTATCTGTGAGCTAGAAAATGTAACATAATATATGACAGCTACAATTTTTTCCAGGGAGGAATGTGAGATACTGCATAATTAGGAAAGCAGCACAATTGTCACTCCTTTAAAGGCAACAAGATTTGTCTGCCTGATGCCAATGGGCCCCATGCAAATGCTTGGTTCACAGCCACATCATTACCAGAAAAATGTGTCTACATCACCACAAAATGTGTCTGAGATGTGAAATAAGACAAGTAATGTTACAGGATGTCTTCTTATGTGAAGAAGTGGAAAAAGATTAGTTATGTAACTTCTATTAAAAAATATTCAAAAGCTGAGAATAATTTACCCTAGTTTGGCATCTCTGCATTATTCATCTTACCTCCTCTGGCATGATCCTGCACACATTAAGCATCAAGGAACCTAGTAGAGCTGTGAATTTTATATATAAAGATCCCTAGATGTCCAAAGTACCTCTTCTCTGCTTGGACAGCGTAAGTTACTTAAGAAACCAGGGCTCTCACTTATTCCCAGTTAGTATTGGAATACAGTGTTTGTTTTCAAGAGATTTCAAGTTGGCAGTGCAACCTTGTGACAATGGAGGATGAGGCCATATGGGGCTCTATTAACAAGAGTGCAGACAGACCATCAAGAGAAGTGGTTATTCTTCTGTATTGTACAGGTTTGGAGGCCATGCCTGGACCTCTGTGTTTGTTTTTTGGCTCTTCCATTAAAAAAAAATAGTCATCACATCCTGGAGACAGTCCTTCAGAAGGTAAGCAAGATGATAAAAGGAACTGGACTACATAAAGAGTAAGAGGGGGCTAGGGGAGCTGGCTTAAGTAAAGAAGGTTAAAAGGGGATCTCCATCTTTTTGGCTACCTAGTGGGAGGTTAAGGGAAGAGAGAATCACTCCTTGTCAGAAGTACACAGAAATGGATTTTTCAATGGACAACAATTGCAAAAAAAGAACATTCTGAGTAGGTATTAGATGGAAGAAGATCACATTGAAATTGATAAAATATTGAAGCAGATTGTCCAGAGACATTAAGGAATATATATCCTTGGAGATGTACGGACCTCAACGCCCTGAACAAGCTGTTCTGACTTTTCAATTGGCTCTCCTTTGAGGCAAGATCACCTGACAGGATTCCCCTCTAACAATTTTTTTCTCTTTTTTCTGTGAATGGTTATTACAACACCACGATTTAAGTATTCTATTTTTAGCTGTGTTTTTAGCCATTACTGACCCTTCCTGATCCAGCTTAATAAGTCAGCAGTGAGGCTGCTTCAAAAGTTAAAATGTTCACACAAGATTTATAAATCTATTGGTTTCACGCAAGCTTGTTTGATTTGTTGAGTAAGGAAATAATTAGCAAAAATTCCTTGAGAATGCAAAAGACTTTTTCCATGGGAGCTCTAGATCAGATTGGCATGGACTACCTGATGGAAAGCAATGCACCAAGGAGGCAACCCTAGTAGTAAGGTAGGAATAAAGCTAGGAATTGTTTGAATAATTATACAGGAAATAAGAGAGCAGCTAAGCTTATTTAAGTACGGGATAGTCTAAAAATTGTGGAGAGAGCACTGGGAAGACAATTTACCACCACTTAGGTGAAAGCAGTGCAGGATGGGCTGACAGAGCTGAAGGAAGTCACAGAGAGAACTTGAGGAAAGTCTCATAAAGCGTAGCAGCCACAAACCAGGTTGTGTACTGAGTGACACTGAACTGTGAATAAAACATCAAGGCATCCATACCCATTATCACCCTGCCACAGGCATTTTTAGCTAAAAGGGACTAAAAAATAGCACAACTGAGTTTCGAGAACTATGCTAACATGAACAAATAGCAACTACATGGAGATATTTTGTGTTAAATCGTCTGAGCAGTTAAATGGTTTGTTAAAAAATTGTTCAGGTCACAGGGTAACATGACCTAGAGAGATAATAACAGAATAAACTAATCAAAATCCCATTTATATAGAATTGTATTCATGTAGCATCCTTCTCTTGGTTAAATGCTTTCAGTTAAAACTGAAAGATGATGCAGAAGAATCTTATAATACAGCTTAGAAAGGTGGGAGATGGCTTTGAAGGTAGATAAATTATTAGTAATGAAAAAAGTATCAAGTAATGTACTAAATAAAAAATAGAACCATATAAAGATCTGGGTTGGAAGGATCATCCAGTCCAAACCCCCTGCCATAGGCAGGGATTCTTTCTACTAGCCCAGGTTGCTCAAAGCCCCATCCTACCTGGCCATGAACACTTCAAATGACATGCACCATTTCCCTGGGCGACCTGTTTCAGTAACTCACCACTCTCACAGCAAAGAATTTCCTCCCAATGTCTAATCTAAATCTACCTCTTTGAGTTTAAAGCTAAAACTTTCTTGATGATGTGGCTGTAAACCTCATCTTATATGACCTTGTAAAAAGTACCTCTCCAGCTTTCTTGGATTCCCCCTTTAGGTACTGGAAAGCTGCTATAAGGTCTCCCTGATGCCTTCTCTTCCCCTGCCTGAACAGCCCCAACTCTCTCAGCCTGTCTTCATAGGAGAGGTTCTCAAGCCCTCTGATCACCTTGTCAGAGTAGTCTCATTGAAATAACAGCTCTGGATACATGAATAAATTAGTGGGAAATAAAAAGAACAAGGGAATAGAGTACTAGTTTCAGCATTAGTGTAAGGGTAGAAGCCCTCATATTACTCATGTTACATAGGAACCACCCACCAAAAACTTTTGATTAGATGATTCTTCACAGTTAATGATTTAGATGCTTTGAGGCAATGGTAATTAAAGATTCATTCTTTTGTCCCATAATTCATAGCACAGATAGGAAAATAAGGAAAGAAGTAATTTATTCAGCTATAATTGTCATCAATGTTATTATTAATATATTTCAATCCAAACAAGAAAATCTACAACTAAGACTCAGCAGCCTGTAAATCCACATGCAAAATTCCTTTTTGCACTATGCTTAGCGAATCACCTGTTAGGATATGGCAGTTTTCATTACTACACCAAAAGTTGTTTGGGCATTAAACTATATGAAGTTTGGCAGTTTGAGTCATTAAATAAGAAATCTGTTTCCTGCATTAAAATACAGGCACAGGAACAAAGGGTTACATTATATGGAGAGAAGTGCGAATGAAAAAACAGAAGAAAATTCAATTTCTCTGACATAACATGCATGAAGAAATTACATCCTACCATCTATTGATATTAGTGTTTGAGGTGAAAAAGCATTTAATAGATTGACTTAAAATATATACAGACCAGACTAAAAAAAAGTCAATATTTTTTGATTAAACAGATTTTTGCTTTAACTAAAATAGTTAGATCATTTTCATTTTAAGCATGTGCTTCAGCTAGAATCAATAATGATTAACCACATTTGTATTGGCAAGAACATAGTAGTAATTAAGTTATTATCAGATTTTCACTGTATGAAATAAAAGGAGAATATCCTTTTTCATTTTTACCAATTTCTGTGCTTAGCAGTGTGCATATTAGACTAACCCCCATCAATAATCACCTGCCATACTCTATTCATTTCTTTAATATAATCTTTGTTCCGTAATTAAAGGTCAATGTACTTGTATCGTTAGTAGTGGAATAATGTAGTGGAAGTATTTTATTCTTGCAGTATAATATTTGTCTTTACTCTGGAGTAACAATTCTAGACAAATATTTATATAACTGAAAGCACTACTTGGTGAATTTTGAAACATTTCACCAAAATTCTTTAGCTAGTATTTTAGTTAGTTAGCAATTCACTAATATTCATCTTGATCTAATTGTGAAGTATATCTATGCATTTTACTACTAGTAATAAGATTTAGATTGCTTTTATTTCTATTAGAACTGTAGAAGCAATAAAATTCTAAGAAAATGAAAGTAGATTTTTTTTCTCTCTTAGTCAATGAAGTGATTTAATTAAAATGTCTTTAGTCAAAATCCTCTTCTCGGCCTGTTGAGAGATGAACAGATTCATTCTTAGACTTAGGTCAGTTAAACTGGTGATGGTAATCAGCTGGATACAATGGAGTTTATTTCTCAGATTTAAAGAAATAAGAAATGTTTTTATTTATAAGAAATATCAACTGAGACAACAAATTAATCTAGTTTGTTCACTTTTGTTAATGAATGAGATCTGTGTAGCTTGGATCAAGACCAAGGTATTAAGTGTGAGCTGCATTGTGGAATAATGGCCATACTTAAAAAAAATATTGAGGCAATAAAATGGAATTACCAAGGCACTGCTAAACCTATGCTTTAGAGCATATAGTGAAAGTAAAACAACTAGGAATTCAAATGTCTGGTCTGTTATAGAGGATTCTATGCTTCTACAGTCCTAGTGGTAATCTCCCAATTCATAGATCTCAGCTCTCTGATCCACTCTGAGCCATTAACATAAAGGTATCAGATTAATTTTACTTTTCTTCAGGAGGATTATTCAGTGGGAAATGACATTTCTGTAGCTCCTCCCTAACTTTTCTACACTTAATAGCTTTTCTTCAGATTACAGTATTAATCATTTCCATAAAATCATAATGTCTGTTATAACCTAAATTTTCTGAATAACTGAAGAAAAGCAGACTGAGTTTAATATATATTCCTTAAGAAAGTAAAAAACTTCTATTTCTGGAATGAAGTTTATGTTCTTTTTACAATTTAATGCACTGTAAAGAAATATGTTCAAATATTTTTAGTGTTAAAAGATGTAATGTAAAGAGGTCTATTTTAAATTGTTATATGAAATGTATTTTAATTTTTTTCAGCACTTTCTATGTCATGACTGTTATTTTTTCAATATTTGGGGATTTTTCCCTCCAATTTAGGCATAAACCCTGCGTGTGTGTTAATGAAGCTATGTGGAATGTGGTTGAATACAGGGGAACTGATACACTTGGTAGCACACTAAGTGTATTAGTAAAAGTGAATGCTGCCCTAAGCCCATCTCTGTCTGACAGAACACCACCCTGGCAGCAGACACGGCTCAGCAGAATGTGTGTTCACTCTTGGGTCATCACACTGTGCAGACAGAATATTAAAGTAGCATTGGTCCTTCTTAGTCCACCAGCAGATTTATGTCAGCTTCTTACTTTTTTGTAAGTAGCTTATATTAATATTTTAGACTTTAAGCATGTCAGGAGTGAACAAGTATCCCACTCAAGATAGATTCAAGTATCTATTCAACATAGATTCAGGGTGTCCTTGTGTTTGGAAAAATAAAATTTGTCATATGGTCAAGGTAAATAGCTAGGACTGCTTACTACTTTAGTCATCCCAGTTACATCTTGAGGAAAATTAGCACCTCTGCAAAGTCTTTTTTTATAGGACATAACACCAGCAAATTCTATAGTGCATTTTCAAAGTAACCAGAACCCTCTTAATGTCAAAACCACAGAATGCTAAAAGTACAAATTAACTCTTAAGGAACCTAAGTGTATGTCATACAGCCAAGTTCTGCACTTAGATCAAACCAAAAGGTAAGTCCCAAGGGAGTGAAAGACATGAGTTTCACAATCAAACTTAAATCATGAGCATCAAGATGCCAATGAGGAGAGAAACACTCACAGATGAGACTGATCACACTTCAAACGATTCTTTCATGTCTGTGATTCAAGCTGGTTTGTTTGTAATACTTCCCATTTAATTCTTCCATTCTTTCTTGCTTTGTCCTTCATTGAAAATTGAAAATAAAAACTTTTTCCCTCAGGAAGAACATTCATTTGCTCTTTTTTTTTGTGGGGAGAGCTAGAGGAGGGGAACAGGTGGAAGAAAGTTTGATGGGAGTCCAAATGCCATCTTGTGAGTTTCTGTGAACATAGAGCAGACAAATTTGCAATATTTTCATTACTGTGTAAGACACTCAAGAAAAAGTCCTAGAAGGAAGAAAGAATCAGAGTAGGTCAAAGTTTCTCAGTTAATACTTTAATTTTCAGAAGTACTGAGCCTTAATTTATCTCCTGAGATCAACACAAACTGTAGCTGATTTATTTATTTTGAGTGATCTAAAGATACATATACAAGATTTAGTACATAAAGACATTGTTCACATCTGAAGTTTCTATTGAAATTAACAAACAGCTCTATTAGAATTTGTGTCTGTTGTAGGTACTTAGATAAGAAACATGGCCTAAAAGCTGTTAACGTCACTCTCATTTTTTAGAAAAAGATTGCCCTCCTAGTTGAAAATATTTTTATTTTAGCAATATTTATTTCTGTGGACTACTTCTGAAATTCCTGAGAATTTAAGAATTGAGTCTTTCTGAACTCCATCTGCTCAGATCCCTATAAATACAGAAGAATTTCACTTTCACCTGCAGCTACTTTATCATTTGACAGAGATCCTTCTAATAAAATTTGTACCTAGGTTCTTATTGACTTCCCTTCTATTTCTAGGTAACATATTTAAAACAGCCTTTAAAAATTTGTATTAATAAGAAAGATTCATAGCTCTACTAGGCTGTTAAAGAATAATACCTAAAATGTGCCTCCTTTTGTAAAGTGTTTTTTTTTTTTCTGAAAGGGGTGATAGGTTAGGCATTTAAAAATTGATATGCCAATAGTCATTAATCCTTTAAGAGATCATGGACCATGCTAATGAGTTTCTAATAAAAATTTTCTCATGGGTAAAATATAACTGCTCTTGTAGCACAATTGTGCCTGTGCCATGCAAGGCCATTTTATTTTGTACTTTAATTCAAGATGTCAAAACATATAAAGAGGTAGTGGGATACCAGGGGCAGATACAAGACCAAAGACCTTCTTTTTACTCCATAACCTCTCATCTTCAGGGGACATGATAAATCCTTGTCACCATCAGAAGGCTGCAGTGAGCAGTAGCATTATTTCCCCAGCTATTGTAAAACACCACCTGGTGTCTTGCATAAACTACGCAGTAAATCATGGGAAATCTGCAATGTTTTACAATAATGCTGTAAATAACCTCTGCCTTGATCATAAATCTCTATCACCAGCAAGATCCCCAATCAAAAATAGCAACTTTGAGACTGAAAAGATCTCTTTACCTGTAAAACCATTCTTGGTATTCTGTCTTTACCTGGTGTCCAGTAACTATATCCTCACCTGCTCTGTGAAAATGAGCTTTGAATAAATACATGAGATGGGTAGTTTAAATACATGACAGCATTTGTACTCAAGACTCAAAATATTTTCTGATTCAAAAATGAATGCAGGCAGGGACAACTTCACATACTGTTTTTTTATTATTGCTTAAGTGGCTTCCAACAGTACAAAAGCAACCTTCTACTCAGCTTTGATACAAAAGCAAAATATATCAATTTCTCAGATCTGAGCCACAATTTATTCCTGAATTTACTCAGAGGGTCAGAGGAATAAAAAGAAGAGACAAAAAGTAAATGGATGGTCGTAGATAGAGCACATAGGTTTTTTCTATGCATTGCATTATGGCCTTCTAGGGCACTAGCAGTCATATTACCTATCTTTCTAATCCTGTCCGGATTGCTAGTACAGGAAAAATAATTACCTCTACACAAGATGTGGTAACCAGGGGATATGACTTGTTCATATTTAGTATTCTGTTGTGTTTATTAAAACTAGTACATAAAAAAACCTCACACATTTTTCAGCGGGAGGAGTTTTAACAGTCTTGTTCAAAATTTAATGTGTTTTTCAATGTGCTCCTCAGAAAGCTGTTAAGGGAGTTATTAGAGCAATACCTGCCACTTTCTTACTGTCATTCTGTTCAGTATCCTTTAAATACTATAAAAAAATAAAAAAAACTACTAAAAATTCAGAACTGTGATAAAATTGGCATATCACCTTCTTCTTTACCCCTTTCTACTACTGTATATTTTATTCACAGTTGCTTCATCACTAGCCATTCCAGAGAGAGTTAAATGAAAAAAAAGGACAGAGTTTTCAATTATTTCATGTTTCAATTTGCACATAAGGGGATACTGACTTTAAAGATTCATGCATGCTTTTACTGAGTGGTTATATATTTTTTCAATTTTTTTTTTACTTTCAGATTTAGCAAAGCCCTGCCAGAAGACATTTAATGCTGTCATCGATATTCACTCTACTGTCAGGGATATTAAACTGAGAAGAAAGACCTGGCACGCTGACTTCCTCTTGAAGCTTTGATAGTATGTTGGCTACAGCTTAGCAGTGTGAAAAATAGTGTTGCACTGCAAGCAAAATCAGGGAATTTTCTTCTTGTCATTTTAGAAAAGTCGTGAAGAAAGTCAGCTTTAGACCACATAGGCTTTGCAGATTAGAAGGATTGCAGTTTTTGTTTCATTTGCTAAGTAAAAATTCACCTAATTTCTTTTGTCAAACTGACTATACTGTTACAGGGCACTGGACTTTAAGAGACTATTTTAGTTCTCAGAATCCTAAAGGCTCTTGCCCAATTTCAGCCCTTTACATATTCAGTAGTATTAATGAGAAAATGTGCAAATCATCTAATTTTAACGTACTGAGTAGACAGCAATGAACGTGGAAGAAGGGAACAGATTTATAAGGATTGTATTTATGTGTAAGAGTTGTAAGTATTAGCAACTGGAAAGATAGCAGATTGAAACAGGTGATTCCATCCCTCTATGCATCCCTGGCAAGCCCCCATCTGGAGTGCTCTGTCAGTTCTGCAAGGGAGACTTGGACTCAAAGGTGTGAATCCAGTGTACAACCAGAAAGGGGATTAAGGGATAGGAGAATGTGTCACATAAGGAGAGGCTGAGAGAGCTGGGATTCTTCAGCCTGGAGAAGATTCAAGAGGGGGTCTTATGAGTGTGTATAGATACCTGATGAGAGAGGGCAAGGAAGACAGAAGCAGACTCTTCTCAGTGGTGCTCAGTGAAGGAATGAGAGGCAACAGGTATGAACTGAAACACAGGAATTCTGTTTAAACATTAAAAATAAAAGTAACCCTGAGAATGATTAAATACTTGGACAGGTTGCCAAGAGAGGTTTTGGAGTGTCCACACATGGAGATATTAAAAAAACCTAAGATATTGAAAACCTAAGAGAATATGGCCCTAATCAATCTATTTAAGCACACCTTTGTGCAGAGAGGTTAAGGTAGATGATGTAGGTGCCTTTATAACTCTGCCCTTCCACGATTCTGAAATTCTCTGACAAAGGGAGATGCTTGGGACTTGCTGAGTGACAGTTTTAAATTATTACTATTAATGTGGATTTTCTGTATGTAGGAATGAATGAGTTTAAATACTGCAAGTTGGCAGAAAGAGGTGTACCTTGATTTAAGGCTAGAGGGTAGAAATATTCCTTTAACAATTTGACACATTTCCTTGACAATTTGAAAGATAAGTTTCTAAAATTATGACTCAATTGAGATGAAAAGTATGCTGGCTGTATCACCTATCTAACCACTCAAAAATAGTTGAGTCACATTTAATCAGAAGCTGAAAGTCATACAGATTATAACAGTTAACCAAAGACAAGAAACCTCCAGAAATCATCTTTTCTTAACCTACTATCAATCTTCAAATACATCAGGTTTTCACAAACACTACTCAATGTTCCTACTGCCTCTCCTAACTTCATGTTTCTATTAGACACTGGTCATTTTCTCCCTGATGACAAAACTTGACATCAGTCAGAAAGTTTCTCAACATTATGGCCGTTTTTTTCCCTGCTTGGAATTAATAAGGGAAGTTTCCAGAACACAAGTTGTGCCAACTGGTGACTAGGAAGATGCTTTTTTCTATGCTACATTGTGTAGAGGAGGTGGTCTTGATTCTTATCCGTTTTATTGCTATCTCTTCACTCCTTTGTATTGTTTATGACACTGACATCAAACACTTTTTGTGGACTTTAAGTAACATTTAATAACACTGCAGTCACTTCTTTGACTCTTTTCACACTCAGAAGCCAAATGGCTGGCTAATATAAACTGCCATGGCTCCACAGTCTTTGTTAGAAATCATAAAAATTTGGTCCTGAATTTTTTACTGCTCTAAAGAAGAAGAAATTGTATAAGCTTTATATTTTGTTTGAATAAGAACTGTGGACCACAGCTGGAAAACCTTAAGCTTGCACTGGCTTTGTAATGCTGAGTTTTGACTGAAAATTCATAGAAATATTCTGCAGCTTCCAAGATTCTATGGTAAAATATGTCTTAGCAATTTTATTGGGGTGTCATATATGAATGACTTCAGAAAATGAGAGTAAATGTGGGTATTAGTCATACTAAGCAATTAATTATGTTGTTAAAAAGCTATAGGATTAAAATTAATTTGTTATGTTAATTACCTAATTGAGATAACTTTTAAATGAAACCTGCTAAAGTGTTTAGAAAGAACAACAGGGTTGTAATGTCACAATCATAGCAGACTACAGAGGATTTCCATTGTTTTTTAGTTTTACCAGAAACAGATATGACATGGTCTGACTGGTCAAGGTCCTGAACAATCTGATTACTGTTTGAGATTTGACCAGATGATATCCAGAGATTCCAGCATCACTATTTTCTCTGATTAGCTTAGGTAAGTACCGAACACAAAAGATGACTGACCAAAGAATTGATAAGCTGTGCAACACATTTTTTGCAAACATTTTATAGATTTGGTTGTGGCAGTTAATGAGTTAATAGCTTTCAAAAATAGAGCTGTTTAGCTTGGGATTTTTTCAATATATTTTTCATTTCTATTTCATATAAATGACAAATAAGCTCTTTTACAGGGTGGGGCTCAGGGGAGCCATATTCAGTGTGGCAGAATTATTTTGGGAGGCATTTGCATTCTAAAGGGACTGTTTTATGGAGAATAGTATTTGGAGTTCATGTGTATGCAACAGAAGCTGAAAGCTCAGAAAAAGATAGACAGAAAAATTATTTCCTTCAAGCGAGATAGTCTGAGCCACTATCTAATCAGGCCATTTTAAGTTGCAGCTGAAGAAGCTATTGGGAGAGTGGTAGAATTTACTCAGGTCTTATTCTACTGCAGTGAGCTGAAATGGTTTGAAAGTATTTTTGATTTCTGTTCATCTGCATTTTATAGTTAATATTTGAAGAAGAAAATGTGTACCATTTTTTAAATCTCTTGAAAAATTAATTTTGGTTTTTTTGGACAACAGAGGAATAGTACAGAGCTTTATCATTACAAAGATCTTTTTCTCCTATGTCTTGATAGAGTCATTTCACTTGCATTAATACACCACCACAACTGAGAAATCACAAACTGATATCTACAGACTGGAAAACAGCAAAAATTATGCTAAAAAATCTGCCTCTCTGCCAGGGGTTGGAAAGCAATAGGGAAACTGAAAATATAGAAGCCTAGGATCTGGCTTGATTTAAATTCATACTGCAAAGGTTTAAATACTCCCTCAGTTAAGATCCACTCAGCTATAGATACCCACAGGCACGTATTTAAGCTGCTGTTATGTTGCAGAGCAAAAAGACAAAGTTTCCTTCTAACTACTTTGTTCAGGCAAGGGCTTTCTCTGTTGTAGTGGGTCAGAGGGACAGTGATAATTAAGGAAAGAAGAAGATGGCATTCCCTAAAAAGGAAGCTAACCTATTGGAAAGAGATAGTTACAAACGGAAAATGTAGGACACCACTTATTTAGAAAGCACCTGAATGTTAAAGATCAGTGAGATATAGTTCAGACAGAACTCTGTTTCTGTTGGTTTAGAGAGATGTCAAGCCAGAGGAAGGGAGAAAGCAAGGACAATAGAAATTAAGATCCAAATTTTTAATGTCAGCGCAGGCAATGTTCAGTTATTGAATTTGTATAAGATCCCCACCAGGACATGAATAAACTGTAGATGGCACAAATTTCCTGAGCATAAAAGATTCATGCCTGTGACCAGAGAGCTTGAAGTTTGTGCATGGGCACAAAAAATATTCCTCATGGTTAACAACCTGATAGTCTTTTCAATTAGATGCAGGAGTGCACTGAATGGGAGTGTGAGTCATATTTATTTTCCAATAAGTCATGAAAATCGCTTCAGTTCAACTGCAATGGTTCTATAAAAATATAGAAAGTTTTCAGCTATGGACAGATCATAGCTTTTGGATTTCCATAATGCTTTGGGTGACATACATTTTGATCACAATGGACTCATTGGGCACAGAAAGAGAAGAGTTTCATCCAGACATTACAAATTGAGATCTAGAAAAGGGGCGAGCTTTTTACACATGTTCTTGAATTTTCCTTGCATACAGTGAAGCTGAAACTACTTTGCTTGTTACCCATCATCTCAAATCCCATTATATTTCATCAATGCATACTAACTGATCTCATCCAGAACTAGATCTAGAGAGTGGATCTGTTCTTATGGCATGCTATGCTCAACACTTAATGATCCATAGCTGATAGTGACTGAAAGCCACTGAAAGCAAAATGACTGCAGAGAGTGTGCACAGAATACTCCAGAGGTGGATACTGTAGGACATTGCTAGGATTTCAACACCAGGACATAAATAAATGTATAATTGCAATATCCTAATATTTAAAGGCAGACGGAACAGGTGTCTAATTTGGCTTAGTTTTTGACCCACACTGGCCTTTAGTAATGCCAAGCATTAATTTCTCCAAATATATCTGAACAGGTATTTTACTAGACAATGGTAATACCAATTATTTTTAAGGTAGTCTGATTATTTTCATTATAAGGTTCTACTTTCTTTGTTCCAAACATCAATAAAATTCATCTATTTTGGTATATGTTTTTCCGTTGCAAGTGATTGCTTCAGATTGATTTTCTTTGTGGTTTTCCTTTTTTATTTCAGCTTTAATGTCATATAAAACAGCTCATTTATTTCTGAGAATTAAAGCAGAAAATAATATATTGCTTGCCAATGTTAAGTAATTGCCAGACTTTTTAAAAAACATCACAAAGCATCACACTTTGGAACAGTTAGTTAGAAATATGTTGGGAGGGGCCTTTTTTTAAAAGATAGTTCCTTAGTCTTCTATATGAAAATCTTCTCTGTTAAATATTTCCAAAAGCAATGTTAATATACAACATAAAGATGATTAACAACTATTGCCTCATATATTTTTTGCTCATGCTCGTTTAATTTGCAGCTCCAAGACATTGCAAAATAGTAGTTGTAGATTGTTGATGGTATTCTTCTGGAGATGTGACAGAAAGAAACAGACCAGTTGGAATGAAATACAGTCCAATACAGACCAGAAAGTATAAACAGGAGAATAGAATGGAAATAAAAGTGTGAAGTTAGCACTGAGACAGGCAGCATGAGAAAAAATCTTCCAATCTTAAATTTCAACTTATATCTGATCTTGAGTCTCAGCAACTAATTAGTCATAGAGACCAAGGATAAAAATAAGAAAATTGTGGAAAGCCAGAGATATTGTTTTTTCACAGGCAACTTTCCATTTTATATAAAACATACTTAACAGAAGACCCCAATGTTCTGCAAATAAAGTTATGCCTAATTGTCAATCTCTGTTTTATCCTTAGGCCATCAAGTGAAAGTGTCATGGTGAAGTCTCTTTCAAAGTATAAACCAAAGCAGACCGAAATAAGATTAAACCTGCAAGTGTCTATAACCAACTGGATGTTAGAGGGAGAGATGGGACATGACAGAAAACACAAGGTTTCAGTTGCAATACCTAGGATGCAAAGTGTCTAGGCACTAAGACAGGAGGAACATACTTCCCATTCTCTGAGATAGTACACTAGTGCTGAATTCCACAGTCCCTGCCACTGTGGACTTTACCAGTCCTGTTTATACATATGGACGAAACTGTAGGGAGAGTTTAGGATTAAGTAAGAGTCAATAAGTTAAGAGTCAATAAGTGAAAATTTTAATAACACCTAACATTCAATAATTACTTGAATTAGCAGCATAGATTAATAGGAAAATTCAGTCTGGGAGGAACCTGATGAGTTTTCTAATCCAACCTCCTGCTCAAACCAGAAACAGCTGATAGATCAGACCAATCTATCCAGATGGGTCCTGAAAATGCTCAAGAATGGCTATTTCACAACCTATCTGGTTGCTCCAAATGCTTGACTCTCCTAATACTGAAAAAAAATGCTTTATATTCAAAAGTTGACTTCAAAATATGACTTTTTTGTCATACTTTTTGACATTAAATGATTAAAGAACAGAAACATTTTATAGAGATAAGATACATCTGGAAAAGAGGAAAGATTTCAAATGTGTCAGAAAAACATAGGTTTAAAAGCAGAAATCTAAGACATTGGTCTCGTATTACCTGTATATATTATCTATCTGGATGACAGCTATACTCCCTATATTTAATCTCTAGTACATTATTTGCTACAGTAAGTAGTGTTTTGAAACAAAATGAGAGTATTTGGTGATAAGGTATGAGGGGGGAAAGCGCACTATAGTGTGTAACATTTTAAAATTAGGCTAGTATTTCATTATATATTAATAAAGGTGATAGAGAATTTGGGAAGACTAATTTTTTGTGTGGAATAGTAGCCTGCCCCAAGAAAAATACATCTTGCACAAGTGGAGGAAATTCATCTGACCTCAGGGTGATGTGGGGCTGTTATGAGAAGACTTGGATCATCAGCTTCAGCAGTATAAGACTCAGTTCTTCATGCACAAGGATATCTACATTTAGCCCTGAAAATGACCTCAACACTTTTTCAATGAAGAATGGTGCATTTAGTAGATCTTAGTTTAACCAACACTTACCTACAGATTTTATGATTTTCTTGTTCTTCCTATTAGGAATATCTCAAAGAAAACTGTGCCTTGCCCTATCTAACATGTACTGGCCAACTGCAATGGTACCCATGCTTTAGCATAATTAACAGAAAGTAGAAAAGTCCCTCAGGTTTCTAGAAATTGTCATAATTAGGATAGGTTTATACTTCTGATTCAGAAAAGTAAAACAGAAATTAGTAAAATGGAAATTATTAATGGATTCAATATTGCCACCTTACTGCTAATGGTTTAAATAAATTATTGGTATAGAGATTCCCTTAGCTGTTTAAAAATAGCTCAAGTATCTCCAATTATTCATGTTTAATGTTGTTCAGTGAATGAGGGTGAATCTTTGACCCTATTAATGCCTTGTTAGAAATGAGATGGATATCTAGAATTTTGGGGATCACACAGTTCTATTACAGCAGCTATATAAGAGTACTCAGGCAGCAAGAGTTGTAGAATAATTAGAACCAGTTAATGTTAGGAATCTTTACTGGTACTAAACAAAAATTTTGAAATAAATTTTGTATGTGTCTATATGTGGATGCACATGTATGTCCATGCATATACCACAAGAGAGGTTTAAACAACACCACGCAAAACAAGGTCAGTACTATTCAGTATNTAGGTGAGACACAGGGCGCGCAGATCTGAGCCCACCCTTTAATCCCGAGGTTCAATCTGCCGGGCCAAAGCGATTCTGGACAGTGGCAGTGAGGTCCTCCTCAGGACGTAGGCAGATTGCCCCCTTTCAGGGCTAACGAGCAACTGCCTGCCCGGGGAGCAGCCTGGCCAGGATCGAACCCGAGCCTTGGCAATTGCTATGCCGTGTGCTTAACCACTACACCACCAGGGCTCCAGGATGCACATATATGTCCATGCATATACCACAGGAGAGGTTTAAACAACACCACACAAAACAAGGTCAGTACTATTCAGTATCAAGACAATACTAAGAGATACTATTGTTTTTTATGTGTTGGAAATGAAATAATGGCCTCCTTGTTGAAGGATCTTATCACTTGGTCCCAGGTGTTGCTTTTCACACTGTGCTTAAATTACCAAATGCCCAATTCTGTTATCTTGGGTATAACCAGCAAAATCTCAATGCAGGCCTATGGCACATGCAAGTTGTTTCCCATTTCATATGCATTGTGATAATTTGCAATAAAATATTCTTTCCTAGATCATGTGCAATTTTTGTGTTTGATTCTCCTAATATTCTAATTCTATCAGGCTATCTTTCTTCGAGCTTTATTTTTTGATTGAAGTGAACCAACCGTTAAGTGGGTTGATATATAGAGTTGTATCAAGCTGTGGAAAAAGCCAGATACGTTTTGTAACTGCTACTTTAGACTTCGAACATTGGTACTGCTTTACATTTTGGAATCAGGGTTACAAAACTGTTCATATCCTCATTCTTTTATGTGTGTCCTGTCCTGCTAGGGATCCTTTAATTATTTAACACGTAGATCTGATATATAAATATATGAATATTCGTGTGAAATTGTGTGATGATACAGATATGTGTTTAGGCAACTGAAGAGAATTACTAAATTCATTGACAGGAGAAAAGAGCAACTAATTTCTCTAGTTTATTTGTTTTTTTAATCCTTTACCATTCCTGGTTATGACCATTCCTGATCAAATTCAGAGATTAAAAAATCCTTTCCATGTTTGATATAATTGACACCTTAGCTGTAGGAAAACATATGAACAAGACTTGCACAGTATTGCTGGACTCACCAAGGAAATAAGCATATGTGACTTGCAGAGTTGCAAAAGTTTTCTAACATTTTCTGTCTTCTCTCCACTCTTGATCCAGTTCCCAGGATGTTTAGGACTCCCAGGATGCACCTACCCCACATGCAGGCATAGAAATCCCTTAGCAAGAATAAACTTAGCTGTAAAACCTAGTGGAAGGAATAGAACTATCCTGATGCCCAATTCAGAGGGTGTTTCTTATTTTCCTAATTATGCAGTGTGCTACAAGTGTCGATCCCCAATTTGACCAGTGTGGGAAAATTCATGTCTTCAGATTTTAATGAACTAAGGCAAATCCTAGTTTCATATTTTTTCCTGCTCCATAGTCATTCTAATGATGATCAAAAAAAAATAGAAAACATGAAGGAATTACTTACCTGTTAGGTATGATACAATTTTTGTGGAATTAACTATGTTGCAAAGCAAGAATAACCTCCCAAAGGATGTTAACTAGCTTTGTAACTACAAACATTTTCAAACAGAAAAGTGCTTAGAAGGCATTTACTGGCATTTGTGTGGTCTTTTTTTGTGTCTATAACATGAAATTCCAAAGTGAGTTTGACAAGAGCTCTTTTAAATGGGGCTTATTTCTTATTTTTTTTTTAACTTTTCTGGAATAAGATAGCATTCATTTATCTTCTGGACAGGTATATAAAGTATATCAAAAAGATATCTGCAAAGGCTTACAAAATTTCTGTGCATCTGCATATTTCTACAGCACTGCAATTCAACAAGTAATTAACACTCTTGGCAAAGTAACTGGTTGAAGGGGTAATAGCTTCTGCTACTGAGAGAATACCTAATGTGGTTTTAAACTATAAATGAAGAAACACAGCTATCACAAATTTCATTACCCAATACTTTTCATATTTTCATTACATTTTATGTACTTTTAACCATTATAGTGTGATAAGAGATTTTATTTTCTTAAGATATTAATATTTATGAACCTTCATTATTACCAGAAAGCCAGCATCTTCTCTACGGTCAGATGAGGTTGTCTCCAAATTGTTGAACTACAACATTAGCTCATTTATTATTAATAGAGCTCATAAATACCCATGCCATCCAAAATAGCCTTAAACAATTTCACTTGAGCATGATCTGAATTATTTTTTTCCCTAGGGAGTTCTATTTTCTGGTATATAATTATGTGTCATCGGCTGTGACTGGAAGAACTCTACTCCACCCCATTTCTTACAATAAATGACAGATATTATAGCCTAGAGCTAGTAAAATATTTGACTAACTAGAAAACAAAAACAAGCACCATGGAGTGACTATTATTTTTGACAAAAATATTAATAGGTCACTAATAAACTTTTTTTAAGTCTGCTTTATATAAAATTTGAAAGACTGTTCTTGAAAGAGATAGAGTCCAGCAAAGCCCCACAGCAAATTTAGTCATTGCAGAGAAGAATGTAGTAAGCGACCTTTAAAAATATTTGAACTATGAATTATACTAGTCTTTGTATATATGAACGATCAGATTCATAAATAGCTAGAGAAAACATCCACAGCTGTATACCCTGCTCCTAATTTGGAGGTTTGCAATCCTTTGCAATGGAAACAAACTACAGACTCCTAGAAAGAAGGAGTTTCAAACACTGGGGCTGTTTTTCCTTAACATACTAAGCTCTGAAGTGAAGATATTTCATCATTTTTTGTTGACTGACCTGTTTATACATAAAGGACACAGAGCAAGGCAGGCCCCACAATGGGTTCAAGACCTTCTGCAGCAACTCAAGTACATTATCATATTGGTGATTCAGTCTCCTAAGCTGTGACCCATTGGAGAAACCTCAGTTTAACTCCAAACCTACACTCATTATTCTTGCCCTCTATACACTTCCATGTTTCTTTAACGTGACTCTCTTTCAAATTATGAGCTATGCACTGATAGTACATTGGATCATTCACATGGAATGTTATCTAAGTATTTCTCATTTGGAATTTAAAAACACATACATTGTAGCTAAGACAGGAACAAATGCTTGTCATACACAGAAAAAATTAAGTCAGGATGAAAATAAAAATGGCTAAGATTAGAGCTGAGGGGGTATTTATATCTTGACAAGGTGTTAAAAGGAATAGCACTGGGATGGGTTGATCTCGGCTAGATGCCAGGTGCCTTACCAAGGAGCTTTGTTACTCCCCCCTTCTCAGCTGGACAGAGAGTGAAAATTAAATGTAAAACAATTCATGGGTTGAAATAAGGCGGTTGGCTAAAGCAAAGGTGAAAGGTTGTGCATGCACAAGTAAAGAGAAAAAAAAATTATTCTCTCCTTCCCATCTGCAAGTGATGTTCTACCACTTCCCGGGAAGCAAGGCTTCAGCACACAGAGCAGTTGCTCTGGAAGGCAAACAAATAACAAATGCCCCCCTTTCCTCCTCCCTTTCTTGGATTTATATCTGAACTGGTGTCGCATGGTGTGGAATATCCCTATGGTCAGTTTGGGTCAGCTGGACTGGTTGTGTCCCCTCCCAGGATTTTGCCCACTCCTGGTCCTTGATGAGGGAGGGAATATTGAGAGACAGCACTGCTGCTGTGACAGCCCTGCCCAGCAGTGCCCAAACACTGGTGTGTTATCAGCACCTTTCCAACAAGCACAGCACTGCACTGTGAGGGCTGCCACAGGAAAAATTAACTTAATCTCAGCTAGACCAAATACAACAACATACAATCCTGACAATTCAAAATAATATATAAAATCAAATAGATTCCTGAAAGAGGTAACAAGCTCAGCAATGGAATAATGACTTTCAACCCTGACATTGGAATAAATATATGAGTAGTTCTATTCCAGAGTCATAATGTTTTTTAAGCACTTGAAATGAATGTACATAGTCTCTTGAAGTGGTAATTAAAATAATACAGGGGAAAATAAATGTCCTTTTACAAGGAAATTTGACTTAATTATGCTCATTTAACACTGAAAATTTATATTTACTCAATTTAAAAATGGTTGTCAGAAAATTTCTCCAAGTTAGAAAAGGAAGTAGGTGAATCGCAAATACCTGTTATTCCAACAAACCAATGTTATTGCAGAATTCTTCTCTGTGGCCCTGGTCCTATTGATGTTGATTTTTCTTTCAATGGGACCCTGTGATTATATTTCTTAAGTTGCTTATATACTGAGGCTTGAAATTAAATGTGTTCATTTTCTAATATTTTGATATCAAATGAATTTTGCATTAAAAAAGAAACAAACAAACAAAACTCCAACTTGTGAAAGAACAACAAATCAATAGAGCACTGCTATACAGAAAAGTAGATATAGGTTTTTTCCCAGCATATTTTCAAAAAATCAAGATGCCATTCAGATAAAGGAGAAGGAGCCTACTGGAGGAAAAAAAAAACTGAAAAAGAGATGTATCTGACATTGACTGGAAATGCTGAAGAACCTCTTAAACAAAAATAAATAAATAGCCTTTTTTAATGAGATTTTAAAAAGAAGACATTTGAGATACTCCCTTCACAATCTGTAGACTCCTTCATGAGCAACTAAATTTGTTATTGTATTTCCCTTATAAAAAAGTGTTCAGTGACTAAATTTTAATTAAGAGAATCAATAACATTTTTATCTGTTTTTCCTTGGAAAGGATAAGATCTTAAAACTAAGATCTTAGAAGAATTTGGATTAGGTTTTTAAAAAAAACTGCATCCATCTCTTTTCATAGTATCATAGAATCATGGAACACCAGGTTGGAAGGAACCTCTAGGTTCTTCTGCTCCAACCTTTCTTGGCAAAAGCATGGTCTTAGATAGAGAGTCCAGGCTCATGTCCAGTGAAATCCTAAGTGTCCAGTGCTGGGAAATCCACTTCTTCCCTGGGACAATTATTCCAATGCCTGATTGTTCCTATTATGTAAACTTCTGTGTCCTATTAGAATCTCCCTAGGCAAAACTCCTACCCATTACCCCTTGTTTTTTCCATGTGACTCTTTGCAAAAAGGAGTCTCCATTTTCTCTGGAGCCACCCCTTAAGTACTGGAACATGGGGATGAGGTCTCCCCTAAGCCTCCTTTTCTCAAGGCTGAACAAACCCAGCTCTTTCAGCCTTCCCTCACCTGTTGGGCTTCCCAGTTCTTTGAACATCTCTGTGGCCCTTCTCTGGGCTCTCTCCAGTCTGTTCACAATCATTTTTGTGCAGTGGGGACTAAAACTGAACACAGTACTCCAGATGTGACCTGACAAGTGCTAATCAGAGTGGGATAATGACTTTTTATCTCTGCTGGTGATGCCCACATTGATGCAACCCAGCAGCCTGTTGCCTTTCTTTGCTGCAGCAGGACACTGTCCACTCATATGGAGCTTGTTGTGCACCAGGTCCTTGTGGTTTATTTCCTTCAGGCTGCTCCCCAGCCAGATAGATTCCAGCCTGTGCTGCATTCCTGGCTTATGTTGTGCTATGTGAAAGATCTTACATTTGTCCCTGTTCTTCATAAGGCTCTTGTTAGCCCACTCTTCCAACCTATCCAGGTTGACAGGGTGACTCTCCCTTCTAAAGCGTCCATTTCCCCATGCAGTTTGTTGGCAAACTTCATCAGGGTACACTTGATCCCATCTTCCAAAATTAAACATTTATGGGCATAATATTGTGATCCCTGGGGGACAGCATTTGTGTCAGGTTGACAGTTTGAGAAAGAGATGTTTTCCAGCACCCTCTGGGTGTTTCTGGTCAGTTCCTCACCCACAGCACAGACCATTAGACCACAGTGCACCAGTTGCTTTAGGAAAAGGCAGTGGGAAACCGCATTGAAGGCCTTGAAGAAATCCATGTAGGCAATGTCCAGTGCTTGTGCCTCATCAGCCAAGCAAGTTACTTTGTCATAGAAAACAACCAGGTTTGTCAAGTGTAATTCACCGTTGGTGAATCTGTGTTGGCTTTTCCCAAATACATCTTCATCTGACATGTGGTAGCCTGCAGGAAGTTTCATTATGTAACTTCTTCAGGGACTGAAGTAAGACTGTATATTATAAAGTTTTTAGTTTTTGCCCACACACCATGCTGCATTAACCTATCTTGATAGAAATGAAATAATGCAGCATAAACCAAAATGTAGTTGAGAATCAACTTCTGGAATATGTTGGGTTTAGCTGTTAGCAAAACAAGGTTTTAGGTCACATTTTTCTTATGAGAACAGAGGCTCCTGGTGAATCTATTATCCAGTTTTTTTGTATGTCCTGTAACTGATAAGTTATCAATGAAGTCCTTTTATACGTAAGAAAATCTGTTAAAGATTTATTGAGGTTATTAAGAACCATGTTAAATCATGCCATAGGAATTCAAAAAGAAAAAAATAATAAGCTCTCAGAAGACACACAAACAAAAAAAAATTGGAAATTGAATTAAGCTACTTTCTACCCATTTATTTAAACATAGAACAGACAATTTGATAAAGCATGGTTTTCCTGGATAAAAAAAGTACCTGACATTAAAATAGTTTTTTTTTTTCTTATCTGCTGGGGTTTTGCACCTAAAAAACAAATAAAACATGATTAATTTATTTATTATTAAAAAAAGTGTACCACAAGTATCACGATTGCAAAAAAAGTTAGTAATGCACAGTAGAAAAACCATTGAATAGTTGTTTCCAGACAGGTTTTCCTTTTGACTTCTTCATGTTTCACAACAGAAAAAGTAATTTTATTTAATGTATGTCTTTACCTGTATTTTGAAGAACACTTTTTTTCAGCATTAGTTTGTCTTAAGAAGTTCTCAGCTATCAGTGTAGTCCTTATACCATTTTGTCAGTTAAGCTAACACAGCTATTTGCAGGTCTGGACTGTGAGATTGAAAAATTGATCCAGAGTAAAAATAAGCCATTTTTCCTAGTTATTTTTAACAAAGGGAAGTGAAGATAAGGAGCATCAGAAATGTAGGGACTGCCTGAGACAGAACAGGTGCTGAAAGAAGTGTTTATCAAACTATAGCCTTTCATGTCTTATTCTGCCACGTATGTGCAGAAGCTAGAATTTAGAGGTAATTCAGTCCTGAGTGCTCACTGACTCACTGACTGCAGTGAGGCTACATCATATCCTTTCTTTTTTTCCCCCCTTCTGGCTATTACCAGGGCATGAAGGAGGGCCTTAAAATAAATTTTGGGATATCTAATTTTAAAATATATTTAGTATGAATTTTATTGGGCTGCAAAGCATTCTGATTCATAGAACATCATGAAAACTTCTCTAAACAGAAGCAGGTAATAGGAATCCTGTGAAACTATAGGTACTATGATAAAAAGAGCTGTATCATTGTAGCATACAGCAAACAGAACCTGACTATATTTTCAATGTATTTGTTTGTCTGTTATTTCAGAGCTACAAATAGGTCTTGATATGATATCTCATACATTCTGAAGATTTTGACAAAGCATCCTCCTACTCTCAAGAAGTGTAATTATAACTCATACAGTATGAAATTGAGCCTCAAAGCTCCCTGAAGCAGAGCCCTGTGTCAGCCTCCCTTAGTGCTAAATACATTCCAGGCTGTGGTGATGTGACAGAACTAGCCCTAATACAAGAAGTGCAGACTGCAACATTTGGTAGTCTTTCTACTTATGAGTGCTTCAAAAAAAAACCACGGCAGCATTTTAAAATGAGCTTTCATGTGTTTTCTACTGCATGGACACAACACTTGCAGCCACACTCCAATAATGATAATCAGGAAAGGAATAAAGAATATTTTTTGCTATTTTTTAACATGTAAAGTTGGTGATTAGAAATTAAAAATACCTATTACCTGAAATCTAATTTAACACAAAATAACACATGCTGTTCTCATTGCATACTTTCAGCATGGGATGCTAAACAAACAGATTGCAGTAGTTTGCTTGAAACCAAATGAGATCTCAAAGACAGCATGAATAACAGATTACCAGTATATAGATATCAATAAACAATCATGAGTAATCACAGTAAAATAATTAAAAATCCAGCAGAAGTGTATATATAAAACAAATTTTCAAGCCTTATTGTTTAGAATTTTTCAGAAATTTTGTTTCAAAATACTTTGTGGAGGACTAAATGATTATCAGGCTTTGCCATAAGCAAAGTCAACAGCAATTTTGACCTTGTTGACTGATCAGTGTAATTGTTTTTGAAAATCCCATATGATTATATTATAATTACACTTTATCAAAGTAACATCTGAAACAATTTTTTCTGAGTAAAATGGATACTGGTGTTGAAAAATTAAAATAATTCTGAGACTAGAGAGGATATAGGGAAAATGGTGCCTCTTATTCAGCTAATATGCATAAAATATTATTATTATTAAATAATATAAAAATAATTGTAAAATTATTTTTACTCCACCAATTTTTAAAATTTATTTTCATAATTTTGTTTAAGAAGTCAAGTCATATATGCCCTGATAACAGTTCTATTTTGTTATTTCTAGTATTCTTTATCCCCATAAATTGAATCTTAATGCTGAAGAAAGATATGAAAACACTTGACAATTTCATATATTCAACAGAAGTTCCCTCTGAAGGAATAGTCTGTGCTGAGGGTCCCACATGACACCAGCGAGCACCAAAGCCTGGCAGTGATAGCAGCACCAGTCCCAAAGGCAGTACAAGTGCCTCACTGAGGCTCCATCTATGCCAGTCAGCATTGTTATTTAATCTGCATTGACTTGAGCATCTGAATTAGCTCCTGACAGTGCTTTTCTGTGCCAGGCAGCTATCCTGACTAACCTCACTTTAGGTTGAACCAGGGTATAGAAACACCCACTGGCCCTAGAATGGTTACTGGAGACATCTGTGAGATCCTTGTGGAACTGCTTTCCCTGAGTCTCCCTGAACAGTCAGAGACTGCATGGATAATCTGCATAAATTAGTCCTTTCTTCCCTTCCAGAGACTGACACAAGTGCTGTTTTGTCTGTGGTTTTATGTTTTAATTGATTTTTCTGTTATGTATACATTCCTATTTTATTATGCAGGAGAAAATGATCATTCATTATTTAATAATTAAATCATGTCTTATAAATGGAAACATTTTTGGAAACTTAAAACAAAATTTTAATATATTTCAATACTCAACTTTTTCCTTTATCTTATTTTATATTCCGCACTGCAAAGTATATTTCTGTATAGCTTTGTGACATGTTCCTTTACAAATCTCTGTGTAATTCTAGTACTCAATATACTATAGAACATCATTGGAAAATGTCTCTGTGTACATGAAACAGAAATCTATACTGGGAAGCCTAATGTCATTTCCATTCTAAGACATTTTTCAAAAGAAATATGATACTAAACAAAATATATTATCCAGAGTGTCCAAGACCCATCTGCAAATAATTCCAAAGCTTATGAATCTACTGTGTCTTTAAACTGATTTTTTTTCTAAAATCAGTTTGGGATGATGAATTAAAAGCTCCATAAAATCTTTCAGATGTTTTAATTTTTAATTTTACTATTTTTCAGCATCTATTGTTGTGCAACGTGTTATCTGAGTAAAGACTTTTAAAGACTGTAAAATCACTTTTTAAAGTATGAGCAGGATGGTTAGGCATTACCTTTTTCTTCCTTTTATTCCATTGAATGAGCAAGGAGTGACCTTACTGCTCTTTACAACTACGTGAAAGGAGTTTGTAGCAAAGTGGAGGTTGGTCTCTTCTCCCAGGCAACCAGAGACAGGGCAAAGGACACAGCATGAAGCTCTGCCAGGGCAGGTTCAGGCTGGACATCAAGATGAATTTCATCACAGAAAGGGTTGTTAAATACTGGAAGGGGCTGACCAGAGAGGTGGTGTAGTCGTCATACCTGAAGGTGTTCAGGATATGACTGGATGTGGCGCTCAGTGCCATGGTCTAGTTGACAAGGTACTGATTAGCCAAAGATCAGATCCGATGACCCCAGAGGTCTTTTCTAACCTAAATGATTCCGTGATCTTGCAACTACAAATAGATTTCACAGAATGTACTCCTTATCCAACCTATTTAATTTTCAAGATTTTTAAAAATTGTTGTCATTTCAAATGATTGAATATACAATAGAAAATTGAATAAATATTTTTGACAATATTCACTAAAAATTCAAGATATATTTATTAATAATGATTGTTTCAAAAATATATTGTATTCTGGTCTCTTTTACCTAAGACTTTTAAAAAAACAATTACACCTGTTTATACACTGTTTCACAAACAGGAAAAGGCAATTTTAGCAAACTTTAAATCTGTTCAATCTTTTAATATTACAAGCCAGAGGCTTGGTGCAGGCAACAGCAAGACACACAGGCCAGGATCAGCACTTATATTTGATTGCTTTTGTCATGTTTCTACAAAACAATTAATTTAATTTGGAAATATTGTATTCACAGAGAACTGTACAGTCAGATCTCTTTCTGACTTATTTAATTGCCTCAGTAAGAGGATGGTTAGAAGGTTTTGAAAATCCTGTTCCTCACTTATATTGTAAAGGAAAACTTTATTCTAATAAATACATTATTTATTTTGTGAGTAATCACTCAGATTAATAGTACTTGATTATATAATATATTGTCTCCATGTTCCGTATTATATATGTGAATAAGGACAGAATAATGTCATTATTTGGATCCTAGTCCATAACCTTAGTCACATTCAGTGAATGGTAAGCCCGCCTATATAATTTCTGACATTAAAAGTGGTAAAATTCTAAATGTTCTTAGAAGGCTAAGTGTTACGAAGTGAACTCTACAACTAATATTGGGAAAATATTTTTTTCATTAATTTTGAAATTATCCTTATTTTTGTTTCTTTTATGTTTATTAATACAGGGAAAAGAGGAGAATCCTATCACAACATGGTTCATTTGTTTCAGTGATATTTTTGAAAATAAGTTGGTGAAAAGTCAGGGGTTGTAAATCAATGTATTTTATATCCATTGGGTATGTGCTGCCCAGATTGAGTTCAAGTAATAATCATAAAAAGCAACTCCAAAACTAGGCTGCATTGGTAGTTCTTGGCCACTCTTAAGTGTCTGATTAATGATAGAACCTGTTAAGATGACAGGCATTTCCAAGGGACTCCCCAAAGAGTGAGGCAGTTTAATGAATTATTTTTCATTCTGATTTAACTCAGAAACAAATTGTGAGGACACTAAAATGTGTGAGGTGGTCTCTGTTCACTGTAAGGAACTTGACATTCACAATTAAGGCAGCACAGATCTCATCCTGGTGGAGGTGTCACATTACAGGCTACTGTCAGATGCACAGTTTGACAATGACTAATTGAGAGAAGTCAAAATAATAATGAAATTTTTTCTGACTATAAATATCCCACAAATTCCAGGGATGGAATGAAAAGCACAACTAACTACAACTGAATATAAAGAATATCACACATTCCAGTGGCATTATCAGGAATTATTTGATATATACGTCATTATGATATTTTCAATACAAAGTAAGAAATATATATTTTTAACTGCTCAAAATTGAACTTTTTTTTTTATCTTGGACCATCCCATGCATCAAAGTTCATGTTCTCTTCATGATTAAGTCGCCAACACAAAACCCAATTCATTTTACCATCCCACATTTAGAGAAAATTTTATTTTATTAGTGCAACAAAAACACCTTTAAAGGCATCGATGAATCCTTTTCACCAAATCAGGGTTACACTGACCTTCAGATAAGTTTTTCAAAGATTTGATCCACTCTGATAATACTTAATTATTTAGTGACTAAAGGTTTTGATCAAAGATTTGTTTCCCATTTGCACACAGAGTAAAAGTCAATTCCTGTCTCAGTGACATTTAATATGTTTGGAGACTGAAAAGAAGTTATAAGTACAGATAATGCAAAATTCTTTCAAGAAACCTCAAGATCCAGGTCACTCAGAAAAAACTTTTTATGCTGAAATAGAAATAAATATATTAAAAAAGATATGCTGAAGTAATGATTACTTCTACATCTCCTATGCTGTAAGATTGTACCTTTCATTCAGCACAGTGAGAAAAAAAAGTTTTACTAAACTCTTTTACTGAAACCTTTTTTGCTATAGTATATGGAAAATATTAATTCTCTATTATACACATTGTCACAATAAATAACCAAGATAACAACTCCAAAATTTTCTAATATCAAAGCTGTAATTTTTTTAAAGACATTTTGAAAGTAACTGTAATTTAATTGTTATAAAGCAATTTAAGCTGGAAAAGACTTCTAAGACAATTGAGTCCAGCCTTTAACCTAGCTCTTCAAAGTTCACTAGTAAACCAAGTCTGCAAGCACCACAACTACAGTTGTTTTAAATACCTCCAGGAATGGTGACTCAATCTCTTCCCTGTGCAGCCTGTTCCAGTTCTTGACAAACCTTTCTGTGATGAAATTTTTCCTAATATCCAATCTAAACCTTTGCTGGTGACTCGAGGCCACTGCCTCTTGCCCTGTAACTCATTAATTGGGAGAAGAGGCTGACCTCCCACCTGTCCACAGCCTCCTTTCAGGCATTTGTAGAGAGTGAAAAGGTCTCCCCTGAGCTCCCTATTCTCCAGGTTAGACAACCCCAACCTCCTCAAACACTCCTCATAATAGTTATCAAGACTGCTCACCAGTCCCATTGCCCTTCTCTGGACACAATCCAGCACCTCCATTCCTGAAGGGAGTGACCCAGGACTGGACATGCACTCAAGGTATGGCTTCACCAGCACCAGGTACAGGGGGACAATCCCTGCCCTGGTCCTGCTGACCACACTACTGACACAGGCCAGGATGCCATTGGCCTTCTGGGCACACACTGGCTCATGTTCAGCAGGCTGTCAACCAGCACTCCCATACAGCTTTCCAGCTGCTCTCTCCCAAGACTACAGCATTGCCTGCAGTTGTTCTGATGCAGCTGTGGGACCCAGCATTTCACCTTAAACTCATCAAATTGTCCTTGGCTTATGTCCCCTCTCCAGATCCCTCTGCAGAGCCTTCCTACCCTCATGCAGATCAACACTCCCACTCAAATTGGTGTCATTTGGAAATTGGCTGAGGGTGCACTTGGTCCCCTCATTCAGATCATTGATAAAGATATTAAACAGGACTGTCCGCAATACTGAGTCCTGAGGAACACCAGCTGGATATAACTCCATTCACCCCCACTCCCTGGGCCCAGCCATCCAGCCAGTTTTTACTCAGTGAGCAGTGCACCCATCCAAATCACGATGGAAAAGCCAATTTCTTCAGGAAGATGCCATTGCAAACAGTGTGAAAGGCTTTATTAAAGTCCAGGATTGACTGGACAGGTAGACAGACAGTCCAAAACTAATGTAGGTAAGCTGTTCTTAACTGTAATATAAAGTTACAAAACACAAATCCCTCCTACTACAACCAATTATTTTATTATTTTTGTTTTGCATTTAGTGACAACACTGACAACAAATTATTCTTCTCCTTACAAAAATTTGTATATTGGAAGACTGCTAACATACGACGCCCAGGTTCTCTTTTCAAGACTAAATAAAAAAGGCTTTTAATATTTTTCATTCGTTCTTTGAGAGTGGTCATATTTTCCACATCTATTAACCTTTTGTTGCTTCTATCTCATCCCCTCCTTTCCTTAGGACTTAAAACTGCATTCAGTAATCCTCTTAAGGCTTCACAAATGCTGACTAGAGTGAAATAGTTACTCTGTATGTCTCAGGACTTACATATTTTAAATCATCCTTTTTCTGCTGGTTTTGCAATATTGGCTAATGTTCCATTTGCAACCCATTGTAATCCTGAGCCCTTTTTCTGCAGTATATCTGCCTAGCAAGCCATTCTGCATTTTACATTTTCCTTCCTAGGCAGTTTGCATGTCTTTGTTATATCCTATTTTATTGCTTTGTACCCTTTCTCCAGTTTATTAAAATCGTGTTCAATATAATTCTACCTTCCAGGATTTCTATAACCTTCCTGGTTAATGTTATCCACAAATACTGGTCCTTCAATTGTAATACAAATATTGCATAGTGCTGCATTCAAGTCAGTTCTTTCAGACTGTCAGTGAACACATGCTAAGGTGTTTCTGCTAAATGATTCAACTGATTTTACTGTAATTTCTAATGAAATTACATTATATTCTAATGAAATTATTACCATACTTCTGAGAGTGTCAAATGGAATTGTCACATGTTAGCAAAGAAAAAGTACGTAAATACTTCCCTGTTATTCACACAACTGAGCTGCCATGGAATGGTATCAGATTGGCCTGTTGTGATTTGCAACTGTTGTGATTTCAGTAACTCTCTTGTGGTTACTTTTAATCAACTTCAAATTTTCTAGGTGCTCAGAGAGAAAAATTACTGATTAATTATTTATTGTCTTAACATTCTAAGCGTACGCTAGGCAAGATACATAATACACTTTTTCTTTCTAGTTTACTAGTTGTATTTTTCCATTTGATGTCCCCTCAGCCTTTATCTCTTCTTAAAAGTTCTCAAAGGTGACTGTTAATGGTTCAAAGATTTCAGATCATAAATACTTTAGGGAGAAATGTTGTTAAGTTGTGGTGATCTAAGAACTTTTCTGTCTGTTAATCAATCCTGTTACAGTTTTAGCAGTTAGTTGCTAATGTTAATTATTTTAAGCTTCTGGTCACAATTAACCTCTTTGGTGAAGAATGAAGAAAATATATTGTGAAGATTTTGCCCTCCATTATTTCATCTGTCACTTGATCCTCATGTCTCTTAAATAATAGAAATTTTATTTCTTTCATCTTTTCTTTCTTTTAATGAATTTGAGGAACTTTCTCATATTTCTTTTTACCCAAGTTTCATACGGTGTGTATTTGTTCCTTGGCTTTTCTAGTTTTGTTCATGTGCAATTTCTTCTTTATTGTTAGAGCCCCATAACACTTATCCACATATTGAAACAGACTCTAAAACAGGTCAGATTGAGTCCTGTTAAAGGCAGTAGGAATTATCCCTAGTGACTTACATGGGGAAGGAATTTCATCCTAAAATGCAAAGGTTTTTCTAGGGCTTGGATTTTGCTGGGATAAAGTTAGTTTTCTTCATAGTAGTTTGTATGGGGCTATGTTTTGGATTTTGTGCAGAAAATGCTGTAATACAGGGATATTTTCATTACTGCTGCTTGCATGGAGCCTTTTCTCTTTCTCACTCCACACAAGCAGCAAGGCTGGGAATGCACAAGTTAGAGGGGACACAACTGGCACAGCTGATCCAAACTGACCCAAGGGATATTCTATACCATATATGCTCAGCATATAAAGCTGAGGGAAGAAGAAAGAAGCAGGGTGGCAACATTCAGAGTGATGTTGTTTGTCTTTCCAACTCACCTTTCTGTATGATAAGACCAGGCTCTCCTGGAGATGCCTGAACACCTGCTTGCCCATGAAAAGCAGTGAATTCCTTTTATTGTTTTCCTTGCCTGTATAGTTTCACTTTGTCTGTTACCTCATCCCATGAGTTTTCTCACTTTTCCAATTCTCTTCCCCATCCCACAACAGGGAGTGACAAAGCCTCTGAGGCCCGTTTAGTTGCCAGTAGGGGTTAAATCACAACAGCCCTTGGAGAAGAGAAATGCCATGCATAGTGTCCCAGTCACACCCCTGAATTAAAGGCAGCTGTGGAGGACTGACCATGGTTGGATGTTAGGTGCCCATTAAAGCCACTATCACTGCCCTCCTCTAGGGACAGGGAAGAGAAAATATAAAAAAGGCTTGTAGGTCAAGATAAGGACAGACTCAACTCAGGTAAATTAATTTCTTGCCAGTCAAAATCAGAGTAGAGTAATGAGAAATAAAACTAAATATTTAAAGCATCTTTCCTCACACCCCTCCCTTCTTCATAGTGTCAACTTCACTCTTGATTTCTCTACCTCCTCCCCAACCAACAGTACTCAGGGAATAAGGGTTGTGGTCCATTCAACACATGCTCTGTCACTCCTACCTCATCAGAGGGAGGATTCCTCATACTCTTTCCCTACTCCATTGTGGGGTCCTTCACCAACTTCTTCCACCAAATTCTTCCCACAGGCTACAGTTCTTCACAAACTCCTCCAGTGTGTGTCCCTTCCATGGGGTACAGTTCTTCAGGAACAGGCTGCTCTGGCATGGATCCCCCAAGGGGTCACAAGTCCTGTCAGCAAAACTACTTCAAAGTGGGCTCCTTTCTCCAAGAGTCCACAGGTCCTTTCAAGAGCCTGCTCCAGTCCAGGGCTCCCCATAGGGTCACAGTCTCCTTTGGGCATCCATGGGCTGTAAGTGGATCTCTGCTGCCTTACGGACCCCCATGGGCTGCAGGGGCACAGCTGCCTCACCGTGATCTTCACCATGGGCTGCAGGGGAATCTCTAATCCTCCTTCCTGTTCTTCACTGACCTAGGTGTCTGCAGAGTTCTTGCTGACACATTTTCCTCATGTCTCCCTTCTCACTGCTGTTCCGTTGCAGTTTTTTTCCTCTACTTGGGTAGGTAATCCCAGAGCCCTTGGTCAGCAGTGGGTCCATCTTGGAGCTGGCTGGAATTAGCTCTGTTGAACATGGGGGAGCTTCTGGCAGCATCTCACAGCAGCCAACCCTGTGGACCCCCCACCACCAAACCTTGCCATGCAAACCCAATACAGCAGCATAGTCATGTTAGTGCAGCTCTCCACCTGTCTAATTAGGCTGCCTCTCAGTGGGAAACTCTGATTCATAGTTTGTCAGTGTCTCTGCATGAAGCTACTATATTTCACAAAACTTTTTTAATTTATTAACAGAAATTTATTCACAGCTAATTAACTTTATTCAGAGCTAATCTCTGAAAGTAGTGCCACTGAGTAACACATCATGAACATATTCCAAAACAATCACTTAGAGCCCTAAAAAACTTAATGCATATGATAAATATCCTTTATTATTACTTTCAGTCGTGTTTTACTGCATGTAATTTTCAGATGATCCTTTTTTTTCTTTTGAACAATGTAAACATTAAGATCAGTGCTCATGTCCCACAAAGCTAGTCAGCTTTTCTTTAACTTATCTGTTCAGACCAACTCTTTTCCTGTTTGATTCTTTTAATGTGTAAGTTCTCTTTTTGTTTGTGAAAAGAGTCAGATAGGCATACATTAAACAAGCTAGAGTTTAAACCATCCACATGCTGCCTTAAGAAGTCATGTTGTACACGTCCAGTTTTCTGGAAGACTCACTGAGAAGTATCACACCTCTTGGCTCCCAACAATATGTTGATAAAAAAGGAATTTGCAGGTTTATATACTACAAACATGGAATTTGCACAATATGATCGACTAACATCAAATAAACCCTTTGGAGATGGCAATATTTAAATACAAATCTTTACTTACCCTGATGCTACTGAAAAATAAAGTATACATATAAAGTCTAGCTCCATAGCTATTATAAATTTGCAAGCCCATAGCAGCTCCAAGAGAATTAAATGTGTTAATGAGAGTTGCATATTGCCCTGGTAAGAAAAAAAGGCAGTTAGATTTTGCACTGATTAACCATGTACTATAAGGAAGCATGGACAGTTAACATTTACCACTACAGTATAGCACTGTAGTATAAAACACCGTACCCAAGAGTTAATATAAATATGAAAGAATAGAGTTTTCCCTCCTAAAAACTAATAACCCCTGGGTTTTGGTGCATCCACCATCTATTTATCTTTTCCTTGTATCTTTATCCTTATCAACCTGCAAACAGCATCAGAATGCTATACATATACATGATGGATTATTGCTATTATGCTCATGAGAATGGCAGGCATGAAGTATAAGAACAGAGTTCAGCCAGCAAGTGTGACATAAATTATGTATAAGTAGCTTTTAGTGTCGAGTACTTTGAAAAGTTCAGTAAGTGCATGTTACTGAAGCAAATCACCCTATGTCACCACAGGACTGTTTCTTTTAAGAGTGTATGTAAGGTATTTTTCAACATGCTTAAAAAGTGTATGAAAGTAACTAATTTTAATTATGTAAGCAAAACACTTCTCTGGACACAGAAGGAGAAAGTTTGCAGGACCTTCGCAAGGCCTGAGAACCTAATTACCACTGAAGTCTCATTTAAGATCTAGTCTAAGATTTTATGACTTGAACGAATGAGGTTTGAGTGTTTGAGTATCAAACCCATCTTTTTCTATACTGTTACTGTTAGATTGCACAGAGATTCTTAGCATGGTTCCTCTCTGCTTGGTACAGGGCACAGGAGGATTTTTCCCTCCTTCAATCACAGTATCTGTGCATACTCATCTTGCGTTTGTGCATGCTTCAGAATCTATAGACTGCTGTTGAGGTAGGAAGTGACAGTTTTGGTACTGTGAAGTTGATGAGACCTGAGCACTCCCTTCCTTAGTTATACCAACTCCTTAAGTGTATGGTAGACATTATGCATTAAATAAAAATAATCAAACGTTTTCCCAAGGTATTTAAAAACATTCAGCTAAGATTTTACAAAACGAAGGGAGCATGGGTGCATTAATTGTTAAAAAATGAACAGAACTGCATTACCCTTTTTTATGGTTTATTTGTCTTTTCTTGTTTTAATATAATATTTGATAATATTTTATTGTTATTAATTTTTAACTATATAAGCAGGTGTACTGGCTAAAAGTAACAGCATATAAATAAGATATCCTTCCTCACAATCTCAGTGCTTGCAAGTGAAAGGATTACCTTTCGCCCTAACATACACACAGGCAGAGGCACACAGCACACAGCACACACACACATACTGAGCCCAGTGGGATTAAAAGCACTGTATCTGGTGGAAAATCAGGAACTACAGAGGAAAGTATTTTCTTGTTTGAAGATTTGACAGAACCATTCTTAGAGAAAAGGGAGGAGGCTTCTGATGTTAGGGATCCCTGCCCCTTTCATGTTTTAGAAAGACTAAAGCAAAGTTCCTCTTTCATCAGCCTGAGGTAGAAAAGAAGTGGTTTTCCCAACTCTAAATATTTAAAGACTCCCTCATAAAACTTGAAAAAGGTTTGAGCTGTTTCTTTGTGGGACTATATTCCCAAGGGTATAGGAAGACATACATTGATATTTACCTCTTATGATATTTTACTTCTTCTATAATAGATGTACCATGGGACATTGTTATTATTTTATATTCTCAACAATAATTTGCCTTTATACATTTTCAAGGGATCAATACAGTGTAAATTCTAAATAGAAAGATTTTTAATACTCTTTTCTGTGTGAACACAGATATATAGAATCAAGGGTGAAAGACTACTGGGATAGTAATATCCGTGATATATGTTTACTGGTAGATTTCACTGTTGACCTGAGACAGCCAAGGTAAGGCTTATCATGTAGCGGAGCTCACACAGCACACTGAGCCACGTGAGGTATTCCACTGCTGGGTTTGAATGGTTATAGAAATGGGGTGGCAATAGCTGAATTTGTGGGCTAGCTTATCTTTGAGCTGAAATCCATGAAACTAAACATGCCAGAGCTTAGCTTAAAGAAGCCTTCTTTTTGTTGAAAATACATCACTGAAAAATGAATCAGTTTGCAGTTCTTAAAAAGCATTTAAAAACATTATCATATGACTATTTAAAAGTTTTCTTCTTAGAAAACAAGATAACTGCAGAATATTTTTAAATATTATAATTTTCAAAATTTTTAAGAATATCATTCTGTCTTGACTTGCATAGATACTCTCTCCATATGAATGCCGATTATTCTCAGATATTCAATACTTGTAAAATAAGAGAGTTTATTGCTTGAATACTGAGAAATATTCTCTCTTGCTCCTATATATATAATATAGCATTATTTATTTGCAGTACAAGGGTACCTAAAGGCACCAGAAAGTGTCAGACATCCATTGTGCAAAGCAGCACACAGATACATGGGATGACACCAGGGTATGTACTGGTTCACAGGCCAGCTGACAGCCTTCAGTCCTTCAGGCACACAGGACTATCAGCTCTGGCTGTAGCACCCTTATACGCCTTGAGCAAGCAGTGAACTTTCAAGGCTGGCTCCTCAGCTGGCACAGCTGAGAAAATGGAAACAAAGCCATATTTTTATTCCCCTGACTTTAGAATCAGCCAGGGGCAATCTAATCCATACTGCAATTTACGGCAGCCTGGCTGCCCAAGAAGTTATTCTGGCAGCTGAGAAGCACCAGAGCCTAAGGTCATTCTCCACGTCTCCCAAAAGTGCCAGTATGCAAGGGCTAGAAAGTGAACAATATTAGGCTTTCCTTTTACTTTTTCAGCTGGAGTACCTCAAAGCAGCTGGAACAGAATTAATAATTGTCCTGTTAATATTGTGATTTCTCTTAGTTTCATTATTGCAAGAGATTAGCTTCTGAGAAATAAAAGGATACTTTATTAATCACTGATTTTTTTTTACCAAATGTGTAAATTTCAGTCTTAGGTAATTCCACATATGGATATTTGGGTTTTTGTGAAATGCAAACAAATTATCTCACTGGTTGCTAAAAATCATATACTGCAGCCATCTTGTCTCATATTTGCAAAACATTTTTATTGCTTGCTTCTGTATGACAATTTGGAAAATTTTTCTCATAACAGGGGATGATTTCTGGGTGATGGCTGGGAATTCCTAAAGAGGGCTTGCATCAAGATACAGTTTACCTTTTAAATGAGGAATTTGTTTTTCCACCCTTTCAAATGACAAAGTTATCAAAAAATGCCAGAGAAATTTAAAGCAGAAATTCTTCCAAAAATATTCACTACAGTCCTCTAAAAATGTTCAGAGGTCAAACAGGCTACCTTCTCAAAAATCTAAATACCCACAATCCCTTGTAGAGGGAAGAATACATTTTGAATCAAGGTGATGCAGGCAAGTAGAGAGTCACACATTTCAGGGGACTGGCAAAAAGCTCCCTCAACAGATACATTAGAATGAAGGAGCCTGAGGCCAAGCCCAGAGCAGAAGGCAGACAGTGGAAATAGCAGAGGAGATAGTGTATCTTGTTCATCTTATGAGTATACTCTCCAGAGGAGCCCTACTTCACATGAGACATTCCTGGAGAAAGTTGTGAGATAGAAGTTTTAAAGATTTGTCTTAAATCTTCAGATTTGATTTTCCATCAGAAACTAAGAGTTGCCAGCTCATGAACTTTTATGGCATTAGCTATCTTGGGCCTTAAGGTGGCACAAATAATCTACAAGTTTGGCTGGGATAGAGTTACATTACTTTATAGTATATTTTATGGGGCAATGCTGTGGATTTGTGACTGTCCTGGTTGGAGAGAATGGGCGGAACTCAGCACTGATGAAAACAGTGCTGATTACACAGGGTTGGTTTAGTGATTGCTGAGAAGCACTGATACAGAGTCAGAGAACTTCTCTGCTCCCAGCCCCACCCCAGCAGCACAAGAAGTTGGGAGAGGACACGGCCAGGACAGCTGACCCCAACTAACCCAAGGATATTCCATATCCTGTGGCATCATGCTCAGCATATACAGCTGGGAGAAGAAGGAAACAGGGATGTTTGGAGTTATGTCCTTTGTCTTTCCAAAGTTGCTGTTAGGCCTGATGGAGCCCCGCTCTCCTGAAGGTGGATGAATACCTGACCAGCCATCGGTAGTGGTGGATTAATTCTGTGTTATACTTTCCACGCATTCAGTTTTGCTTTACTTATTAAACTGGTTTTATGTCAGCCCATGAGTTTTCTTACTTTTACTCTTCTCATTGCCCCCACATCCCACTGGAAAATACTGAGCAAGAGGCTGTGTGGTGCTTAGCTTCACGCCAGGATTAAACCACATATGGTAGGTTTAAAACTTGGTTTGATGGGCATGTTGCTAAACCACTGAGAAAGCTGGTATTTTACAAACCTCTGCTATTTGCATATGTAAAGAAAGCGCAAGCACAGGAATTTGCTTTTTGTTCCAGCTCTCCCACCAAGAGGGAGGGGAGTGGGCCTGGGCCTCCCTCCTGGCACGGTGGCGCGGGGCCCAGGTCGCTGGGAGAGCCACCTCGGAGCCACAGGCATGAGAAAAGCCACAGCCATGAGCTGCCGCGCAGTCGAGACAGGGCCATGCAGCTCTTTGGGGCCAGTGCAGCCCACACGGGCCGGGAGGAGCCTCCCACACAGCCAGCACAGCCCCGAACCAAGCAAAACACCATGCAGCTGGCAACATAAGGAGGGCAAGGCTTTCTCCAGTGTAAAGCCTGAACAGGATCAGCTTCTCAGCTGAAGGTTTGCAGACGCCACCTTTTCTTCCAAGTTAGAGAGGATAAAAGGAAAAATAAGAACACTTGAGATGAAGCCAAAATGGCGGCACCAAGGTCAGTGTAAAAGATGGGAAAAGAGGGCAGAGGCGCTTCTAGTGCCAGAGCTGAAAATCTCCCTGCAAGCTATGGCGAGGACTGTAATATTACAAACTGTTTCTCTATAATTCATTGAAGTACATTGGGGGAATGCAGAAATCCATGCAGAGCTCATGAAAGAGCGCTCAACACCAGAGCCCACAGATGTTGTGAAAGGCTTTTAGAGATTTAAGAAGAAAGCCTTTGCTTTTAGGCTGGAGTAGCTCATCCTTAAAAGACTAAACCCCATGGCTATTATGGCCCACGTTGGCAGCTGTGAGAAGACTACTTAACCGTGGGAGAGATTTCTTCACTGTGGTGGATACGGGCAAGGCTGTTGTCTGTGAAAGCTGGAACCACGTTAAAGCAGAAGAAACTGCCTTTTTTTAAACATAAAAAAGACTCTTAAAAAATGAAGCACTGACCAAAACCCCATGGTCTTTTTCCCTTGTGTGGGTTGGAGGAAAATGGGAGGTACTGGGACCGAAAGGTGCTTGAAAGTTACTTTAATTTCTTATTATTTCTCTTTAATTTTAATTCTGTTAGTAATAAATCTTCTTTATACTGCGACTGTTCAAGTGTGGACCTGTTTTGCCTTGAAATTTTTACGTTTTCCTCAATAATCCTTATTTCCACTTATGAAAATGAAGTTTTAATTTCCCCTTCTCTGCTCAACTATAACAGAAGTAAATAAGATTTTGTGTGCTTGGTGCCTAATCAGCGTCAAACCATGACACCACAACAGCCCAAAAATTAAAAACTCTGGAAAAGACCAGGAAAAAGCTACTGAAATGCTGCTAAAGTAAATGCCCCCCAGAGCTGGAATGAAACTGAGCAGAATCTTGCAGATGAAAATTAAAATTCAATATCTAAATCTAGAGGCAAGCTTCCAAAGAATGAGATTTTAGACCATCTGAGGATCAATTACATTGAAAGGATAAAAACCTCAGCTAGGAAAGTAGTATCACACACTGAAGTGAATTGGAAAGCCTTAAGATACAACTGCAGGTATGCACTTGCAGTTATGAAGTGGAATATATTGTAAAAGGCCTTTGGCCACAATTTTTCTTTCTTTATCCCACCCATGCTTGACTTTTCAAGTTAAATATCATGGCCATTCTAATTTGGAGAAAGAGGAATAATTTTCTGCAAAATTTTGTTACAGAAATACTCCTGGAGTTACATTAGGTTTTCTTCTGCAAGTTGGAGTTGATGTAGATTCTGTGCTCAGGGCAATTTGGAGAAACTGAATCTTTAAAGACTGTATTAATGAAAAAGATTGCAGAAGGAGGATGTGTGAGGAGTAAATGTAAGTTGTTGTTGTCTATTTACTGAGTGAAAGTAAGAAAGTTAGAGATAATGCTCTGTTAGGAGGCAAGGCAGAATGTTGTTAGTGTAAGTTGAGGAACAAGGATGCCCTGATGTCACCAAATCACCATGACTGCAAATCTATGCTCTTTTTGTTTTTGCAAAAAGGTTTTGAATTCATTTGTTTAAATTAAAAATATTTTTAAATGATATCTTTCCCCTTAGAATAAACAAAAATAATTGCTGCCACCTACACTAAAAATTACTAACAAGAGAAAACAGGTTCTGTGACTCAAAAACTAAGAAGTGAGAAGAAACTCCAGAGCCCTTGCTGAAGACTAGGGACCCAGTTTTCCTGCATCCCAAAATTGTTTGATGTTCTTTTAGTGAATGCTAGTGTATTTGACTCAGATTCTGTCAGAGTAATGGTGGGCAATTTACAATATTTCCAGTTTAAAACTTCCTTTTCTGCAAGGAAAATACTACCCAGTGTTTATAAATAGAAAATGAAACTATTCTGAAACTTCTCCTTTTCTTAAATATTCCCAGACTGTGCATGCTATTGCAAAAAAAGACTTACATCATATCACTGGGGACAAATGTGTTAAGTTATTCTAAATCCATAAAATACATTTATCTGCCTATGTGGGTATGGAAATAGAAGAGTTACAGAAATGTTCTTCCTATAATGAACCAAAAAGTGTTTTTTTCAGTTGCTTTCTTCTCTGAGGAAAATGGTGGAAGTGCTAGAAGGCATATCAGAATATCAATGCATTCTGATTCCTGTTGTTTCCCATACAAAGTTTCTATCCAAACAGAAAATCCCTATATTCATAGTCTAAAACACACATTTTATTCCTGTTCAGTTCTTGGCAGATCTGAGTAGGTTCTTGCATAATTTTCCAGGATGAATAAAATCTCTGTGTTTACAGTTTTGGCTGCTGTCTGTTGTGCTCTAAGATAGCAGAACCTCTGTGCTATGCCAAAAGACATTCATTAAAATGAAAAACACAAGCAAGCAGCCTCTACCAGCTGATGAAATGGTACCCTGTGATGATGGTGGTGATTTACCTATTGTGAAATTAATCTTCGCTAAAATGTCTAATGATATCTAATACTAATCTAATACGGGGGGTTTTTTTTATCATAGCAAATTGAATACACTGTTAATATTTCTACTTGTGTGGTTTGGTTACAACATCCATTATTGTACAGCTAAAGATGTAAAGTTTTTTGTAGGAAGCAGAATGTGAACAAAGTCCAGACTCTGTGAAATGCTTAAGAGTCTCATAGCAATGACAGCAGCCTCCAGAACTGTTTAGTGTCTGTCTTTCAAAGGCTTACTATAAATAACCTATACAATGAGCTCTGTTTTTACTGCTTCTGAATATGGTTTCTGGGGCTACGGCAATGCTGGAGGAAGCTGAGATATCCTACTCTTGGATGAATGATTGGGAATGAGTACTGTGCCAGTTTGTCCAAGCTTGTTAAGGACAGATCTCAGATCTTCTCAGGATCTTCAATCTTGACAGTGTTTCCTGCAGTAGTTTTCATGGACTTGCTCTCATGGGAAGAAAGGCCAACAACAGTACTTTTAACACTTTGAATAGCAGCTTCTAGTGTGCATGGCAGGAAGATGAAAAGCATGCTGAAGGAAAATGTCATAGTACCACAGCTCTCTGGAGTGACACTTCTCTAAAGTAAGCTGTTCATAGCCTACAATAAATAGCTGCAAGAACGACGTTGTGCATCTTCATTTGTAGCAAACCCAGCTAACGTTAATACAAAACTGAGCAGTTACTAGACCTGTATTAGCCTAGATAGGAACAGCAGTTTGATCCTGTATTACTGCAAGTTCTTTCAATTCATAATGATGCCATCAGGCAGTAAGAGCAGTTTTTGCATAGCCCTTGGAGTCTGGAGTATCTGCTAATTAGCCCAGAATTTCTGGTGTGTGACTACAGATGAGGCTGCATTTGGAATAGTCAGCAAACTTCCCTTATATTTTGTAGACTTTATTCTTGTTATTTCAAGGATCTTTAATTTCTGTACTACCACAAAAATACTCAAAATAATTTCTTTGAATGGTTGCCTGTCACCCTGGACTTCTTTTAAAACAAGCTAATATCATTTTGAAAGAAAAGAAGTGAACTGAGCAAGTTGCAATTTTATAAACCACTTACAGTGAAGCACTTAGTGGTGCCCATTTAGAGTGTGGTAGAGGTGTTAGATTTCCTTAATTCATCACAGATTATCTCTTAAGCAGAAGCCTACCCTATCTTTATAATCCACCACCAAGTACAAGCATTGGTATGCATAAAATGGATGTATTAAACCAGGCTTGATACATTCTGGAATATACCATTTGTAGAGGAGGAAGGCTCACCTGCCCATTTTAGGGTCTTGCACTACACACTGAGGTACATAATACCTACCAGTCACACTAAAAGAAATCAGTCAGTTCAAATCAAGATGCAAATGTGTTCCTCTTCTTTTACAGAGAAGAAAAAAAAAAAAAAAAAAAAGAGTTTAACTTTTCCTGTGTTATAATTCCCTAAGAGTGAAAAATTGAATCTTGCCCTTTGCTTCACAGTACATACAGTATGTTTGCTATGTACAGAAAAGGAACCATTCTTTCCTTCGAGACCCTGTTCTTAATTTATCCTTTGAAGAGGTTAATTTAAACATGTGTTAGTGTATGAATGAGGGGAAAGAAAAAAAAATGAGACAGATTTCTATTTTATTTTTTAGCTCTGTGCCTTGCTTTCCTGTATGCCTCCATTAATGTTGCAGGCACAGGTTTCCAGATTGCTCAGGCTTTTGTATTTATTTTTCAAAGTTCTACCAGCTTATTAAAATTAAAGGAGAAAACAAAAAATTACCACAGGATTGCTGCAACTAGGAGATAACTTTTGCCTGATAATCAGAAGTGACCATCTTAATTTAATTAGGCTTTTCATTAAGTCTGTGAAAACTGATTTTTTAGTGTCTGTTTTTATTTATTATCATATATCTATCCTTCCTTTTTAACATGCTACTTAGCTTTGTTATTAATCTGACCTTTTTGTCTTTTAATATATCTTATTTTAAGCTTTAATTATTTGTAAAGAGTTTACATCTTGCTGAGAATTCTATCTGCACAGTTTTTACTATGTATATTTGCAAAAAGTTTGTAAGTTTTAAACATACAAAAGAATCTTTTAATTTTTGTAAAAATTGTCAATTTCATACTTTTCTGACTTTCATATGAAGAGTCTACTGTTCAAATAGTAAATACATTTAGTTTTCTCTTTCATGTAATTAAAACATGCATCTTAATAAAATTTACAAAAATGTTTAAGTCTCTTATGAACTTTACATTAGAATATATCTTTATTTCAAGATCCAAAGCAGTATTCAAAGGGTCAATAAAGGTGAAAAGCTGAAGATGCATCTTCATTTTAAAGAAAAGTAAAACTCCAGTAAGGATGAAAAGATAAGGACACATTGGACCAGACTCTTCGCTTGTTATAATACTGCATAACCTACAAACAAATTAAATGCTAAATATAATGAATTGGCATGTCAAAGGCCAAGATCAAATGGGGACAAGATCTAAGATCAAAAAGGGACAAGATGAATTACATATTGAGGTTTACTTCCTTTCCTTGATATATTAAAAAAATGCACAAATATTGCAAGTCAAGGCAGAAAGTAAGATTTTGAATAAAGCCCTGCAGATTGTCACATATATATTTCCCTGATATGGCAGAACAATAATCACAGAGAGCTAAAGTGATTTCTGTATTTGCACTCATTGTTCAATTGTAATGAATGGAGTATATTCCAAGTAAAGAAATTACATTTGGAGACACAGGATATTAATGTCTTTCTTCTTGAAACAAACCAAAATGTTCAAACTCATCTTGGCAAGGTCTAAGGAAAAATGAGAATTATAGATACAGATTGTTACTTATATACTGTGCATGTGTCTGTACATGTATGTAGATGCATGTGTATTGTATGTACAATATTTTGGACTTTAAAAGAGAACCTTTTCATTACTAGGGGTCGTAATCATGTTGTCCCAGCTCATGGGAGTATTCAGAGACAAACAAGAGGCAGTGAAAAACATTTTAAAGAAAAGAAATTACTGAAGCAAAAGAAGCTTCACCCTGCTTTTACGAAATAATACCTTTTTTTGGGTCTCTTCTCTCACTGAAGAACATAAACCAAAAAGTATCATGAATACTGCTTAAGTCTCATGGAAAAATATATTTTCTCAAACAAAACTGGCACCTGTATTAGACAGCAATTTCAGACTTCTCAAAGGGTTTTGCAATTCTGTCACATGGCATTTTTAATTTTCTATAATGCAAGATTTTTAATCAAGAGGAAAAACATTAGATGAATTAAAAAAGGTCTTATTGGCAGATATCAATAAGCAGGGCTGTCCAAGGAAGGTCTCCTGAGAGTGACTTCTGGTCCAACAGTATTCAGTACATTCTTAGAAACAATCTAGATGATGAAATAAAAACTTAACTGATTAAATTTGCATATGACACAAAGATTAATGGAATACTAAAAAAAAAGAGGGCAGTTTACTGTTAGAATTTAATCTAAATCACTTGGTCAGATTGTCAAAATCCAACAAAATGCAGGTACAGACTAATACACTTTGCAACAAGAAGCCCAGGTTATACTATCAGCTAAAAATTCTTGTCATAGAAAGCAGTAACCTATAAAATATTTGGAGGTCACCTTTTAAGGCTGCTTCACCATGAGCTCTCAGAGCAGTGCTGTGGCAGGCATTATTGATATGAATTCCCTTGAGCACAATTTAACAACTTTAATCTTAAACAAAATATAATCATGATAAGATAGGAATATCTTGCAAAGGATGGTAAGGGAACAAATGAACATTTATAGCAAGATGAGGTAACTTCATAGGTAAAAGTATATAGTTTCAGAGTAATTTTACTGTTTGTAAAATAGTGTGTTTATTCAGTTACTATTATGATCTCTAGCAGCCTTTAGTCAATGAATCACTGTGGAAAATCCACTGGAATCAACCTTCTTATGCCCTTTTTGTCTTTTATGGCTAAAGATATATTTTTGCTCATAACAAACAAACCTACATGTATATCTGACATAAAAAACTTATGATAGATGTTGTGAAAATCTGTCTATTAATGAGTATGCATATATGTATAGAGATATATTTTTGTGCATGTTCATGTGGCCATACATCTCATTATTATTACAATTATAATTTTTAAATGCAATATTTATATACATTTTTAAGTGAGAAAATATTTTATTTCGATATTCTAATACACAGTCTGCAAATAGAAGATCTCTTTTTTCTTTAAGCAGAATGTAGAGTCAATTTCACATAGAACCACATGTGATGAATTAAAAGTCTTGTGAAACTTCAAGTCATTTTTCATGCAGTATGAAGACAATTAAAATTAACAAACTTTTGTATTAAACCTCCTCTACTGACTCCACAGTAGCTCTGTATTTTCACAGTCAATAATATAAACCAATTTGTTTCTTCAAACAGAAATATCAGCAAAAACCATACTGTTTTAAGCTGAACATGAAAAATCTCTGACCTGTTCTGCTCCTTTTAGGACTTTTTTGGTGATGGAAAGATGCACTCTGTGGAATCTATGTCCCTTCCAGCAGCTGATCCTGTGAAGTGAATGCAGGATTTTGGAGATGTGACATAGGAAAGAAGGAAGGAGATGTCATTCCACCCAATTGTACAATGGTTTTATCAGTATTTATATCAGAAAACCCACTGAGGAGCTTTCCATGTCAGAGCCTAACACATGTTGCGTTGAGCTGTATTATAATAAGGCAGTAGAAACAGGCAACAGAAATCTGTGAACCAGGACTTGGGAATTTGCCGACTCCTAGTAACTCCTGTCCACCTCTAGTATGTGACACACTGTATATTTAAACTACACGTGCTATGCATTACAGACTGCTATTTATTTAAAGAATATTTTACATTTAATTTCAAAAGTCTTGTTACCGTTTCTATTTTAGTTTAAAAGGGGGAGATTCGGTATTTGATTTTCTATTTTCTACAAGCACAGTCTTTGAATAAGTGATTGAGAATAACTATGTAATTCATGTTAATTAATTAATGAATTAAGATATAATGTTGCTTTCAAGAGTTTGACCAAAAATTGATATTATGCCCTGTGAGAGAAAAAATGTTCAACAAAAAATTACATATCACTCGAAGGGGTGAAAGCTCTAGGGTTTTGGTTAAAAATCTTGTGTATGCAGAAAAAGGTATAATAGCAATTTCTTCTCTGGATATTGTGAAAATGTGTAAGCAAGGACCTGATGTCTCAGTTTAACTTTAACTTTTGGTTTGTGTGCCAGAGAAATCTATAATAAATAGCATAACCTGCCAGGTTTACATTTCATCCACTTACAAGATTATATGTTTATTTATTTTTTCTCTGGAAGGGTAGATGGGTAAATCATATTAAAACCATACCTGACTGTCATCCAGTAAACCCACTCTTCCAGTTATGTAGTTCATTTTTCTCTTACCTCTTTGAATGAGTTTCAATGTCAATAAAACTTTATTTACTGGGAGCGCCAAGAAATGAGTCAATAAATTTATTGAGCAAGATATGAAATAGAAATGTCAAAGATGAATAAATTTTAGCACAGTGTTTACTTTATAATTGTATTTTTTCATGGAATTCAATTTCTCTGTAGACTCTGAAGCATAACAACAGCGGAAAATGAAGTCACAGTATCCAAGATGAAAAAATGTAAAATAGTAAACTTTTTAGAGCAATAACTGAAAACATTATCAATGTTGTATTTAATGAAATACAGAATTTTCTGTATTACAGTCTAAATTCTAGTCTGTTCACCTCCATCTATACATTTTGTATAGATGGAGAGAACAAAAGAGAACTTTGTTTCTTTCTTTTAATTTTTATAGATAAAAAAATTAATCTGGAAAAGTCAGATTCCAGAGAATGGCCTGAGTTTCTGTAGGTACTGTTCATTTGTATTACACCATAGGCAGTAAGAGCCAAAGCAGGAAGATAATGCCTTTAGCCCAAGCTGCAAACAAAAGCATGTCTTATATTCTGCTGTGAGATCTTTAATAGAATTATGCAACCCTTGGTGATGTTGAAAAAACAATGACTTCTGAGATAAAAATTGATATATTTTCAATCCCTATTTTACCCACAAAGCCTCCTACTTCATTCAATGAAAGCAAATTATCAATTCCACTTTTCTCTGCAGAGCTGTGGCTTGTTCCTTCATCAGACTAACTACATAACCATCTGGGATTTTTTGCATACATACTGTACGCTACACACAGTTGAGCCCCTGCTTTTTCAGACAGCTTGGATTCACACAGACAAGTCTCAATATATTCTTGGACAGCAAGAAAGATATGTATGAACCTTCACCACCAGTGTCTGCAATACAGCTGCTGTCATTATAGTGAGATCTAGACGGATTTGAGTTACCAACTAAGCAAACCTGTCAAAAGTAATGTTTGAGTCCGTAACCTTCACTGGACTTTGATGTTCTGAGGACTCAAGTTATCTAGCTAAAAATTAATACAGATTTTGCATTACACAAATCACGGTGGCAACTACAGTGTAGACACATGATTTTATACTGTTCAGTGCTTTTTACAGTCTTAAGTCTCAGCAGTTCCCAATAGAGTGCCCACATACTAAGTGCAAGTTAGGATTAATGAACTCTCAGCTGAAAAAAAAGTCCCAGCCTCAAAATGATAACTGTTTGACAGCTTGTAAATAGACAATATTGAGACTGCGTTATCTGACTCTCCAGCTATTTTTGTTTCTTTGGTCCAAAAAGATAGAATATTAGAAAATGCCATAACAGTATTGATAGGTCTTTCCTACAGGCTCAATGAAATTCTGTTCTTGACTGAGCTTTGTAAGGACAATAATTACAACATTATAGCTCACAAAACATTTAAGCAAAGATTTTAAATCAGTCACACATAAACCAAAAGGAAACATTTGACATTTTTAGCTGAGATTCAAATGCATCTACAGAGGTTATAGATAAGTACACTACTGTGTTTTCACTGATCAGCCTTATGTTTTGCTCCTTAGAATGAGACCAATTTAGAAACAGCATAAACACGACAATAAGGCTAACACAATTTCATTTCAAATTGCTTTAAGAATGAAAAGCATGCCTCCTTTAAAGAATGAGGGAAAATCATGGAATTTTTATGAAAGTCTTCCTAAAGTCGACCAAAAATACAGGATTTCTATGAATGTATGGTATTACAGAAGTGCTGAGAGAAAATGAATAAAAACAATTAAGTAGTGTAAATTTTAAAGGGCTGCAGAGGTATATCAGGACCTGCCTTTGCTGCTGCTCATAAGGTCCTATCAACTGCTAAACTATTTCAGCTGAAAGCACTGCACAAAAGTGGTGAGTTACTTATATAAATAGAAGGGCTTTCTGTCTGTCAGTCAGCTATCTGGATTTCTGTCTTGTTTCCACAGGTGAAGATGAGAATAAACTTCAGTAATTTGCCATAAATTTATGGCCTGCTTATGATGACAATTTTTATAGAGTAGCTAATATTTTTTTATTTAATGGGTAAATAGTCTTTATTTCAAAAGTGCTATAGCTACTATTATGTATTTTATCAACAATATAATAGTATATTATATTATATGAATCACAGACTATTTGTTCTTTGTGATTAACTGTTTCTGAACTGTTTGAGAGCTACTTTATTATGGTTAGCTTTAATCACCTCTTGATCTCAGTTATTTTCCACATGCTCTACTGTACCTATAATCTTAAATCTTGAGTTCATTTGCACTTTAATATTAGAATAATAGCTTCAGATAACCAATAATGTTTCAGGCTTAGCCCTATATTGACCCTTTTGCAGTCAATATTTAGAAATTTCAAGGCTATTTTTGTATGAATAAAATATTTAGTATCAAAAATCAGTTATAGGGATGTAATGTTCCATAGAGAAATTTATTCCTCTTGAATATAGGGAAAACAAATAGTGGTGCTATTTGCTGAAATATCCACACCTATGATTCCATAATTTTGATCTCAAAATCAAAAATCTCTCATTTTTCTTTCTGATGTCTCTAATGGTTATGTTCACAAATCTGTCTCCAGGATATATGCCAAATTAAAAAATCCTACATTAACAACCAGGGAAATTTCTAGTCCACAGTTTTTGCTTCTGCTCAGCTGTGGGCAGTGGTCATCCATGATAACCTTTGCTGGTGGCTTTTTTCCTCTGTTCCCTTATGCTGACAGGCTTAAAAATGAGATTAAAAAATATTATTTATTTTACTTCCACTATCCTGTTGCTACCAAATACAAAGAACAAATTCCATGTAGGAAAACTTCACATTCTGCAATGGGACTTGCAGAATGATGGTGGAGGTTATTTTAGGTGATGGTGTAGGTTAAACTGTTGGAGGATTTGTTCACTCCTTTTGTTAAGCATGGCATGCTCTAAAAGCCTCATAATTTATTTTTTTTAAATTCACACTCCATTTGAGGAAATCATAGCACTTCAACATTCAAAAGTAGTGAAGATCAGACAGGTGTTTTAGTATAAGGACATTACTATTATTAAATCCACTTTACCAGAACTCATTATGGAAATCACAGTTCTGTAATCACATACAGTAGTTAGTAGCCTGGTTATTTTTATTTGCATTTGACTTAAGCAAAATATCTCTTGGGTTCCACTTCTATACTTAGCTCTGTGAATTGTTAAGACAAAAGGATATCGATTACATGTAGCACAAGTATTTCATTTTTCTATGGAATTTTGTATTAGGGTAGAAACAGTGTTTGTGAAGGTAGATTTTGAATAATTGAAAATAAAAATTTACAAGCAATGAGGTCACTTGATCCTCTCATTTTTTGCACTATGAAGAGCTTTTTAATAACTTTTTGCCACTTCAACCTATGATAACAATAATATATCTAAATTAGATATTTACTGATTAAAAAATGCTGAAATTTTTGTCTGTATATGACGCCCTTATGCATCCATGAAAGGAAAAATAGCATTTGCAAGCAGAACTAGATAATTAAAATAGTTACATTTCCAGACAAATATTATGTTCCAGTGTAAATTAATTGTCTACTACAGCAAATTATCAAAATTGGCCTAGGCAATTAAATGAAAGCAGAATATTAACGGGCAAGTATAGAGTCCTCTAAAAATCCACTTCCCAAAATGCGTAGTTACTGGTAAAAAAAAATAGTGAGAGGAGAAAAAAAGTATTAAATTCATCTTTCTAAACTGTGAAAACCTCTTTTTTGATGTAGGAAGCTCAGTGGGGAATTTTCACCAAAGTAATAAAGCCATTTCTCCAATTTTATTGAGTCTGTTTTTACCTTTTCATGAACAGGTGTGCAACATGGGAAGTTATTTGGAATATGAAAGGAACTAATTCTCTTGGTTTTGTTGCGTTAGCCACTGTAGGTATAGAAGCCTGGATTCAATTTTATCCCTTCTGATGATGCCAGATTATTATAGCTCTTGTGTACTGAATATACTCTGAGGTTCTCTCAAGTTCATCTTTTGAAAATTCACCTCTGAAAGTCCTGAGAATGAGAGGGACAACTAGGCTCATTATACTCTAATACAAAACTTAGTAATTTCAATTCATTTGAAAATGTGCAAGAAATCTAGCTTTGATTACTAGGAAATATCCTGAAAGGTAGAGTTTCCAACATATTTGCAATTGGAGAAAAGTAATGTTATGAAGTCCCTTGAAACTCAGGTAAGTTCTCCATCAGCTGAAGTACTGGAACAAACTTAAAAAGAATATATTTCCACCTTGCTGTGGTTTGTTTGGTCTAGTTAAACACCTGTGTTCAGATAAAAAATGTATATTAAAGCTTCAAAGGCTTTTTTCAGCCTGCTAAAATTAAACAGCCTTCAGTATTTGTGAGATGATGACCAGAAATGTAATAATTTTCTAATGAGGCTTTAGGTATTAAAGAAACTTAGGAATTTCTAAGATTATGGACCTTAGGGGATCCTTGTTCATGGTTCATGTTTTGTTTCAGACTGGGAGAGTGTTTTGAACAGAATCTTCAAAGAAAATCTTCAGTTTTACTCTCTTGCCATCCTTTGGTTTACATTCTGGCTGCAGAAATTTGATTACATTGGAGTACATATCACTGGGAGACTCATTCCAACTGCTGAAGAACAGCACTAGACTGAAGTAAACCCCACAAAATTAGTAGTTTGTTGTTAGGTCCTCAACACCAACCATTTCACAATACAGATCTACTCCTACAGTACCACAGTAATTGTGGTCATCTTTTGGTGATCTTAGTTTTGGACGGTAAGGACTTCACAATTGCCTGTCTCAAACCCTGTTAAGACCACAGGACTTTGCCATGAGGTAAGCACAGAGAGGAGCAGCAGGATGGCACTGGTTCTGGGCGTGGCAAGGTCTGGCCAGCACATCCCAGGTAATGCATCCAGACAAGTCTTCCCAGTGTGACAATCTGTGCAGAGGGACTACTGCCCATATGAGCATCAGCATCGATGGTCAAACAAAGCACCCCAAGTTTTGGGTCAGACGTCATCTGTGGCTGCTGATGTCCCTCCCCTCCACTCCGAATATGATTCTGTGGATTCCTGGAACTTGGACTGTACATTAAGCCATCTGATGGAATTTGAGATGAGATAAAGGTGATACCATTGTCCAGGTGTTATCTCAGACCTACCAGGGAGGTAAAGTAAGCTGGGGGAGCACTGATAATGGACACAAAGTATCCACAAAGAAAGCCAACTCCGCAGCTGTGCTAAAATCAGCTCTGATGGAGTAAAAGGTAATTCTGGCAGGGGAAGATTGTGCACAATCCACTGGCTCAAAGAAACCAACCAACTCAAAAGAAGAGAAAGAGAAGCATGAAGTTAATTAACATTAGATGCAAGGGAATAATCTAACCAATAGAATAAAAGAAATGTGCAGCCAAAGAGCATTAAGTCCTTTGTTTGATAGCACGTATAAATAGTGAAAAGTTTTGAACAACTTTGAGACCTCCACCATCGAGAAGCCCAGGGTGAAGAAGGACAAACAGAATGTCAGTGGATGCATGGGTGGTGACTATCTTCTGCTTAATCTCTTTCCCTCCTCCCCTGCCCGTTTTCCTATTTCTTTCTATCTCTCTTCCTTGAATTTTACTGTTAAATAAAATCTGTACTATTGACATATTGGCATATGGTCTTGTTTGGACTTTAATTTGAGTAATCTCACAATAATCAGATCTTAACATGTTCAAAGAATGTAAAGAATCCCTGGATTTTAGAAGAGAAGATTTCAGACTATTCAGACATATGCTTGGAGAAGTCCAGGAGAGCTGGTTGATATCCAAAGATTACCTGCTGAAAACTCACACTAGTCCATTCCAACAAGTAGGAAATAAAGCAAAGGCAGAAGGGGGCCACCACGGACAAGGAGTTCTAACTGAACTTGGTGTCCCATTCCACTATAAAAGGGGGAGCCAGGAAGGATTCTTTCGGCAAATTTTCTGACAAAAAATTAAGCACAAACACAGCAATATTATATCTGAAAACCGTTTATTGAAATCAAGGGGGATAGGAAAGAGAGAAAAGAGAGGAAAAGAAGAAACAGAAGACAGGGACAGCATTACCACAAGGAATTCTGAGCGCTCTGTCAGCGTCAGCTCAGCAGACAGAGGGTATGTACCCCGTAGCTCCCATGGTGGGCTGGGCGTGAATTTCAGATAGCAGTGGGCTGTGTGTCCCTTCTGGCAGCAGGGAACAGGCTGCTGTGGTTACAGACATGCTTCTGGAGGGGTTCCAAGGTTTCAGAGTCGGGAGGCGGCTGCAGACGGCGGTGGCTGTGGAGATCTTCATGGTGACAAGCTAGATCGCAGGAACAGTGAAGCAGGGCAAAGCAGGCTCAGGCAGGACAGCAGGACCACAATGAAGGGGAGAGGGGAAGGGGCCAAGTTGACCCTCCAAGTGACCCAAGGCAAAAAGAAGAAGAATGGCTCCTGCTGTTATGGTTAGCTGCCTTTTATGTCTCCCCCAAATTCCTCCCCCAATTCAGCTTCGTGGGCCTGCTTTCGGCAGGCATTTTTCGCTGGCATCTTTTGCAGGATCTGGGTACTTGCCTTTGCCAGCAAGCGTGTGTGTGTGAGTGGGGGTGGGAGGGAGCTGCTCGCAGTTTAGTCATGCAAGTTTTCTCTGCCCTGATTGGCTGCGAAGCTCTCTGGGGATGGGGCAACACAGTTTTTATAGGAATTTTCTTCATCTCATTTGTGACATATGTTGAGGCATAAATATTGGTCCCTCTCCCTTGGACGTTGAAAGAGAATGTACAAGAGGTGCAGGTAGTAGCAGGTGATCCAGAAGGAGTATAAAGCTGCAGTCTGTGCAGGGATAGGTTAGGAAATCAAAGGTCCTCTTGAGACTGAATCTGAGAAGGGATGCCAAGGGACTCAAGGGAGGATTCTACAACTACATAAACAGTAAAAGGAAAGCTAATATAAATGAGGAACTAATGCTGAATCAGGCCAGGGTCCTTGAGACAAAAGACATGGAAAAGCTGGGTGCAAGTCCAGGAGGAAACTCTAGAGTAAGGTTCATCCTCAGTGGAGAAGGAGCAAAGCAGGGAGAACATAATCAATCTGCATATACATAAGTTCAAAGGCCTGATGTATTGCACCCAAATGTGCTGAAGTCCAAACAGCATCTGAAGGACGATGGTCTTTGTTTTGAGATGAAAAAGAACAATGAAAATGTTAGTCATACTAAGTTGTTCTTCCAGTATTTAAAAGTTGTCTTGGAGTTTTTGAACTCCTGAAATTCAAATGAAGGACAAACTAAGGTGAACACTTAACAAGCTAGAACAAAAATAACCTCCCCAGACATTCCTTCTTACTTCATAAAAATGGGATAAATGAATCCATTTTAATGATCAAATAAATCTTAACCAGGAGAGGCAGGTAAAAACATTTTCTCAAGTCTGATGTCCAAAGGAATGTGTGATATTCTCAGCTTGAAGACCTGAGCCCAGTTTTCGCAAACCAACCAAGATCTCTGTTTTCCAGTATACTGACATCATTTATATGGATATCGATATTGACTATATTTAGATTGACATGAGAATAAAAAAGAAAAAAATGCATAAATTCTATTGATTGAAGCTCAACAAATAATGGCATATTAGCACAAATGATTTTGAGGTAAATACCAAAGCTCATAACCATTTTACCTCTAAGAAAAACAACTTTGGTCCATGTTTAGCATACATTTGAATGAAAGAGGACTTTATTCTGCATTGATTGAAGATGGCAGAGTGATTTTTCATTTTTAAAATCACGAAAGATTACGACTTTTTGTTGGTTTGTTTTCTTAAATAAATATTTATTTAAGAAAATTAAAATATTTGAGAGTTTAGTAGATTCCAGACAGCTATGATATATAGACTGTATATTTATCATGTTTTAAAAATTGAATTAAAGTTAAATAACTCTTTTTACTGTTTTGTAAATAATTTTTTGTAAAATAACTAATTTTACTGTTTTGTATTGTTACATATTCAGCTAGAGCTACCTGATAACACTTTATATCCTTGAGTTACATGGATTGGAATGTCAAGTCTGAAACCAACCCAAGTTGTGCCTTTTGCATTTCTACATGTTTTCTAGTCAGCATAGGAAATGCAGAAAACAGGACTCATCAGCATTGCTGTCTATTAAAGGTCACTGTAAAATGCAAGCATTACATTGCCAAATATAGTATTGAATTTAACTGCTTTTTATGTGGAAATTTTAAACATACTTTCTCCTATCACTTTTATTAATTTGTCCATATATCTACACTAATATATCTCTGCCTATCAGTGTGACGGTGTGCTCAGTCCCCCAACCTGACCTTTATTTCACGTGACTTTGCTCAAGTGATAGTCAGCAGTGGCAGTCATAACTGATGGGTCTGGTCTGGTCATGATGGCTGAAACCAGCTTGGAGGGGATTCGGGGGAGACAGATAAGAACAAAGAGCTAACCTAAGCAATGTACTTCCCCTAAACATAGGTCAAGAACTGTTCTTCTGGTCAAGAACACAGTCAAGACAAGCTGGGAAGAAATTAATTCTGTTGGTAATGCAAATGTGACCATGAAGCTATTATCTTAGTCCATAGATAATGGACAGCCTAGGGCCCATTGAGCTTGCCTGCACAGCAGTGGGCTGCAGACCAGGATCTCAGCTTGAGTAGGGGTGCCTCTGAAGGTTATTCCTCGAGCTTGATAGATTCCTTACCACAACAGATTCCCATTAAATTCTCATGCTAAATTTTGAAATCTTAGTTAAGTAATATAAAAAAAATATTGTCCACACAGAATCCTTTAGACATAAACAACTGATCAAGTTCTGGAACCAAGTCTGAATCCAAACATACCTAATCTCGCCTTCAAGAAGGACAAACAGGTCTTTAGAACACAAGGTGGTCCTTTCTGAACCTCATGACTCAACAGGTCTCCCTGACAGTTTTGTTTGACCCAGACCTCTGTGCAGTTAATAATTTAGTGTTCCTTGCTATAGAATCTTGTTAAGCCACTGTTTCACTTACCATCAAACTTTGTTAAATCACTAATTTATATTAATAAATGTGTTGCTACTTCTTTCTTACAAGTGAAGTGCATCCCTCCATCTGTAAAAATTCGTCACATAATTTGTGTTTACAAATAATATGGAGAAATATGTGAATAGGTAAATATTAACTATCATGACTTCTTATGGGAATTTTGTCCATGCAAACACATTGAAATGTGCCCTGAGGCTTTGTGGAATTCAGACTTCTAGACACCTGTGACTGCTTCAGCATTAGGAATAAATGTTTCACTTAAAAACAGTCCATTCTCCCTACTGCCTGGGCAAATATAGGATACCATGAGAATGTTCCCATTCTTTGTGGGCTTGCACAACATATACCTTGGGTTAATTGGGCTCTTCTTTCAGCTGTTTACAGCTGGAAGGGTGAAGGGAAAAGCGCTTTGAAACCTTTCTTACTCCAGAATTCACAATAGACTGAAACAGCTTTGAGTTTTCAAAAATTTTCCCTTACAAGTAGTAGGGAAGGCATAAGTGCTGTCACTTTCAGATGAGCAAGTGCGCAATAGAAAATTAGTTTCTTTTTCCATGTGGAACTTATCCTTCTCACCAGCCATTGTCACAGGAAGTACAGAGGCACACTGAGTCTCATTGTCTTGAATTTCTTCTTAAATCCACTCCGCTTAACATAGGAGGGAAGAAAAAATGTATCCATAAAGTAATTAACAGAATTTTTTAAAGTCATCTTTGGAAACCTTTAGCAGACTCCTCCTTCAGAGAAAGCAATTGTGTGTTCTGACCTGGCAGTTGCTTTGAACCAAATAAAGGATTAAAAGAGGACATACTGTGAAAGAGATTACACTAACTGTGCTGTGCAGCTATTGCTGTTTTCTATTAGACAGCAAGAGCACTTACTTGATTATAGTTTTCTAAAGGCAAGATTCGTGTTTACAAGCAAAATATCTAAAAAGGAAAGCAGCTTATGAAATGATTTATCAGTAATAACCAGCATCTGGAGCCAAAGGCTGAGAGAGACTTGGCCTCTTATTTAGCCATTCCCAATGCCTCTCTAACTAGAAAATCAATTAAGTGACTTTAAACTAACACAGGCATATCTGCATAGCAAAACAGAATTTTTCAGAGGTATTGCTTTTAAGATGATGATCATCTGAGAGTTTGGCTGAGGGAGAGAAGTCAGCAACATAGTGAGACAATCAGATGGTAAAAATAGGAAAAAAAATTAATAATAAAGTTAATAAAAAAATATCTGTTTTAACATGAGAACTAAGTGGGTAAGTAAGAGCAAAAATTTTTATTCTAATATTGTTTTCATGGAACAGTGACTTTAGAAAGGAGACTATGAGAAAAATAATTTTAACTGTGTCTGAGTTTGTCTGTCTCTCAGACCATTAAACTGGAGTGTCTTCACTGTGAACTGAGCTGTGAACTGAGATAATTATACTAATTCTGACTGGGGAAGCTGACTGTAGTGGGAGAAAAAGAGCAATTTTTAGAGGGTATAGAAGAAGCCAGGTGACATAAATCTTTTCCACCTAAAAGGATGCCACATTTTATTATGGGAATTCAAATACGTGCGGAAGAACAGCAAAAAAGAGGAGGAACGTTGCATCTTCCCTGCTTTCTACTGCAATTGTACTGCTTGTCCTGTCCTATAAGCATCAAGAGGCATTTAAAAACATGCTCAATAGCTCTTCCTCCACCCTGTATTTATCTCTATCCAATACAGCTGGTCTCAGGAATTAATCAGTTACATTAGTCTGCCCTGACAACTCTTTCTTTGCTTCTGTTGCATTCCATTCAGTACAAAAATGTACACGAGACACAGGAAAACAATGCACACCTGCCCAAAAATATCTTGGACCTACTACTTCAGGACGAAGCAAGGAAAGGGTTCAAAGGAGACCAGAGGAATGGAGTAATAGCAATGCTGTGATTACTGTTGTGATCACAGACTGTTATTCGATTATTTTGCTATAACATTTGGTTAGCAATAGTGCTGAAATAAATGGTCCCACACATACCCATGTCTGTTAATTTGCTATTAGCATTTGTAAGTCTATTAAAAGAAATTGAGTAAAGGAATTAATTTGGAATACAAATTAAATTTTTTTTCAATACTTTTATGTTCCTTCCCAGATGATAATTTTTTTATCAGTTTTCATTTCTTCACTGCTTTAGAAAGTAAATTCTGTGCTGTATATAAAGAAACTTATATATGGTGCTTCCATAAAGCATTATGGCACTTGAAGTCATCAAAAAGACCTCAGTTCCTCCTGTAAGAGAGACATGAAGAACCACATCTTTTTTCCTGGCAGTACTGGGAGAAAGGATAGATGGTGCCTAGACATTCATCATGAGGTATCAACTCATACTTTGACCTTTCCTCAGCAGCAGCAAGTTAGTATTTCCAGGCAGTGGAGAAGATAAGTACTCATCTCATACCTAGATCTGCCTCAGAAACATCAGAGCTTTCCAATCTTATTAACCAGGGATAAATTTTAATGTTTTGGGGTTTTTTACTTTCTTAGGACTTGGAAGAAGCCTCCTGTTTGAAGGAATTGAGCACAAGATCTGAAAGGAGTGAAGGCTCAAAAATCTTATTTTATTCTTAAAAATCTCAGAGTCCAAGCCTTCCTAGTCTAATACACCGTTAAAATGTAAACAGATACATTTTAATATCAAATATTTACTTAATGAAATGGTGAGTTGAAGAAGCTGGAACCTTTATTTCAACAAATCATCCAATTAGTCAGAAAAAAATACCAGTCGAATTTTTTGCCATAGGCTAAATCACAATGAGAATTTTGTGCTCTGGAGCATGAGTCAAGTAAATGCACTGCGTTATGCAGAGGTATGTATATGGATGAAATGAGGGAAAGACTGAACACTTCCTTCTTCATTCTACTTTCAAAAAGACTTAGTGGCTCTTTGAAAACCTTCTTACACTGAGCAATTTGTACAGGTCTTCTTTATGCTGCAGCCCAGAGAAAAAGAATGCTTTTATGTGCCAATTGCTGTTTTCACCCTTTTGTAACACATTTGGGGCTAGGGAAGGTGAATGACAGAAACCATGGAGATAACAGTGATAAGTGCTAATCAGCCCTAGATAGAGTCAAAGTGATTGGCCTCAGGCTGCCTGATTAACAAGGCCATTAGCAGCTTGTGCTGACGATCCACTTTACAATGTAATAGAGAAGACAATTACCCCATAGGAGGTGAGATCAGCACACCATGTGTGGACCTCAGACATAATATCAAAGGCTGAGACCAAGATGAAACCACTGCACGGGGGCCAGGCCACCAGCCAGAACAAGGACAAGGACACATCCAGCATGAGTGTCCTGTGAACCTGGATCCTGCAGCCAGGTTAACCCAGAGCAGAGGGAAAGGGACTATAGTTGGTGTGAGTATACTTCACACAGTATATCTCTGTGGGAGACAGAAAGACTAGACTCTCTGTCTGACCCGTCCTGCTTAATAAATGAATTCCCAGCCTGGAATCATGGAGAGGTGTGATTCTCTGGTTTTGGTCCCCTACCCAAATCCTGAAAGAAATTATTATTTTCATAATAATCAAAGAAGACCTGGTTATCTAAACAATTTTCCCAAGGTGAAGCATACACAAGTAAATTATTAGCTTGCCTGTTTCTATGGGAGAAAATACATATATATGTAAGTATCACCTATCTACAAAATGTGGATGAAATTGCCTATGAAGGTAATAGGTATTTTTTACTCAGTAATGTGATTTTTCTTTTACAGAGTCTTTGCAGATGTTGCTTTGCAGAAGACATTCCAGTAGATCTGCTTCTGCCCCCTAGTGCAAAAGGGTAGTGGATCATAGGCCAGAATGGCAGCTCAATTCAGTCAAGGGGCAGCCAAAGCTATTTCTTATTCTCTAAGAATTTGTCTCTTATTCCACATGATAACAACAAATTCACTTGTTCTCACTCCCCCTTTTTAATTCATATTAACCATGTCAGCAGTCTATTTTATCAAACATAGTTCTGTTGAGTTCAACCACCCTCCTTGGTTCCTTCCACCTTACACTTATCCACCATCCTCAGGGTCATCAAAAAGAATCCTTCAGCCCTGGTAACATTCCAATCATCTGATCTATCTTCTGCTCCACTCTGGCCTTTTCTTCTGAGGCTCATTGCCCTCACAAAGCAGTGAGTCTAGGCACACCACTCTAGTTGTGAGAGTCTCATCCATGTATCACACATCCATATTAACTGTCAGGGGCTTATGTATATCGTTAAAATTAACATGTGTATATATAAAAACATTGCACATTTATCAGATACCACCTATTTCAGAAAAAGAAGGTGGCACTTGGAGCCAAATATTTAATTCTTGTCATATATAATCCTTCTCTACTTATTGCAGGTGTAGCAGAGATGTTTGTAGTTTTGACAAAGCAATTCAAAAGCTACATCTTTTGGTTAAGAATTATTTTCACATTACAAGGAAAACCATATGCATACTTTTGATTTTTTATTTTATTAAGTTAGGAAAAATCTTGCATTGTTTTATTTTAATAAGGTAGTTCTGACAGTTTTCACTTGAAATAGCTGAAAGTGAGGACTAAAACTAGTCTCAGTATAAAGCTATCTGCCAGGGAATTTGTCTTCTACACCTGGAATGCCTTTGATAATATCCCAGACCTTGTCAGAACTTTTTCCCTGCTGAAATGAACGAATAATAAAACTGTAAAGTAGTTTAGGGATTGACTAATCAAAATTATGTTTGCTTCAGGATTCCTTAAGCTCAAAGTGAGGCAGGAAATATTGTTGACAAAACTTTACAGACAGAGGTAACCGATCTGACTTTTCTCTTTAGTTGGCTTTGAGTCAATAAAGATAACATTCAATTACGTGTCACAAATGGAAACAAGAAGAAATTTAACTCTTTGGAATTGTCAAATTCATTACTCTGTGTTAATCATGTTTATTTTAAGTTTGGTTTTTTGTAGATGCACCTATCCTGTATGACGTTTATTTTGTCAGTTACCTTAATATCTGTAGAATTACATTATGAGAATTACATTATGAAAATTATAAATGAGAACACATTTTCAGCAAAGACTCTGGTCATGAGAACTTGCCACAGTTTTGGAATTCTGTGTTTTGGAATAGGTGTGACTGATGATTCAGAATTGCACATAACCAAATAATCTGTCAGCTACGGATATGCATTACTCGCACTGTTACTTGATCAGATGTCAGTTTTACAGTCTACTGCTCTTTCTTCAGCTACCAGCAATTTGGATTCAGACCTGTTCCCCCATTACCCATAAAAATCAATAAACTTAGAGTTATTTAAGAGTAAATGTAATGCTTGGTTGCAGGCAGAAAAATTGACTGAAAATCTGAAGCAGTTGAATGCAAGAAAATCTTTGCAATTACATTGTTAACACTAGCAACAAAACAAAATTAAAACATTTCCTTGTGGCCATTTGAGGTATTCGGTATGACTGTTGGGGTATTTGGTATCACTGTTATAAAAAAAAGGATAGTAAATAATATGTTTTGAATTTTTTGTGTACTTTTGTGTATTTTTTGTATTTTTCCAAAAATACAAAATTTCAAGATACCAAATTTCCAAAACCAAATTTCAAGACCAAGCTATAGACCAGAAATTCCACCATTACCAGTGCAAAAACTGTCTCTTTTTGAACAAAAATGTTGAATGAAGACTCATAGCTGTCTTTAACATAGCTAGAGACAAAAAAGGATGGATTTCAATATTTGCAGAAGTTAAATTCACTAATACAGAACAGAATAAACCCCAAGGTAAGGGGTGGGCTCTGCGATTTGCAGTGTCTATTTTCACTGAAAAATATTATTTACTTCCTGGAATCCCACTGTTCCTCTGTTGGCATACGGAGGAACAGGAAAAGACTCTTGGCCTACATGTCCAAATCATTGTCTCTGATTTTGTTGTTGAAGGACTGATATTTTCTCTGATATAATTGTACCAACAGATTTTTCAAACTAAAGTCTTAAGCAAGGAGTTTTGACTGTAACATTGTGATATTTTTCTATATTGGTCCTTTCCTCTGTCTACAGGAATTCATAGATATAAACTCTTTTTTGTTACTGAGAAAATAAACAAACCTCAGTTTCTTTCCCTGACTGTTACATAATTCTGGAAAAAAATATGATGCAAGTCAATAGACGGTAACAGGAGGTAGGTGAAAATAGGGGCAAAATTATCTTGCATAATTTGTTATTCAATAAGTTAAACATAATGTAAAATATTTCTAAGATCACAGGAACAAATTACAGTACCTAACAGAATTAATGTTTATATGATGATGGATGTACCAGTGCAGTTCCTCTGGGAAAGGAACACCAAAAAAAGGAATAAACACTTCTGAAGACATTTCATAGAGAAAAAAGGCAGGATTCACCTAATATTTCACTGTCCGGAAGGTAAGTATGTAGTCTGAGGTACTTGACTAAACTCGTTTTTGTGTTAGAAAAGAAGGAGATCACCTTCTCTTGAGGACAATTTATCTTACCTTCCTTAAATGTTGGTCTTAAGAATGGATGAATCACCCTCAGGAGCCATCTCTTTTTGTCTCTTCACTTTGAAAAAAAACTTGGCATGAATGACAAGCTTGGATTAGGCATCTAACTTTGAGGACTCAATTAGGTGAATTGCATCTTACCTTTATTCAAGGCATAACTCTTACTCCAAGGAGTACAGGCATTAACTTGGTCTTGTCAAAGAGTAGTTTTCAAAGGTGTTTATTCAGGTGCAGATAAGCCTCTAGTGGATTTTAAAAGTGTATGAATGACTAATAGCCTCAACCTTGCAATTATTTGGGCCTGGAAGCAAAAGGACTTTTGAACCCCAACTCATGTATATACACTTAGTTCTTTCTAGATTCTACCGAGAATTAAGTTTTTAAATGGGACTTCTCTGTTTTGCTGCAAATTTGGACTACTAAATGGCTTTGAAAATTTGACCTTATATGACTGCAGAAAAACTGGATGTCAACAGTCATGCCAAAATTTTTAGAGATACCCTTAATTATTTTACTTCATATGTCAAAAGATTATTTAGATGAAATAAATCCACATCAGCTAAACTGAGGTTCACTTTTTTCACTGTGAGAATGTACTGGAACAGGTTACCCAAAGAAAGTGGATGCCTCATCCCTAAAAATGTTGAAAGCCAGGTTGAGTGGGCTTTAAGCAATCCAGTATAGTGAAAGCTGTCCATGCCCATGGCAGAGGGGTTGAAACTAGATGACCTTCAAGGTCCCTTCCAACCCAAACCATTCTATGAATCTATGATTCTATGAAGATGCCCCATTTCTTACTACAAATCAGATATTAAAAACAAACTGGAAGGATTAATCAACCCATAAGGATATTTGTGTTCTTGCACTTTGGAATTTTATCTGATTCATTTAGAGCTAGAATACGTGTCTATACATCATACTACTGGAAAAAGAACAGAAACTCCACAAGTATTCTTAAGCCAAAACACACTACTTTGAAGACTTGCTTTTCTTGAATTGCAGATTCACAGTATTTCACCAAATTATGGTGCATAATATATAGTTGTGTAAGTTGAAGCACATAGGACAATATCCTTTATGTAACACGTTGCCATCTTCAAAAACCACAAGTCTTTGAAATCAAGTCTTAGAAAAACCAGGCATACAGGGTTGGTAAATATATTGTACTTCTTAGCAAGGAATGTCAGGTTGCTCTCTTAATATCTACACAGAGAACATCAATCAACAAACAGCTGCATTGGAATAAAAAAAAATGCATTTGTTTTCATTTATTAAAGACAGACAGATTGCAGTCAAAAGTGTACATTGCAAAAGAATAGAAAGCAGTAACTGCAGAAAAAATGCACTAGTGCATCATATATATGTATATGCGTGTATACATATATATATGTAAATCTGCACAAAAGAAACAAGACAATTCCAAATCCTCAGTAATTCAGTTATAAGGTAAGTATGTGGGGAAATAAATAATTAGGATTCTTAATACATTACAATACCAAAATTGTCTAGTTTAGAACAGTTTAATTTATCATTCAAACAGATGTTTCTGTGACTCTTTCCAGGGGCTACTCCTGAAGTGCTAATGCTTACATGTCACATTCTTTTCTGAAATCTATTAAAATAAGCTACCCTTTCAACTTTTAAGAGTTAGCACATTTGGGGGAAAATTTCTTGTTACTTTATTGTTGTTGACATTTTCTTCACAGATTGTCCCACAGACACATCATCAGAGACTGCAGAAAGGTCTTCCTCAAAGGAAAAGTAAAACTTAATAAAATACTTCTTTCTTTGAGGAAAATGTATCCCATTATTTTGCAACTGGAGATGATGATGACACAATTGAAAATGAAAAATGGTAGAACTACCATCATCCTTTGTTGATGCACAAGTTGAGATCCACTCTGCATTACCTAAGCATTTAATTTATGTCTACTGACATTCTGGGGCAGTCAGTGGATACAAATATGTGTCTCTTAGTATTTACAAAAGGAAAAAAAATTACCTAAGATATGGCAATTAAATCAAGAAGACAAATCTCCTCTTTTGATCTTCAAAGTTCTCTTTTCTTAATTTATAAAGAAATTGACATGCTGTAGGCTTAATTCAGTCACTTTAAGATGGGTTACTAATGGGTTGCTCATATCTTTTGAGATGGGTGTCAGCAACAAGAGCATATTACCAGTCCTCCAGCTGCTGAGAACAGTGAGTCCCCTAAAAGTCTTGTTTAGTACCTGGTAACTCCGCGGCACTGTCTTACATATTGTACTATTGTAAAGAGTTTCAAATGGTGCTTGACCTATATACATCACTATTTTTGAGCAAGTAAATCAATATCTTTAGGAATGTTAGGGCATTAGAATTTAAATATGAGTGTAAACTATATGCCTTTATTAAGACTATTGAAATTGTCCCTCAGTAGGTAACTAATATTTGGAATAAAGGGTCCTACTGTAAGTGAGCTTAAAGTGACAAAGTACAGGTAATATATGTATCTTCTAATTTAAATTAGCAATTTGATGGAACTTAGAGAAACTTGCATATCATTTAATTTAATCTGGTCTTAAGTCTGTCTGATTTTGTACATCCAAATGACCAATGCACATTTTACAATGAATACAGTGCCAATCTACAATTTAACAGGCTTGCTTACATTTTATTGCCAATGAAATATAACATTCCCTATCCTCTGTAACCCTTCCAGGACTGAGTTGTATTTTGGCACACTGAAACTCCCTTTCTTTCTCTTAGATTTTTCTTCTGGAACCTTAATTCAAGTTGACGATGTTAAGCTATAATAAACTTAGCTCTTAACAAATGTAATTCCAACAGAAAATCCTATACATTATTGTACATACCTAAATGTAGCAAAGACAGAGGAAGGAAAAGGCTTCCTGAAAAATCTTTCTCAGAGACCTTGTAAGTGATGCTACAAACTTTTTTCCATATAACATAATAGATATTTCACCCCAAGGCTCATTCTGATCAGGTTTTTTGTCTCATTAATGACCTCTGTAATAAAGTCAGATCATATGGATATAGTGTCATTAGTCCTCATTTTATTTCACAAGTCAGATTTGTTTCAGGTATTCAAAAATGTAGGCAAAAATGAACTCTATGGCCGTAAGGAAAGAAGGTAGAAAGGAATATTAAACAAGAGGCTTTGAGAAAAAAACAGTGGGAGACTGAGAGTGTATAAAAGGATCTATCGAGTTTCCAGGGGTGCTTAGAAACTTTCAAAGATTTTGAAAAGCTGAAGGCTTTGCTTGTATTGCTCCCTTTTTCAGATTATTTATTATTCTGTTTTAAGTATATTCTATGTTATAAGTTTTAGACACTAATTATTATCTCTAGGTTCCCTGGATTTTAGATGAAGTCAATACTTGCCTCAGAAACATCTCAGTGTCAGTTAATATTAGATTGATACTGACAGAGATGAGATTGTTAATTTTCTGTTAAATTAGCTTTATTCCGAGAGCATCATGTTTATAATATAACCAGTTTCCAGCCTAGTTGTTTCTTCCTTAACATCAAGCAAACTTGCAAGGCTGTAAGTATCCTCAGAAATTCAATACAATAATCAAAACAAGCAGCAGCATAGAATGTTTCTTCTGTTTCCTGAAGAGAAAGCAAAAGTAAAAACATATAACAGGAAAAAAAACGCTTGTTTATTTCTCCCCATTCTAACTTCTATTGAGAGATGTCGAAAGTATGTGAGCACTTAATAGGAGTATTACAAGTATTTTTTGAGTACTTACTTTTCTAGACGTGGATAATAGTGTGCTGACACTATTTTAAACTAAATAATAATCAGTATATTGCTGACAATATTGTCTTCAATCAGTTATTATTTTTAAATTGTATTATTTTGTCGTGTTATTTATCCATGACATATCTACAGCATTTAGGAATCGGTATCACATTGACATACTTCAAGAAGGTGTTTTTATATCGAAAATAATTATGAAAATGTCTGTTTGAAAATCTCTAGTTTTGAGACTAGAGACAAAGACTAGATCTAAGATTTCTAATAAAATGTAAAACAGGAAAAGATCCCCAACTATAAGTAAAACTTGAAATAAAAGGGATTAATACTGCTTTATTTACTTCAATGAGTAAAGGTCACAGGTAGGGTTCAGAAATCCAGAGTAAATCTTTATAGAAAAATCATTTTGTGAGGAGTAAAAACAATAGAGACTTCTTGAGCCTTGATCCTGTATGAAGCAATTTCTTAACACCACTGTATAATGCATTTTTTTGTACCGTAGAAGAGTGAACTGATCACTTGATTTACAGAATCTGTATATTCCAAGCTAAAGGCTCAAACCAAATTGCCATCCCTTTCTTCAAATGCTTAGGTAGTGACTTATTCTGAATATTCCAAATAATCATTAACTGTGTTCTAACAAAGAAAAAAAAAAAAAAGATAAGCAGAAAAAGTGTTTGTGTGCTCTCAGCAGAGAGAGTTGAGAGCGGAGTGCTGTCATTTCCCTGTGATACTATCCTTTAGCAATCATTTGAATTTGTTTTTTCAGCTTCTTGGCTGTACTCTCCCTTGCTTTCCTACCCAGGAATGCTTGCCTCTGCCTTAGCCACGAGGCTCTCCTCAGTACCCTGCTGAACCTGGATGCCATCCAGTGAAGAGCTGCAGAGGTTGCTCGTGCCCGACTGGGGGGAATCAAGATCTGGTGCATATGCAATGTGTCATCCAGTTTTCTCAGAACTTGTAAAAGATCCAGCTGTGCTGTTAATTTGGTCAGGCCTCAGGCCTTCCACAGCTAATCAGTTTTACTTGATTTACATTATAGAGCCTACATTAGATTTCTAGGAATCAATGTGAGATAGAGTCTTACCAAGGTCCTCACACTGAAATAAAAAAGTAAGAGTCATAAGAACTCAAATGGATATAACACATTATGTAAATGTGTTTTCTGCATGTTTGTTTGACAAATAATTTTTCTTGTGGTATATCTCTGCAAGAAGAAGGATCAGAGGGAAAATATTTTTCAACATTTATATTTTTAAATTTTTTTTAAAAATATAGGAACAGAAAAAAACTGTTCGGCTACTTGAAAATTATTTTTTAAATTGCTCTGAATATACAACATCATTAATTTTTTCCTGTTATCTTAAAGTCATCATTATTATACTGAAATACTTCTGTCAGTTGTTGCCACCTTTTTTTTGTCATATCTTGACAAAAACCACCTCCTTTAAAGCAAAACAAATTAAAACAAGAAAATCTGAAAGAACAAAAGTAATAAATTCAGATAGTCCCTGCAGAAAGTTTTTACTCAAATAGAAAATTACTAGGAGTGTTGCAGTAAAGTGAAATGACAAATCATATGCATATACTGGAGGACAATATTTTCAAAAGTAAGAATAGAGTACAAGAATCCAAGCCCTTCAAAGGAAGAAGAAAAGAGCAGTTTGTAAATTAAGCAAATAAAGGAATGCTTACTTTTGCTTAAAATGGTTTCAGGGGATCAATTCTTTTCTAAGAAGGATAACTGAAGAATTGAGAAATACCTAATTAAGATACTTCTTATTATGTTTTTGAGTATTAGGAAAAATTTCGTGTCTGACCATTCAGGAGCCACTCTGGCAATCACAATCCCACTACCAGAGACTTTAACTGCTGGGCATGAATTCTGGATTGCTCCAGTGACCCAAGGGGACCCACTTGGCTGCCTACACTCACCATATTCACACAGTCAGACCAGGTTTTCCTAGAGACTGGTTCAACACCAGGTTTCCCAAAGCAGTCTCAGGCCCTTGGTTCCTTTAAGTAATTTTATCATGGTCCAGCAACAGAACAACATCTTGAGCTGGTGTTTCTGAGGAGGGACCGCAAACAAAGGAAACCCTGAGCTTTTGTACCCTCTCACTCTAAGCGTGAGAGAGTCTGTTGGCTGCTGCTTCCCTGAGTGTCTGGTCACCTGGCTGGTGCCACAAGTTCTCACTCTATTTGCCTCATAGCCTCTTGCCTCTGGCTCACACCACCCTGAGCTCAGCCTGCAACTGTAGCACCATGCTGAGCTACCTGCACTTAATGAATTCTTCAGCATATTTTGTTGGTAATTGGAATTAATAATCAAATGAAACAACTGAAAATCAGAGGGTTGGGGTTTATGTTTAGCTACACATGGGTTTGGTGGCATTATACCTCTCAAGGAATAATGCAGAAAGTGGATGTTGAGAATTTTTATTAAATTATGTAAGTATAGCAGCTTGTGCCACAGAATCATAAAATCACAGAATGGGTCAAGTTGGAAGGAATCACAGTGGATCATCTGGTCCAACATCCCTGCTCAAGCAGGGCCATTCTACAGCACATTGCACAGAACTATGTCCAGACAGTTCTTGAATATTTCCAGTGAGGGACACTCCAAAACCTCCCTGGGCAATCTATTCCAGTGCATGGACACCTGGACAATAAAGAATTTCTTTCTCATATTCAGGTGAAACTTCCTGTGCATCAGTTTCCACCCATTGTCTCTTGTGCTGTTGTTTGAAACTGCTTGAGTAGAGCCTGCCTCCATCCTCCTGACACCCTCCCTTCAGGTACTGAAAGACCTTGATGATGTCCTCTCTCAGTTGTGTCTTCTCAAGGCTAAACAGGCCCAGCACCATCAACATTTCCTCATAACAAAGATGCTCCTGTCCCTTAATCATGTTCACAGCTCTCCACTGCTCCAGGAGCTCCATGTCTCTCTCGTACTGAGGAGCCCAGAACTGGACACAGTGCTCCAGATGCACCTCACCAGGCCTGAGTAGAGGGGCAGGATCACCTCCCTCAACCTGCTGGCACTGCTCTCCCTAATGCACCCCAGGGTACCATTGGCCCTCTTGGCCACAAGGGCAATGCTAGGTCAAGGACAACTTGTTGTCCACCAGGAACCCAAGGTCCTTCTCTGCAGAGCTGCTCTCCAGCTGCTCTCCTCCAGCCTGTGCTGGTGCATGGGAGTTTTTCTTCCCCAAGTGCAGGATCCTGTATCTGCCTTTGTTGAACTCCAAAGAGTTCTTCTCTGTCCATCTCTTTGATATTCAACTATATTAAAACTTAAAAACAGTGAAAGGATAACTGACTCCCTAAAGCTGCTAGCATGTTTTTAAAATATATTAGAGTTAGTCACGCATATATGTACAATATTTACAGTCTCTCAATAACATAGATATGAGAAATTAAATATATTTTTTGAAAACATGTGAGAAGTAACTGGAAGAAAAAACAAATTATAAGGGGAGGCATATTAAAAATATCGATAAGGTACTTGATCTTGACATTTAAGCACTTCTTCAGGTTGATGGTAAATTTACTACAGTTTTATAGGGCAAAAAGTCTGAAAAAAAAGTCACAAATATTTTGTTTACTACGAAAAGTGTGTGTTCCTTACAAAATTAAAAAATGTTTAAAAAGGATTTTTGAAAATGTGTAGATGACATAATTTCCAGCAAAACTATTTTACAGATTCAATCAGAATGTCTGGGTAGTTAAGTGATGACTAAAACATCCAATTTTGATGCTGGTGGATGACAGTGAGAATGGGCCACATTGAACCACAATAAAGCCATAAATGCAGCCACTGCAAAAGAAAATGAAAGGTAGGGTGATTGACTACTCAAAATTTCAGAAACATACATAATTATGTGAAAAAAAAATTCATACTTGTTTCATAGAAATAAAGATGAGGTAACCAATTTTTATCTACTGATGCATTTTTGAGGAATGTTTTAAAGAAGATAGGAAGGCCAGATACAGTCTTTACATTATCCAGTTGGATCTGAACCCAAATTTCTCAAGGAACAGAACTGATCCTATTTATGTTTCTCCAGCTGTTCTTTTTCCCTTGGGGCATAATTAGGGTTTCCATATGCCCAGTTCCTACTTCATGCCATATGTGTTTCCTTTATATCTGTACTTGATATCTCGGCATTCCGATATTTAAAGAACCTTGAGATCATTTGACAAAGTATCAAACAAGGGTAATATGATTAAAGGGAAACTTCAGTTTAAAATTTTCCAACTTGTAATAGGAATCTAAATACTCAGTTCTCATTAAAGCTGTTGATAACTGTATATGCAAATGATTAGAAGCTAAAATTAAATTATATAAGATGAGAAACTTCCTTTTCCTTCTTTGATTCCAATCTCTATTACAGAACTGGAAGTTCTACTATTTGTTCTATTCCTGTATGAAGAACTGTGACTAGCAGAGATTTTGAGGCCAAATACTTTATAGAAAGCTGTAAAGTCATCAAAAATATATTGTTGTGTTAAATAATATTCTTTTTAACTAAAAATATACTGAATATATCTATCCATAAATCAAAGTTCTCAGGATTAATTGATGCTCAGGTAGTGATGGGCAGAATCTTGAAAAATAACCACTTAGTACCAACAAACATTGTGTTTCAAGAAGCATATTTCTGAGAATAAGCATAAGGGCCATTTGTTGAAAACCAAAAAATACATTTCTGAAAATAAGCTGGGAAAAATTGCTGATCACAAAACCTCATATATTTTGATACTATACTTCAGGCTGAATTGACTATATGGCATTATTTACGTTATTTAACACAGTTTCAGTGGAAATATGTGAATAATATCTATGAATGCATTCCCAGGTACTTATGAACTTGCAGACATTCTCACTTTCCACTCACTTCAGAAACCATCTCTGTTGTAGGAAGTACAAGCTACCATCTCAGGATGATAAAGGAAATTTATGTGTCCTTTCTTCTATTACTTCAACAGAAGTATTTGGATGAAAGATACATCATGTTCGAGCCCGTACTGTGGTCTGAATTCAATTATTATCCTTGACTCCTTATACAGTAAGAAGACAGCAAACTCAAGTACCTAAACCTCCTGTCAGTTGATAACATGGACACAAGCATGAAGACATACAAACAGCCTACAGTTCTTCTGCTCTTGTTACAACTCAGTGAATCTCCTAGTTTTAGAAAAGAAAGAAAATAATGGATTTGTTTAGTATGGTTCCAATAAAAGACTTATACTACATTTATAGTATCAGAATAAAATTGCCAAAACCCACATGAATGACTAAAACTTTTCATATTAAGTGATCCATTTAAGTCTCCCTTCTGTAGCTTCAAACTGCTAAACAGTGACTTTAGAAAAAGTAAGCAGTATTTTTACCCACTTCATGCAATTATTGATGCAATTGATTTTTATGCAGAAGGTGCTGAGATACTACATGAATGCATAAAGCCTCAGAGTATTTGGCAGTTATGACCTGTCCCAAAGGATAATGCTGTGTCCTGAAATATGAAAAAGGCCAGTGCAAAATATTCACATCTCCTGAGAATTTAGGACTCTGTACCCTCAGTGACAGACAACATATTAGAGTTTAAATGAGCTACAGCAGTGATTCACTGCACATCAACGCAGCTTAAGTTCCCTGAGGTTCTTCTCCATTTTTTACAGAGTTCTGCAAAATGTGACCTTCCATTAAATAAAGAAAGGTCTTTAGCTCTTCTGCTTCTAAAAAAAGGGCTTAAATTCTACAAATAAATATATTTTGTTTATTCTCAGGTGAGTAGGAATAACAATTCCAACAATAGTGAAGACTTTACTTATTCATCTTAGTGTTGTACTGACAACAAAGCCAAGTATCAGGCAGTTGAAAGCTAGCATTACAAGCATATATTCCCAAACAGAAGTTAAATAAAACAGAGCATGCTATTAACTTATAATATAGTTCACATTATGAGAACACTTTGTCTTAGTATCTTTCAGAAAACAGAATGGATATATTTTTCTGAAAAAAGAAGGCTTATACTATTCTGTCAGTGGTTTAGAATCATAGAATGAACGATAGAATTATAGAATGGTTTGGGTTGGAAGGCACCAACCATCTCATTCCCACCTCCCTGGCATAGGCAGACACCCTCCCCTAGATCAGGTTGCCCCATCCAGCCTGGCTATGAACACTTCCAGGGATGGGGCATCCACAACTTCCCTAGGCAACATATTCCAGTGCCTCACCTCCCCCCACAGTGAGGAATTCCTTCTTAAAATCTAATCTATTCCTACTTTCTTTCAGTTTAAAACAATTCCCCCTCATTCTATCACTACAAGCCCATGCCAATGTCCATGTCAGTACCTTTAGGTAAGTAACAGGCTGCTATACTTCTTCTGCCAGTCCCCACAGGGCCCACAGATGCATCTCATCACGTCTCATGGACTCGTCATCCTTGGATTCTTTATGTGGTCTCATATCTGATCTTATCCTATAGTGGGTAGTTCTTCATTCTCCCAGGCCTTGCCTTTGCCTCCTGCAACTTGGACAGTATAGCTGGAACAATTGCCTGTGAAGCACAAGGCAAAAAAGTTATTCAGTCTCATTCTCTCAGTCTTCCCCACAGCCCAGGTAATCAAGTCTTCCATTTCCTTCTGGGCGGGCCCGGTGAAAGACTAGAAGGATTGCTGGCTTGAAACATTCTGAGTGCGTGTGAGAGAAATGGGCAGGCTGGGCTCTGCCCTGGTGAGGTGGTGCCCTGCACACCCCACCTGCACACCCCATTGCCTGGGGCCTGTTTCCCAGCCTGGCAGTGGCTGCCAGTCCCTGGCACACTGGAGGCAATGCTCCACCCGCTGCCCCTGGAACCCCAGTCTAGCTGCAGAGTGGCCAAATGACCTGGGGGAAGGAAAACTAGAGGGTACAGGTAGGTTTTCATGTGATTATGGAATCAAACTTATATACATTTTCCTACCTCCTCAGAGCAAAGCGTGAAATTACTATATCGTGGGAAGTGTATGTAGTACTGGTTAACGATGTGTAAAGCATGATTGTGCAGAGGAAAAGGGATGTTGAACTGCTGGTTGCCCCTGGAAGGAGGGAGAAAAAAAGCCTGACAGAGGAGTAGAGGTGGCAGCTGTAAAATGCCCTCCAGCTGTACACAAAGGAAGCATAAGTGGTCAAATGGGCAAATTAAAAAAGAAAAGTTTTGGATTTCAGAACTAATGAATGGTTTGATAAAGTTGGAAAGGTATTTGGTCTGAACCCGGGACCCTGGTTGAAACAATATGTTGAGGAGTTTGGAACAACTCGAGTTTTGTTATAACCAATAAAGGCAGACTAAATTTTCATGTCCATACAAAAAAAAAACAAAAAACAAAAAACAAAAAACAAAAAAAAAAATCCTTTTAGCACATCTCCAGTGATATTAAAATCAAACTCTTGCAGACTAAAAGCTTAACATAAGGTCTACTGAAATCCATAGAAAACTTCTAGTAAATGTAAAGTTATCAAGTTCCTCTCAAGAAATAAATTCAACAGATAGGTGTTGAATGTTCTGTTCCTTTGGAAATTTAGGGCATTTTCTGTATTTGTGGGAATTTTCATATAAAGGATTTTTTGCCTAAAGTTGAAGAGCTGGGACATGTACACATATATGTGCATACAATCACACAACATGCATATGTATGACTGTACTGATAGTCACAATTACTGTTCATGAAAGTAATAATATTCATGGAATAGGGAGATTCATGTTCATTTTATCTGTTTTAGAGCAAAGATGTGAATAACACTGGAATGCAGAAACCTAATTTAAACAATGGTAATCTTTACTCAGGAATGGGTTTACAGGATTATTTTTCAAAGCATGTAATAGGACTCCGAAGTATATAGTATACAAGAGGGGAATACAAATTGCCAACAAGACTTTAGGAAGATGGGAGCACCAAGTCAGTGCTGGTGAGGGTGCTTTACTTATTGTTCATATGAAAATACTATTGCTTTACTATTATTCTTTCCCAAATAAACGATGTTTGCTTTTTGGCTGTTACAGCTGTTTCATTTTTCCTTCCTCCATTTGATTTTACACCTTTTCTTGCGGTAAAAGTCAAGACTGACCGCTGATTAGTAGGGAGGAGAGGCTTCCTGAGCCGGGAAGAGAATGGAAAGGAAGAACCTAAAGAAACAAGGAGGCAAACAGGACATGTGCTCGTTAGGCTTTGTTCACTGAAAAACAGATCACCTGTATATTTAGGCGTGTTCATCATTGCTGCTGACAGTATGCAGGAGAAAGATTAGCCGTGTATAATTGCAGTTTGTCTGCAGATTTAACTTATTATTTAATTGATGTAGTTCTCTACACAAGCTTATGGGGAAAGGCTTTTGTTACATTTTGATGAGAAGCAGGAGAGGGCTGTTGTAAGCTAATACCACTTGAAGGATGGATAGTGATAATGATTTTATACAGTTCAAGTCTATTACCAAAATATAAGCAGAACATTTACCTCTATAATGGACTTTTGGGGCTGATGTGTCGTGGTGTTTCTTCACTGATACTTTAGATAATTCATCTCACATGTATTTCTGGGTCATGCAGTGTAGCTGCTTCTGATGGTCTTATGAAGACTCAATACTTTAAACTCAAGGTCTAATGACCACAACAGCTTCTAAAAATGAGCACTGTGTGATTATTCCAACTTGTTGAGAGATACTAGGGAATCTCCAGCTGCTTTGGGGCTTGTTAAAGTCACTGGTGTTCACACAGCCTGAACATGTAAGAGTTTATGCATTCCATTTACAAGAGAAAATTCTGCTTTCAGCTGGAGTTAATTTGCTTGTCAAAGTAGCACAGCTATGAGTTTTACTCATTTGAGATTCTTACCATGATGTTTCATTCCACTTCAGAAAGGTTTAATACAGTAAATAACAGTTTGAAAAACCCAAGCTTTTAGAAGATGTCAAAATTATCACAAAAGTCTAAATGCTTATAGACTAGTGAAAAAAGTTAGACAATCTTTGAGTTATAACAAAAAACCAACCCAACCCAACCCAACCCCAAAAAACAAAAAAACCCCAACAACAACACAAACACAAACAAAAAACCCAAAACAAACAGACAAAAAACCAAAAACAAAACCAAAAAAACCCCAAAGCACTGAAACTCAAAACTTGCCTATCAGTGCCCTCACAATCAGCTCCCTCTCCCTTGGGAATTGTACACAGGAATTGTGCACAGAAAATGTGTGGTGAAGAGTGAGACTAGCACAATAAAAAGCAATATAAAAAAAATCCTGCATAACTGAATACCAGTGTTTTGATTTGTTTCATGTACATCTTGTCTGCAGCGTGACAAGGTAAATGTAGCACAGACAAAGTTTCTTTTTATGAAGAAAGACCCAAAATATTTGAAAGCAGAAAGGTTTGAAGCATATTTAATTTCAGATGGAGTAAAGCTGAAACGTTTAGGGGTTATACTAGTGAGAAAATTAAATTCACACCCCAATGTATGAATTCCTTTAGTTTCTTCAAAATAGGCTTTGAGATCTGCTACTGTCTAGTGATTTGTTATGCTGCTCTTCATGCCTATTCCCAGAACACAAATCTGTGCCTTTCCAGACCTGACAATGTTTGAGAATTAAGAGCTATGAAAAGGTAAAAAATATAGGGATACATAGGTATAGACACAGCCATTTTGTTCCCCCAGCTATGTCTATAAAACAGGGTTAAACTAACAGTGAAATTTGCATTTTATTTTAAGAATGTACAGTTTAATAAAGGCTGACTGATAGCATCGATACCATGGAACAATGTTGGTGCATGTGCTTACAGTTTTTGCTTTTCTCCAGGAAAAGGAACACAACCTGATTTTAAAACTGGAAGAGAGAAAGAAATTGAAGCTTTGAATTTATTTGTAAAATATATATTTTCTACATGAAATTACCGGATTATTCTGTATCTTTTCCCTTAAAAATTGTTTAAATTGTATAGACTTAGTAATCATGGCAGAAATGAGAGATTTTTAGCAGACTAACAGTCTCAGGGTTAAAGTATTTGGATGAATTGAGTAGATCCCACAAACTTGGTGAGAAATAACAAGTGTGAATGCATTGGAATGGGATACAACCATCTTCTACCTATACTTATAGTATATACAGATACTTGGAGTGGAAGGTAACATTTCTCTGAAAATGCTAAAGTTTTTGTATCATTTTGTCCTTGTCTAAAAATGTAGAGACCCATACATTAGTATGCTACACCCAAATTATGTTTTACTGGAAATCTAATACTGTTTAAAGCAGAGTGGGTTTGTCCATCAGATGGTAATAAAAAAGTGTTACATAGTCTATTTAAAAATAAAGGTTTTATTTTATGAAATTAAGATACTAAGATATACTTTCTCTTTTTCATGTAAAATTTTTGAGTACAGAGTCGTTATCAGCACTAAAACAATACATTAATTGAGTATTTTGGATGTGAAGTAGGATATCTGAAATCAAATCAAGGACTGCTTAAAGGACAGACAGAACTGATAGAAAGAAATAAACCAAGTCATTGAAATGTTACAATCTGGAAAGGTAACTTGGATAAAGCTGAACAAGGATTAGGAAGAAATGGCAGGACACATTGAGGTGGGAGCAGAATTTGCAAGATATTTAGCAATCCACTGCATTTCAGAGTGTGAATTCAGTAAGAGCACAATGGTTCTTTATCATACACTTCTTGTGCAACTCACATGAGAGCAGTATTTTAGGAAGAGATTGCAATGTTTGAAGTGAAACATAGTAAATAGTAATTCATTAGGGGAAACAGTGCAGAGGATCACGGAATACAGACCATATTCAGCAAATACTACCTACTTCAGTAGTTGTGTCTAAAGAGAATGCTTATTGGTAAGCTTGATTTATCATCTTAAGTTTATTTTACTTTCAAAATCTTGAGAATCACACACACGGTTTGAGCTTTATAACTATGTGAGAGTTAACTGTGTGTTCATGCTTGGGTATGTAAGAACTATTTGTTAGGAGGTTTTATTCATAAACACCTCTCATCTCTGCTTTTAAAACCTTATTAGCCAGGAACACAATATCTGTTACCAACATTCAACTTTAGCCTTATCTTCAACTCTGTCATACATCCAGGTAAGAGAAACCTCTGGCATTTCTTCCACTTGGTGACTGCAAACATGTAATGCCAAAGCAATTCAAGCAAAATGCAGAAGGGCAAGGAAGTTTGCAGAGCATTGAGAATGACCAGGCACAATTCAGTTAGGAAACTGTGCTTTTTGATGACAAGTTACCTGGAAGAACACTGGTATGTTGTATACATGTTGTTGTTTCCAAAGGTAGGCTGAGGGTTAAAAAAAATTACTTAACAAAACATGAGGATGACAGTTACTATTACTTTTTTCATGAAGGTTTTAAAAAGATATTCTGATCAGCCTTGCTGTATCTAATCAAGTATTTCTTTCTCATCCTTAATCATGCTTAGTCTACTGACAAATAAGTCAGCTCGGCATCTGATATACAGATGTTCAATGCACACTGCTCACACTGTAAATTTTTCTTAATTATTCTTGGGTAGGCAGTTGTAGTTGGAATAATCAACTCTGAAAATGTATGAAAGACTTGGATACTTTTATGTTAGTTTTTCTTAATGCATATATATTATTTATATATAAAGAATTTTTTTTCTTTAAAGGACCAGGATAAACATAAAGAAAATTTTAAAAACTATTATAAACCTCACAGAAACTGCATGAGAACTGACTATGGTAAAGGTGAAATCACAAATTTTACATAAGATCAGCAGATTGCTCTAGCAAAACTCACTACTGTGCAAGGAGCCCCATCAAGAAGGGCACAGGAAAGGTTGGTAGAAACTCTGTACAGAATTTAGATTAGCTACTTTAGTGTACTAATATAAGTTTTAATATCTTCCTTAATAATAAAATTCATTTATATCCCAGACGTCAGGTTATTGGTCTCTTGGCCCCTTCGAGGAAGTAATTGAGCACCTGTATGGGGACAATGGGAATTGAGGAGTTCTGATTAGTTTTCTCTAGTTATAAATTATTTATCACCTCATTCCATTTTCCTCTTACACCTATTGGGACGTTTTCACAGTCTTGTTGCATAATAAGAAAGTGAACATCAGCATTCTATTTGCTATGGTTCACCCTCATGAGCCATTTAGCATTTTGTAATTCCACAGAAAAAGCTATCAGATCAGCGGAAATGAAGTGAGAGTTTTATAGATGTTTTCTGTTATATGATTTCTTTTTTAAGAAGGTAATGACTGACTCATTTAAAAATGAGTGAATTGGCTAACAAATCTTAACCTGTGATGTTATATCAGACTTCTACTGCTGAAAGAGCAAATATCTGTCCTACTTCCAAAATACATACATCATAAAATACATACAAAATGCTTATATTTATTCATGTTGAAAGTGAACACCATGTTTTAACATGGCTTGATACATTTAAAGTGCACTTCTGCATTTTCCATTTTGGAAAATGGCTTTCTTAGAGTGGAGTGTTATAAAACAGTAATCTTTAAACTCGTGTGATTTTTCACACCCACTTCCTTCTCTACACCTTTTATCTTAAAGGAAGAGACCACAGTTTCTTTCCTACCATCTGCAAGTATGACCAGATGGTGATGTAAAATTTGTGGGTAAACATTTAGTCCTATGAAGAGAAGATAGACTTTTGTAGTCATTGACTCCAGTCCATCAGTTTGGACTAGGAGCTGTAGAATAGTGCCTTCTCAGACCTCTTATTTATCACATAAAATCCAGTAACATAAAATATGGTGTCATGTATCTGGGTTTGCACATGAGAGATCATATAAAAACCAAAACATCTATAATCAAGACCTTGTTAGTTGGAAAAGAGTCAGTGGCTGTAACACTTGTTCCTAGCATGGCTATGATCTGACACTCTGCTATAATTAAAGGCCAATATAATAGCATTTAGTTTACTAAAAGACAGTAAAGTTGTGAAGAGATCATGAGCTGGTTCTAAGAGCTCATATTGCAGAAGGATGTAATTAATATGACCAAGAGGAAGGAAGTGGTAAAGAAATATCATCAGCTTCAAGGCCTACTTCTGAAAAGAGACTAACGTGGCCCTTCAAGCTCCAGGTTCTGCAGTAGCCTTCCAAGGTGAGAAAGACACCAAACTCCCTGCAACTGCAAGTTACAAGGTGTGGGGATGAACACCTATGGTAGCAGACAACTTGATCTGGGAGCCCTCTTAGCTCAATCTTCCTATGTTCCTTTAGCATTATTCTTATGAATTGCCATTGTTGCATGCCTGGAATACTGGATATATAACTTATATAACTTCCTCACATGGGTTCCTGTCTGCTGGACTCCTTGTGTTACCTGGAGAAGGTGACTGGTTTCCCCCAGAGCAGACTTCTTTGAGACCTAAGAAAGGCAGTTTAGCTTCATCTTGTGTCATGTGAATTTCAGTCCAATACTATTTGGGAAAAAAAAAAAAACCAAGGAAACAAAAAATCTCCAAAAGACTCTTCAAGCTGTGAAGTCAGTTAGAAAACTTACAAAGACCTTAATAATTAGGCCAGGCTATGGTACAATCTCATATAGTAATTATTGCTCTATTTTTAAGGGTGGCAGGAACTCCTCATAGATTAAAGTTTCATCTAAAGAGAGTACACATGAATGACAGTATGTTCCTCACCTCCTGAAAAGAAAATGCCTCTCTGAGGCCTTACTCCCCACTGCTTTATGGATCTTTATCTCTTATTTATCTATTATATATTTATTGTCGTAATTGTAGGAGGCAGTATAGCACACACTGGCATCCACTTGGCTTATTATACCTAATTTGAATAATTTTTTGCCTTGAAAAAACCTTTCCTCTTCTGTATTGTCAATAATATGATATATATTCAGGGAAAATAATAAATTTCTTGTTAAGGAGTTTCCAAATCCGGTTTTATGGACAAAGACTGGGTGGAAAGCACTGGTGATGTGTGATGTATTCAGTACCTGATCAGTAGAAAAAAGGAAACAAATTGAATAATTCTACACCTAATTTAATTTGTCAGAACATATTAATCATATAGGGCCAATGCTGCCCTCAGACTAATAAATTAATTTTCAACGATATAATAGGGATTGTGATCGAATGTCTGAAGGCAAAATTAAACCCCCAATTTGGATATTTCCTGAACCTGAGTAGTTGTTTGATTGTCTTATTCTTTCCATTATTCTATGAATAATTATTTTTGGTGCATTGCATAAGGAACCATCTCATTTGTTTAGCAGAAAGAACAGATATGCAATTTGTAACATCAAAAGGCAGCTCTTCAGAGGGAAAACGGTGGGTCAAATCTTCACTTAATGCACTGCAATACAGCCAGGTAGATAAAACCTGACACATTATTTTTCAGTACTACTCTTTTTCATTACATCAAATTCAGGCTTATGATCTAATAAAATTCCAGGAAGGAACTGTAAATTCTGAAAGTAAAGGAGATTCAGGTAATCTCTAAAGAACAAGCCAGAAAATGCTTAGTTTTAAGAAATTATTCAATACACTTACTATATCGAAAAAAGATCAATGTGTGTCCACTTTATACATCTTTATACACTTTTTTATTCACAAAATCCATCTGGAAGGAAGAATTTTGAATAACAGATATGTTTAATTAGGAAATATAATATTAACTCTGAAACAAACATACTTGAAGACTGATGAAATGAAGGTATTATCTATATATTTATATTAATGATTTACTCAAAGTGTTGGTCCTTATTCTGACACTAAAAATGAACTTAGCACTCATATGGAATTGAAAGATAGTTGAGAAATGCTGTTGAAAGATATATTCCACAAGCTTTTTGCTGGTGGGGATTTTGGTTTGGTTTTTTTGGTTTTTTTGGTTTTTTTTTTGTTTTGGGGAGGTTCTTTCTTTTTTTCTTTTTTTTTTGATGCAACTAAAATTTAGATTATGTGGCAAGTTTGAAAATAAAAGGAAGTAGGCTTGTATACAGAGTAAGCTTCAAGACAAATTGTTTAAATTGATTGATTTCTAAATAATATCATTAGATTCAATATTCTACCTTTTTTTTTGTCACAGGTGGTAACTGAGCCCCATTAGACCAGAAAAGTAACCTCTTTTTTTTTGTGTGTTTTGTTTTTAAACTAACCATCCAAGAAAGAAGATGCATTTACTTTCTTTTCTTATCCAAATTTGACTGCTTCCAACACTGAACTAGTTTCTTACTGCAATTGGAGACCATGCCAAACTGTCTGGAGCACCTTGATAAAAAAATTGGTGCTGTTCTTAAGAAAACCCAAAACCTTTCCTAAGAAAGATACACACATAATCATTTCTGTTCTAGAATGAAACACATTATCCTGAGTTGTTCACAAGCATAAACTGAGCCATAACTATGGCTCACATGGTATGGCACTAAGTGAGATTTATGATTGCCACTTAGATAACTTTCCAGTCCTGTGCAGATGAGGTCTCTCTTATATCTGCTATCAGATCAGGATCAATTATGACCCCTTTTTGTTTTTTCCATTCAAAGGAAGCAAAGGTGAACAAAAATGCTTTTCAAGATATTGCCAACATTTTAATTTCTCATTTTCCAATTTTAAAGAAAAACTTCTTGCAATTTTCTGTACATTTGGGTTTGTTTTATTGGGTTTTTTTTAACTCTAACACTTCAGTTCAACCATTAAATTGATAAATGAAAAACTTTAATCAACTTCTTTCAGAAGTTCTCTTCAGCCACATCTACTGCATCCTGAAATTAGAGTGGACCTAAGCCATCCAATGGCAAGGACTGGTGCCTTAGGTTTTAACTTTTATATTTTTCAAATCCTGTACTGCTAGTGTAACTGTGAATTTTCCTGTAGCTTGTTAAGTGCTGTTCTCTATGCTAAGATAGACATAACGAACCTCTGTAACTTGCTCTCCAAGGACACCCAGAACAAGAACTGCAAACCTTCATCTTGGGGAGAGGGGCAAGCTTGGGGAAATTCCATCATTGGCTGGGTTCTGGTTGGTGAATTTATGCTAATATAAAAGTGTGAAGAACTCGTGACCTGTTATCCATTTCAGGATCCACTGAGGCAGGAGCCTCTGGAGCCCAAAAGTGTACATCTGAAGGCCTTTCAAATAAATACCACCTTTATTCCTTGGTTCCTGTCTAGTCTCTGTTTCTAGGCAGCCATTTAAGGCATCAGGACAATATTGGCAGAGAACTGATTCATCAGCACAGTAGTTTCATCTGTCAAATCATTCTATAACATATTGAGTGGACACAATGAACTCAGAGGTCTTTTCCAACATGAATGAATCTGCGATTCTCTAATTCTGTCATATGAATATTCTACTTTTTAAAACTGCATGTCCGTAAAATTTGTTAGTAGTACATGGTTCGTATACAATTCCAACTTTAGGTAAAGAAGACAAGAATCTAGTTCTAAAACTCTCATATCTTATGTGTGTTTTGTTTTATTTATTTTTACTTATTTTCACCCTATTCTTCTAGTCTGCCATATTTCAGATAAAAAGTGTAGACTAAATTAAATTTCTTTCACTGATTTATTTTGTGCAGACTTTAATTATGTGGACCATTATCAGAAATACTTTTTTCCAAAGGATTGCCCTGAAAATTACTTCCAGTGTTATGGCTATTACTCCACGTAGCAAACACTCTGTGTAGAAGGAGACTTCTTAGATTCAAATTGCTTGTCAGACTGCACTATAAAAAATCATGAAATGAATTTTTTATAAAAGCATTCTACTCTTCATATAAAACATATTAAGCAGCAATTAAAAATCTGATACCTCTCTGTGCCCTCAGAGAGCAGATGAATAGGATCACTAGAGAAATATTAGACACTTTACTAGTATCATATTTTAATTAACATTGATTAAAACAACACTTTATATAAACCAAAACATTATTACTCTCATAGGATACAGTAAAAAAAAATTCAAAATAAATTGTTGCATTACAAAGGTTGTGAAAAATAACGGTAGTTTATCAGCAAATTGGGCAATTTAAACAAATTTCCTTATCTGCTTACTGATGACTTCTCCTTACTCTGTTCCTCATGATCTATTTGTTTTTTCTTATCCTAAATAAGGTAAGTTTTGGGATTATGTTACAACTTGACTTGAAAAATTCAGTATAAATTTGGGTTTGTTCCCTCCTTTAGGTCTGTGCTATAAGTTTATATTCAAGTAGTAGTGAATGAGGAAAAAGCTATGGTTAAGGATGGTTGCTTAAATAACAATTTGATGTGTAATTTTTTTTCTCTCTTTAGATAAAATTATATTATTTTCAAACAAAATATTCATTACATTTGTTCTATTTAAACTTAACTGGAGAAGTTAACAATTAAAAAATGGTAACGAAGAGATGAACATTGAAATATTTCAACTTTTGATTTCGAAATAATGTATCATTTTGAATTTTTCCAAAATTAAATTATCAATATAAATAATAAAAATAAATAAAAAAATAGACAAAAAATTTTAAGCACTAATAAAAAATTAGTGATTTCAGGTAACATTTTATTTGGAAGAGTGATCCAGAAATTCTAATTAATGTCTACATTTGTGTTCTTGATCACATCATGAGTGTAGCATTATACCCTGCTTAACGTCACATAAGAGGTTTTGTGGCCCTCACACTGAAATCTTTCCAATGACCCCAAGCCAGAAGGCAAACATTGGGAGTGTACCTGATGTAACACGAAACCTAATAAGCATTAGAAACACAGAAATACTGCAAAGTAAACACCCAAAAAGAATGTAAATATTGTACACCCAGCGCCATAAAGGTGTATCTTCTAGTGCCACACTTTTTGCTAATGCAGACATCAGCTTTGAGCTCCTTTCTTAAGACAATGAAGCAGAAGGAGAGCAAATGCAAGTGACAGCTAAACAAAGATTAGAGAGAAATTCTACCCAGAGGCTGACTCTTTCTCTCTCCCTGAAAAAATATTGGCCATTTGTGGAAATGGCAATTTCTGAAAGAATATAATGGAAGAAAAACAACACTAGCTTCCAGAATGAGCATTCCTCAAAAAATTATCCCTGAGAAGATAACCAGTGGAATAGACCCGAATTCAACATACATGGCATAGGTAACATGAATTTTGGAATAACCTTCTTTTTTTGTTGACTGAAAATTGCAATCTATTTAAACAAAGGGCAGAAGTCACTCAAAATATGTAGAATATGCTGTAATGTGAGCAAATAAAAAAACCCACCAAAAAACCCAAAGCACCCTAATGTGTGTTGCTCTTAAAAAAAAAACTGAGAACTGAATTTGTTGCACTCTGTAAGTAGCTACATAGGAAGAAAATACATATCCTTACAGGGCTGTGTAATCTGGAGGGGGAAGGCATGCTAAAAAATTATGTATTGAAGCAAAAATGTAACTATATTCAGAATAAGAAATAAAACATACAGGTTTAAGAGTACGTCTAATTAACTACTGGAACAAATTATTAGAGGCGTGGAAGATTGTCTGTCTCCTTGTATCTGTAAAGTACAACTTTAAAATGCTCCATTGTGCTGTCCTTCGAGATGATTGATGCCTCTTTCCTATACTTTGTCAAAACTGTGAACTATTTTGTCTCATTTCAGTATAAATAGATCACGTACCATGTGTGAAACTTGGTGAACAAATTCAGTACATTCTCAGGCAATTCTTTTCAGTTTTAAGTTTGCCTCTATATGTCTAGTTTAAACCTCAGTAGGAGCTTTTCTAAAAGTTATTTAAAAATAAATACAGCTTTTTGTGAGATATATAACCATGGAACTAAGAAAAAGGGAGTAGCAGAAACACAATTTAAGCCTTAAGATTTGTTGGCTTGTGTGGACAAAAACTCTTGAGCTCTCTACATTGATGAAGTGGGAAGATTAAACATATGTTTTGCTTGCTACCATATTTATTTGCATATGCTGCCTTCTAGATGATCATATGGTCCTTTTACCTTTTGGCAAGATGACATATTCCAAAGAAATACTACAATGTGATCAAAGTTTGTAAAATGTAACTATCTCTTAATATTCTTTTTTCATCTGTTTATTGTATAGAGCTGCAAAAATTATTCACAGATACTTAAATACATTGCCATTAGTTTTCTGGTGATGTCAGTTCAGGCATGCTCTTATGGATTCTATGGTATGTCAAGCCCCAGATTTAACAAAGAAATGGAATCCTTTGAAACAATACTTTCTCTCCAGTATATAGACCAACCAGTGTCTTTAGACATGTGCCTTTAGTAAGATAATCACTTTCCAAGCCTTCTGGCTCTAAATGAACAAAGAGATTGGGAATGGTCAACTAGGACCCAAGATAACTGGAAAGAGCCAACTAACTCTTGTGCTGTCAGTTTTGACAGGGAAGAAAGAGAACTAACTCAGTCTGGCATCAGCAGATGACGTGTTCCCTGGTTATCCATGCATTTAAGCATAACAATAGCTCTTTTAATAAACTGGACTATGTTCTCAGCAATGTGTTCAATTCACACAAGACAGTGAGTATTGCATTTGCCAAGTAAAACAAACAATTCATGTTTTCATGTTTCAATTTGATTTGCTTTTGTATAAATGAGAAAATTAAAATACTCTTTCTGAGGAAATCCTCTGTGTCTCTTTTCCATTATTCTATCTTGCTGAAAAAGGGCAATCTCACTGGATCATAAAACACAATCCCACATAGAACATAAGGGAAAAAATACTCGGGCTCATTTTTTATAGAGATTGGTTTGTCAGTACGTCAAAACCAATACATAATGACTGCAGTAGCCCAGATGAAGGATTCATTTAGCCCACCACTCTGTCTGTTAGGTAACCATTTGATGTTCTCTTGTTCCAGAAGAGACTGTGAAGGGCTAGTGCCATTTACTTGTTCCTTGGCATTCAGAAAAGAACAGAAATCAGTCAGTCTGCTCCCTGCTATTGTTATTGTAACATTAACAGCATGGATCTTCAGTGGTGTGGGTTTCCCCCCACCTTTTATGACAGCTGTCCCATGTTATTACTTTTATCAACCTTCTATCAGTCTTTTCAAGTTTTTTACCTTTTTTTTAAGATTTGAACAATAATGTTTACACAGATACATAAAGATATTTCCTATTTTATTTTCTATTCTACTCCTAATAAACTGTAAAATGTGGGGCTTTTTTTTTTTAATTTGGCATTTGAGACAACAATCTCACCATACTATCTTCACAGCAAGATTTCACTTCTGACGAGTCTGTTAAGAGTTCATCAAATTAGGGGAAAACAAGAATATGAGTTCCTGTGGTTGAGGGTTTGTGGTGAAATATTCAATCAAACTAAATATAGATTATTCACTAAGGTTCCTGCACACAGTCAACAGAGAAAGCCTATTTCAGAGATGATTCAGATCAGAAGCCTGAATATGCTGCCTTTTTTTTTTTCCCTAGCAATATGATTGCTTAATACACAAGCTGGCTTAATAACGGGGCTGCCCGAGGCTGTCTTATTTTTAAGGAATGATAATTTACAAAACATATTTTGTTGAAACAGAATCCTATGCAATGAATGAGCAATGAAGCCCCAGCTACATAATTAACTTTTGAACATTTTGTCTAGATACTGTTACTAATATGTAGCCGTAGTTCTACTGGTTCTGAAGGACAGGAAGCTTTCCCATTCCCACTGCTGCCTGAGGAATGGAGTGTTCAGGTGACAGGATGCAGCTCTGCAGAGGGCTTCTGAGCCCTCATCACGGCTGGATTGAGCCCACTCTGAACCACAGTGCTGATTTGTTACTTTTGCCATGTAGTGTCATGTGTCAGTAATGTGTCGTGTCAAGCAACTTACTCCATAGCTGAGAAGAGGGATATTCTGAAATCTATTATTTGTTATTCTCAGATTCTGCTATGAAAATAAATTGTCTCAGCTAAATGGGAAACAAAACATAAAACAACTCCAGTAATGTTCATTGTCAGAAAATTTAGAAGCTATCTAACCTCTACAGTCAATAAAAATATGGATCAATGTGCTGAAGGAGCTGGGCATGAGGCAGCAGCTTGATGCTATGGCAGAGTTCAAAATTTGTAAAGCTACCTTGTTGCTTATGGATACAGCTAATGACCTCTCTGATTGGTTTCTTGTGGGGTATTTTTGTTTTATTTTGGGTTTTAGTATTACTCAAATTAATATGCTTTAAAAAAAATAAGAAATCTGAAATAAAAGTAATCTTCAGAGGAAGATGTTGATTTAAAAAATAAACATGGCAATGAGCAGCCAGGACTCTATGACTGGAGTGGTACAAAATAATGCAAAATTTTCATTTGCTTTAGCAACCAGATGATGCATTTAAATGCATTAGACCAGAACAGACAATGATAAATGAATATAATGGTACCTATACATACTAATTTCCAAAAGAACAACACAACAAATAATGTCCTTAGTGACAATAATATTATATAGATTTTGCTTAGGGGAAGAAAATCTTAACTGTGCCATGAACAACATTTTTTTCATTTCTTTTTAGGTGATCACAATAGCATTGTGCCACTAAGAGAGTGGTCTCTCACTGCCTATAAAACAGAATCTGAAATGCCACTTGAACCACCCCACCCCCCCAATTCTATGATAAAATAGCACAACTTTGATAATAATTAGAAGTGATAATTTTATTCTTTTCTTCATCACTGCCACAAATTTGCTTCGTATGTGCCTTTTTGTTCTGGAAACATTTTTATGAATAGCAAATTTCTTATATGCCCATTGAAGATAAAAAAATGCATAGGCTACTTTAAAAAAATATTTTTCCTAAGGTCAACTACAGTTAGAAATTAATGCATTCTGTTTCTGATTCTTCTCCCCGTAATAATTCAGAGTAAATGATAATGTATTATGCTGTAAGTCCATAACCTTAGGAAATAAGAGCCCAGTTGGTGCTTGACTTACAAGAACAAAACAAGCTTACAGAGCACAGGTCTGTGTTGTTTGGCAAGTAGTCAATAAAACTGTACCTTATGAATTTCTTTCCTAAAGGTTCTAATCAAAACAATTTATTTCAGGCATGTAAACTCTGCTGTTCAGTCTTCAGCTACTGTCAGTGTACGATATCAGCATCTGCAGGAGCTTCAGCCACGCTAAACCGAGTCCCAGAGCTCCCCCATCTGTCGCAGTAACAGACAGATTTCCTGCTGGATCAATGCAGTGCATCAGCCACAGGAAAAGAGACGTGGCTTTTTTCCAGCTTTTACTAGCTTTTATGATAACTACTTGAACAACTGAAGTCTTCACCATTCCAAGTACTATATTTCAAAATTTATGCAAAGGAAAATAATTAAAAGCATTATTCCACGTGAGTAAACTATGATGAGGAAGGAATGCAAATTAAAAGCTCAACTATACGTAATGAAATTGGACAGAAAATTGTAGGCAAATATTTAGCAAATTAGAAATCTTTAAAGTGAATGTATGCAGCCACAGGGAATTGTTTCCACTGTTAATCTGTTCCTGGTATGTCTCTAAACTATGTTTATTGAGGGCTGAAACAGGGTGTATAAACATGTATAGGTTGGCTATTTTTCTTGAACCTTATAGCCATTTTATTTTAGAACATTAACTGAATAACTATTTTTCATGCTAGAGATAAGGCTCAGATGGCATATATCATAAATTTACTGATCACTGAAGTTAGATTTTTATGCAGCTTCCTTGATAAAACCAGCAAGCAGATCCCAGTCTCAGCAACCATCTAAAAAAACCCCAAAAACAAAAAAACACAAAAAAAGTATATATCCTGTTTTTCTGAAGCCCCCCTAAGGGAAACATACTCAAAGAAAATGAAGAGTATCCTATTTTAGATTCTTGTTGTGCAAACACAGTGGGTTTCCACCTACCCTGTCACGCTGTCAAGCTTCAGAGGATGATATCACTTCTCTAAATGAGTTCAGTTCTGATTTCTCCCAGATTAACAGCAAATATCTTTCAGATGAGATAAATTTTTTTGGAGATTAAAGGGAAAAACAAACTAAGTGAAACATAAAGTACCTCTAGAAGAACATCTAATATGTGGCTTTTGATACCACCAACTGTGTCAGCCTAGCTCCCAGCTCATGGCTCTGCTCTTCCAACAGGGCTCACTTCACTCTTAAAGGGGGGGTCAAAAAAGAAAACAGCTTCACTCCTCTTACGTATTGACTGACCTTTTCCAGTTAATCTCCAGCCAAGTAATAAACAAGACCCTTATTATTGTTGGACACCAATTGTTGTCATGGGAACATGGTAGCTTGTAGAAAAGGTTTTTAAATAGTTAAGCAGTTGTATGGTGGACCTAAAAATAACATTACTAGCCAAATTATTCAGTTTTTTGACATTTTGTGCTGTGTTAGGGACACAGCAATGATGAATATGTATACACATGTGCAAGGGTTTGTGGATTTCAAGCACGGGAATATTTTTTATAGGAATATCATACTAAAGAGGCAAGTAACTACTCATGTCTGGTCTTTTAAGGTAGTCACTAACATCAGAGGGTAGCTGGGTACTTACAAGTCTTGATTTATTCAATTAAATTTTTCAGAGCAGACAAACTGATGTATGACATCGATCTATTGTTCTTTGGTTCTTGCAGTGCCCAGCTGTAGTCACCATCATCCAGCTGTGCACTCTGTGTCAGAGCCAACAAGGATTGATGCTACCTATGTCACCAGGAACCTGTCACAAAGCAAGCTTGCATTTGCCTTCCCACTTTATCTCTTCTAACTGTATTTTTATACCCATTTAAATTTTTTTCTGAAAGCTGCATTTTTCAGCAAGGTGAGCAGGAAAGTTGTTGTAGAACTCCAACAGAGTTAATTAACAAAATGTATATGTAATTACTTAATACTTTTATTGAAAATGTGCTTTATTAATTTTTCCTATCTGAAAGAAATCAGATTTAAAAAAAAAAAGTTGATGAGGGTATAATAGTCTATTTCTACTGTTAAAGATAGTTTGAAACTGGTAAAAAAATGCTGGTACAATCAGCATGGATCAGTTGAACACATCCACATCATCTCATAAATAAGCCATAGAAAGGCTACATTTATTTTATTTCTGACTTATGAAACAATTTGAGTACACTTTAAATTTGTGCTAAAGAGGAAATTTCCAACATAGAATTATTATGACTTCACTGAAAAAAAGATACCTAGGCTTATATGTTATTTTATACCATTCTTTCTACATTAACAAATGTAAAAATCTCTAAAATTGTTTCAGCAAGTCACATCATTATACTTCATCTTCTTTCCAGATTCTTCCTTCAAAATGTGCTCTTTGCTTCATATGATGCAAGCGATCATGTTAACCTCAGGTTTGATGATGAGATGTCCATTATTTCAATTGCATTAAGAAGAAAAGAAAAATACAAAAATATTAGTAGAAATGCTGTGCAATAAATGGAGTTGTTTCTCTGTATCTCAGGTACAACTGAGATAAATATTGCTATGCCACAAAATCATAGCATCATAGAGTAACTTAATTTAGGAAGGAAATCTGGAGGCCATTTAATGCAAACCCCTGCTCAAAACAAGTCCACTAGATCATGTCTAGGCAATCCTAGAGATTTCCAATTTCAGTGATAAAGGAATAAGAAATAACTGAGTCTGTGCAAGAGATACAGATTCTAATTGAATGTATGCTTACCTAAGCCAAAACCCCCAATATTCTGTTCTGCTCTCCTCAACAGAAGCAAGCAGATAAAATTTATGCCAAATTTAGGAACATATGTTATTTGGCAAAACCTATGGAAAAATATAAAGTAGCTATGAATTGATGTTGTTTAATTTATTGAAAAAATAGAGTTATCTTTCAGATGCTTTAAAAAAGCAAGCATTAAAGTAAGAAAAACATCTTGGTTCACTTTAAACCAAGACAGCTAATGGTGACAAGCAGCCATTTTTGGTGGTGGGTGAGGGCCAGAGTAAGAGATAAGAGCTTTCTTAGACCTTCATGAGGTCTATGTTCACTTTATTACAATGTATTTATTATACTTATGCTGAACAATTGCAGAAAACAAAAGAATCTGATCTGGAATTTGGAAAGGTTATTTCCACCTTAGCACCTACTTGAAGCAAATTTCAAGGATAAAACCAAATGAAAATGAGGACATGACACCTATACTAAAAGTATCTCAAAAGGTTTATTTTAGACTAGCTCTAGTCAAATCTTAGCAAATATCTATTAGCAATTTCAGGCTCACTGGTTACTCTCCTTGGAAGTGCAGCTCAGTTTCATTTGAAGAGAATTCGTCTTGTGTGCTCTGAAAATGCTCTGCAGTGCAAACAGAGGGGTGGCTAATGGGTACAACACTTTTGCTTTTAAAAATCATTCCTCTCATATCTAAAACTCTGATATAGGAGGATCAAATGAATCAGAACTACAAATATGCCCTCTTAAATGGAGAATTAGGAACCTAAATTTCTTCCAGGTCCTGGAGGGAAGCCTTAGAAAACCATTTAAGTCTTAGTAGCTGTATTTCCTCTTCTGTTGGCGCCTAAACTTGTTATCTGGTTTTTTAGTGCCAGCCAATGCTGTACAGGTCTCAGCAGGGTCCTTATCCCAGTGCTCATCCACCTACTGGGATCTAATATCTCAGTGTGATCTGATTCCACCACTGATGTGACTTCCATGTCAGACACTGACACCATGACTGCTCTCATTCTCAATTACCAGAGTAGCATCTAATAAAACAATCAGGATGTTAAAACTGAAAAGATTCTTAAACCTGAGATCCTTTCTTACAGATACTTTAGGATCTGCAGTAGTTTATCAATGTTTTTACTGGATTTAATCAATTTACCACAACTCTCTTATAAGGAGAGACTAAATGCAGCCTTCCTGTTGTGGTTTGGGCTGCTCTTTGCCTATGTTGTGATTTCTGTAAAATCAAAATATTTTGAATATATTCAATGAATGTATTATATTTAATATTATAATATAACTCTCCAATTTTGCAAAAAGACATGTCTGATATTAGGAGCAATATTATGATACCTATGCCAAAGTTGTTTGCACTTATTGCCTGATGGACAATACAGGAATTAGTTTAGGAGCGATAGCTTTCTTCCTCTGGGTGAGCATCTAAATCAGAAAATTATATAGACAGGTTGCTATTATTCTTCTGCAAGGTGAGATAGCATTAATAAGAGAGAGATGAAGAATCCGTCATGCCCTCAAAAAGAAATTAAAATCAAACTAACCCAAAACAATTTAATTCAGTGATTCTTCCTGAAGGATTAGTGGACATAAAACTTTTTTTTTTTTAGACCAGGACCACATAGCTACTTTTCCTGTCTCATGACTGGCCACTCTCAATACTTTTCAATTAAATGAGAGAGTTCAAAGACCTTTTGACAAAAGATCTTTTGTCCTGTATTTAAACAGTAAGTTAAACTTTCTCTGCTAAAGAAAAAACAAACCAAGGAAACAGTTATCTATCATAGCTAAAAGATGGCCACTGGTACAGGGAAAATACCTGGTTTTCCCTACAGTATTTCTTTTTCGCTAGTTTATTGATTCTGTTGCTTTTCTTTTTGCTTTGCCTCCTGTTCTGAGGTATCTGATTTCTTTTATCCCTATTTAGGAGAACTGGGCAGAATTATGGACTGTAGACTTAGAGAAAATGTGATAGTGGGTGGGATATTGATGTTCATCATTACAGCCTATAAATCCATTTATTAAATCAAATTTACCTTTCATTCTTCAGTATAAAATTTAGTGAGTCTAACAAAGAATACACATCTCCCTCCCTCAATCTTTTTCTATTCTTCTTCTTTATATTTATAAAAACACTATAAATAACCTTATTTTCCACATTTTTGTCCAGAAATATCATTGTAGTGGAATTTCATACAGCTGAGAGTCAACATCAAAGGCTAGGGACAAGAAATGCTCTCTGCCTTTTACTGCAAGAGTTTCACAGTGTAAGTTCATTAGTTAATAAAAAAGAGTATCTAGTAACATCTAGTTTCAGAATTATAACAGCTTCATTAAATCAGTCTTTATCATTGCAAAAAGTGGCCTTCTAAACTCTTTAGGATTAAATAGCAGATTTCTCAGAAACACTTTGTCCTTCCTGCCACTGGTTAGAATGGCTTAGTACTGTGGAGAAACATGGATATTCAATGTATTGGCTCATGCACACAGGAACAAGACAGTCTTTACTGCCAACTCTGCAGTCTTTCCAGAAACAGAGCAGTAGACCTCATGATGTGCAAGCATAATAGTCTTTACACTTATACATTCCCTCTCTGATGCACTGTATGTACAGATATGCTGAACTGTTCACTGCTATTCATGTTCGCAAAATGGGAACTTTTGCAAAAAAGTCAGGGCAAAACTGGATGATTTTTTTTCTTATCCCTACATTTTTAAGGTAGCTGTGCTTTGGTCAGTGATGTAAAGATCTCTGTCCATTTCACCCCACCTCCCCACCCTATACGTATATGGGATATATTCATAAATATTTTGGACATTTTTGTCCAAAAATTTCATCATGTGAAAAATCTGTGAGGCTGGCTTGTAGGAAACAGTGGGGAAATTTTTCCTCTTATATTACCATCTTGTCAATAGAGGCTTTGTTATTTTTGACAGAGACAGTAGCATGTACATAATAAATAAATAGGTAAGAAAAAAGTAAAAACCTGGTGTTTCCTTTTTTCACAAATAGGTAGCAAAGCTGCTTTCCACCTGATTCTTCGTTTTGGTTGTGCTGTCTTGTAAGTGCTGGACCTATATTACCACCTTCCCTTGTAGTTGCAGAGAAAGGACAGCTTGCAAAAGAGTTTTATTTTGTGTTCCTGCAGTGTGCTGAATCCTGTGAAGGGTTTCCAAGTAGTTTGTCAAATCCATTATGATTGTATCAGTTTCTATATGCTTCATAGGAGGAAAGAGAATTAGACTCAATGTTATATATCCATGTGTGTGTGTGTGTGTGTGTGTGTTTAGAGACACAAAGGGAGACAGAGGGAAAGAAATGTAGTTGTCAAAAATAATATAATCCCATGATATTGTTACATACATAATATGTTCAGAAAACCACCTAAGGTACAAAATGTTAATTATCAGTAGAAGTACAGTTAAAAAGGTGTAACCCTTCCACCCCTCCTTGAGACTATAGGTCATTCCTCTGTCATTGAATGCTTCTTTAATTGCTCATGTTATTAGCTGACAGAACCTGTTCACCCTAGTAAGGTGAAATTCTTTCATTTTAAAGGCAGAAAAGAAAAGGAGGACAGCAAAACAGGGTAGAGATGTAAAATTAGTCACAATCATGAAAGGATGCTTACAATAGGGGCATTAGCCATTTAGAAACTCAAACATTTGGAAGTCACTTGTCTGGGAAATTAAAGAAACAAATAAACAGAGACTCTCCTTGACCTTTAAAGCAGAGAGAATCTCAGAATTTTTTTCCATCTTGCTACTTGGAATGCTAGAAGTGAAAGAGGCAGGCTGGTTTCTTATCTGGCAAGAGCTAAATGACCAGCAATGAAACAATGTAAAAATAATTGTGTTTTTACAAGTTAAAATTCCTTTTGGAAACTGATCTGGTATTCTGTTTGTTTAAGGATAAAACAGCTGGTTGGAGTCAGTGAGTTGTTGGACTGAAAAAGCTCATCTGCAGGATTCTTTGCTTTACTGAGTGTTCTCGGACTGCTCCAAAGAACATTGTCCCGAACAGAAAAAAAGATTATTTTGTTCTCAAGTAGCAATTATCTTCCCCAAACCTCAGATGACTCTGACACAGCTCATTAACATGTCATGCCTACCAGTTTCGTTCTTTCACCCAGTCCTACCTCTTCTTTCCCTGAGGAGCTTTTCTGCTCAGCTCAGCCATGCACAATCCTTGCCAGCAGCTCGCTGTGGGTCCTTCACACCACGAGTGCTGTGAGAACACTTTTGCTGTGTCTGTGTGCATGAAGCTTTGCACATGTGCCTTTTCTTTCTGTGCTAATTGCTCGGATACAGAAGACTAGAAACTCCATCACAGCAGACTTTGGATTAAGGTTGATTTAGGTCACTGAGTAGGAGTGATGGGATATACACTCTTCAGAAGCCCTCCACGGTTTCCTGATGTGTTGTGTTTAATGAAGAGTAGTAATTAACCATGACCAACCTTGTAATTATTAACATGCTATTGTTAATGAAACTCTAACTTCGGCTATCACTTTGTGAACACCAATTTAAACCATAAAAAAGAAATTAAAAATATGATGAAAAATGTAGGTACAATGACCATCACAATATTCATTATGAAATTACCAATCTTCAGTAAAAATTAAGTTTGAAGCAAATTGACAATGTTGACGCACTGAAATTTTAATTCCTGGCGATAGTTGTTTTGCAAAGGTAGGTAATATTTTTAAAGCAGATTTCTCCTTTTTTAAGCCTTTTAGCTTTCACATTTGAAGTTTATCTGTTTAGATGTTGACCTTGATTGCTCTGCTCTCTTTTTGGGTTTAGGTCAGTTACTCATCCTAAAAGAAGTAAAATTCCTAAGATTTTTATCTGAACTAACTGGATAGATACCTAGGAAAAAAATAGCAATGAGACTTTGATTTGGGATTCAACTCTTGCTTTTTTTTTCCTTTTCCTCTAAGCCTTGTGTTTTTACTTCCTCTTCAAGTTTTGGTAATGGTAAGCAGTGCACTTCAAAGTAAGAGCTTCCCTATAGAGGGAATCTATAGGGGTTGTTTTTCAATATCACAGCTATTGACACATTGACCCCAGTAACTATTCCATCCAAGTGTCCATCAATGATCTGCTTGCCTTGGAAGAAAAGGTATTCTTTTTAAAATTTTTGTTTACTCCATTTCAAAAGTAGAATTAGGAAAAAAAAAAAGGAATCTTAATGAAATATGACAGGAAAAAATTAACAAAGAAGTGTGCCTACAGTGGTATTCTGGGCCTTTTTCTAATGTAGACAGTTCCAATGCCTAGCAATGGGGAATGCAGAGGCCTAGCAGAGCAGTTCTGATTTTGACAGCACATAGTACCAAAGAATATCATAATTATTTACTGGGACTACTTCAGCTGTTCTATGTCACCTATAGTGATGCCAGGATGATTTTTTGTCTTTTCTTTTTTACCCCTTTACATACTCTTTTATATAATTTTCATGTATTCTTAGTACTTTTAGCCCACATACTCGTAATTTTTCAAGTTTGATAACTTAACTGAAACCCACTATTTCATGAAGCCAAGAAACCAAACATCCTTGAAGCTTCACAGTTAAGTGTCAAAAAGCCCCAGACACCAAAGTCCTTTCTAGAACACATTCTGTAAACTAAGATAAGCCCATCCAGGAGGAAAATTCCTCAGATAAAAGATTCATTCAAGCCTCCCATTAGAGAATCTTTGATAGTTATGCTAATTTGCAAGGCCTATAAATTGTATACATGATGTATTGTGTGTGTGCTTTTCAGAGTGCTTTTCGGTGTGCATTTCAAGGTGCATTTCAAAGTGCAAAGTGCAAATTTGGTACATTCTGCCAGACAAAGTGCTGCACCAAAGATCCTTAAACAAATACCAAAGTAAAAATCCCTTTTCCCCATAACCACATTTAGCTTTTAATTTTAAAACCAGGGAAAGGCAACAATAGTATTCACCTTACAGACTGCTTTCAGCTGCCTGGCCTTTTCCTAAGTTCTTTCAGGAATTTAGAATTCAAGGGCTTTCCATGTTACTACATGTGGGTCTGCTTATTATTCTGCTTGCTGGGGGTAAAAATAGGAAATTCAGTTTAGCTGAATTAAGCTATGCCAAATACATATCTGACACTGATTTACTGGAATTTTTTTTAAACCTAGTTTGACATTGTCTTTGTTCCCAAAGAGGAGAAAAATCACTGACATTTAGAAATTGTTCCCTGTTACGAGATAATGTTCTTTCTCATCAGAAAAAGTAAACAAGACGCAAGATGTCAAACAGATCTTTCAAAATGCCACTCAGAATTTTCATTTCAAATTTACTTATTCTTAACTTGAAACCATATATTAGCCCCACTGAAGTCGGCATTGAACTCCCTCTTTATAAGGTCTGTCACAAAACAGTGTGTGGGTGATTTATGCCTCTTAATGTCTTTTCCATAAATCTGTCTCACCAAGTGCTGTTATGTTGTCACAGAGGCTCTCTGAGACTGACCACAGTTGACTATGTACTTTCAGAGAAAAGGATTTAAAATCTTCTCTTTCAATGTCTTCCTCAGAATACACAATCTGCAGAATGTGCTCAGGAATTAAAAAAAAAATCCTTTTTTTTAAAGAAAAAACTTGAAGTTATGCATTAAACAGAAACCCTAGAAGTGAGATTTACTATCTGTAAAAAGTAATAGCACTTCAGTAAAAAAGAAAATCCGATATCTTCATTTATATAGCTTTTCAAAGGGATATTATGAAATTACTTCATTTGAGTCTACAAGGATTGACAAAAAGCATCTTTGAAAGTAGCTGGTTATTTTGTTTAGCTAGCAAAAGCAATAGCTGAAAACTGAAGCCAATCAAATTCTGAGAGGTAGACATTTTCTTTAAATTAGGGAGGCAATGACATTGCAACAATTTTGCTCAAAGACAGTTTTGTTTTTGAAGCCTTTCTAAGGATGCAGTAAATCCAGGCTTGTCTGATTTTTTCCCAAGTGTATCTGCTAGTTAGTAAAAACTACTGTTTCTTCCCAGAAGCCCCATTTCTTTTATGTCTATATTCAGATGTCTTTCTTACATATGCACTACATTTTATCGTAATAAAGACAACTTCCTTTCATAAACCATTGAGCAAAGCACTATAAATGTGGTAAGGGTTATCAAACCATGACCTTAAGTGTCACCCCGAGCTTGATTTCAGTCAATTGCATGTTTAAAAAATTTTTTAAATATTAAAAACAATTGAATGAATCAGTCAAAAAGTCTTCATAGTAAGAAAACCAAGAATGGGGGAATATATATGAGCAACTTATTTCCTAGTCTCTCTTAAAAAAGTTATATGAAAGTGGTTTTTTCCCTGAAGTAACTTTCCTTAGGAGAATCATTTTAAGCCAAACAGCTCATGGCCTGTGTCTCCATTCTTTGTGAAATAAGATCTATAAAGTCTAAGAGAATTCAGATTTCCACAAAACGCACACTGTGCTCCTTATATCTTTAAAATTTAAAATCTACTTTTTTTTATTAAAATACAAGTATTTTGACATTTCTTTGGAAATAAAAAATAAAGAAAAATTTTCTATGAGATGTCCTCATGTCCTTCAAATGTTACACATTTGTATAAAAAGAATTAGAGATGAAAATTAGCTCAGATTCTCCTTGTGTTCTATTGTAGTTTTCAAACATTTCACTTTCTAATTTGGGAAGAAAAACCCAACATTCAAAATTTAAAGTTCGAATTTTCAAATGTGTCTCACAACTGCAGTTTAAAAATACCAAGGACCTATTGGGTACCTCCTATACTCCCAGAAATGGAAGTACTGAAGTTGATCCCACTGTCATAATAGTAAAGTGGAATTTGAAGTCTAGCTTCTGCTGTTCCAAAGGGCGGAAGCAAGGGCTTACAGACACCTAAAACAGCTGCAGCTGCATACCAGCTGCAGTTTTCTTGAACCCTTCAGTATCCAAATGGCAGGAAGGCATTATATCATCCCCTGCCAAGCCACTTAGCCAACCTTGAAGACAGTGTGGAAGGGATGTGCCATTGCCTCTGCATTCAGCAGCAACAACAGTGTCCATCACTATAAAAGAAAGGATAAGTGGGAGTTAACCCACACTCACGAAAAATTATTCCCAATTCAGTATGCAGCTAAGGCCAGCAGAGTTGGGAGTAAAAGGGAAGGCCATAACGCACTGCACATCCTGCACATTTTCCAGAGTTTAAATTGCATGCCCAAAACACTGAACTAGGGCTCTAGCTTATGTCCTAATTCGAATACAAACTAATACTACTCTTGAGCACAACTAATGACTTGAGGCCCTTAGAACTGCAGGTATCATTGTCTTTTGTTTCTTCCACAGTTTTGGCAGACCTGTATAGAGAGCCTTTCTGTGGACATATTAGTATTAATATTATATTAGGATGAATCACAGTGTAAATATTGAGGCTAAAGTGAGGTTTGCATTTAAAATTATGGATTTCTTGGAAGACGATGTCTTCATCCTGCTAAACTTCCAAAGCCAGAATGGAGTGTGTGAGCAGCCTCTGACGGGGTGCTTACCAGGGAATGACTACTAAGAATGGAGACAGAACTGGTTTAAGAACAGATGTGCACACACACAGCTGCATGAAAAGTGTCAGTTCATCATTACACAACAGCCAGATCACAAAACTGGTAAGCAGTGGCTCAGAGTTTACTCCACAATGAGCCACTGATGCTATAGTTAGTCTTGAGGGCTAAATTGCATTTAGTCTTGGGAGAAAAATAGTAGGTTTATCGCGAAATTACCAAAGGCTAAATTAAAGACTGTTGTTAGACATTACAACGGCTTTATTGTGGGCTATATTTTGGCTGTGATAGTGGGTTACTGTTAAAAGTATGTTAAAGGTTAGAAACTGCATACATTTTGGGGACAAAGACCTCAATTTACTGCTGTGTTCTGCAAAGCCCACAAAACTAATCGGGACATTCAAGTCACAAAGAATAGCTGAATGTTTAGACGCTATGGATAGGGTCACAGCTGAAGTAGACAAAAGTTAGGTATAGAGATCTAGTCGTTGAGAGATGGAGGGTTTACTACATTTCCAAATTCTAGGAGGCCTGTGAGGATATTAAAGATAATTGCTCCAAATCAAAAAATCAAAAATTTATTAATCACCACATTACAGCTCAGCACAGAGATAAAATTAGGCCTAGAGCCATTTGTGATTGAAGAGCTCAGATTAATGTCCTCACAGGCCTCAAGATATATGAGTGAATACATGCCAACATGTGTCATATTACTCTTTCTTAGATTTTTTTTCTGGTACGTACATGAAAATATGTTTCTGTAAAAATTGTAAATATAGCACAGAGAAGAAGAAAAATCTCACTGTTATGCATACATCTGTATAAGTCTATAGGAAATCAACTGTACCAGAGCTGATGAAAAAAAACACCTCTCAGAATAGGGGAAAAAGAAATCAGAATAGATTAATTCAACATATGTTAAATATGTCCCACAGTTTGAATACTGAATTCTTTTAACACAAATTTCTGAGCTCAACTTGGCTTTCTTCATTGCTTAGCAATTCTGTTTTACAAATTTTGTGCTTGACACTTTATGTAAGATGGGAATCGCACTCCAAGACTTACAGTAATACCAGTGTAAACTGGGCATAGAAGCACAGAGCAAAACAGTATATCTGGATATATACTGATGCCCCTGAGATGAAATATATACCATTTTCTTGGACAGAATTAAGAAAAAAATTGACGGAGAATAAATTAGTGTACATACAACAGTTTGTTCTTCCTAACATTCTTCCAAATCCTGTATACTCTGACAGATCCATTAAACAACTGTTTTCCAGTCATATCACTGGAAATATTTTCTTTCTTTTTTTGGCAGGTACTTGCCTTTTTATTTTCATCTAGGTGTATATCATATTTTTGAGATAGAAAATAAGAATCTTATATTACGTTGTTAAAGTTTTGAATATTTAAATTGGAGCTATCCACTTCTCTGTGACCTTCCAAGTTTAACCTCTTGGTATGTGGCTGACTTAGTGTTGTTTGCACATATTCAGAACTGTGGTTCTGAAATGAAATTTTCATGAGTTTCACCACTATTGTTTGCTTTAAAAACAATTAAAATTCCTTAAAGACCCCTTAATATTATTTTCTTGCTAAAAACTACTTTTTCATTGAACTTGATGAAGAAAACCAATAGCTAAAATGTCTAGACACACAACATATATGATATCTATTCAAGGCAAATAGTTTGAATTGAAACAATTTGAGGAAATATAATCGCCAAAGCGGCTTAAAAATCCAAATGGTGCATATATTTCCAGGAACTGGCTTTGTAGGACAGCATAAACATTCATGCACTGATGGTTTCAATTCACAATGCAAACTGAAAACAGCACTCTATAGAATGCATTAGCAAGTGTAAATAATCACATATAAGACTAAGAGCCAAGCGTGTGGCTCTGTGCCACGGTGTGTCAGTGCCTCAGTGCCAGCCTGGAAGAGGCCCTGATGCCAAGGAGGATGGCACTGGATACAGCTCTGTCTGTACTAGCCAACACAAGAGAAGAGTATATCCCATTACATTATTTTTTCAAGCTTGTTCCTCCTCAATGTCCATCATAATTTAACCCTGTGCAAGCCATGATTCTTTTTAATTTGCATTTTCATGCTTATATGAATATAAATTGGAGCAAAGAAATCCTAGTAAAAATTTTACCTTGCACTTATACCATGTCCAGAAACACTGAAATTCTTTCTAGAGCTGAGAATATACCTTTGATTCTTTTTCTTTATTTGCATTGTCTGAAACCACGCAAACTGGTTGTGAATAGTTTACTTTCTGTACAGAAATTGCAATAGTTACTTGTAATTGAGCACACAAATTGTGCTGTTTCAGGTTTCTAACTGGATAAATGTATGTCACAAGGAGGGAGAAATATTAAAAAAGTGATGCCATTACTGATTTGCTGCACGTTAGGCTCCAAATAGGGTTTCTTACATGTAACTCTTTTACTTCCCTTTATTTTTCATATGCAATTTTGTCTTGGGGGGGGAAAAAAAAAAAAAAAAAAAAAAAAGGATTACCATGAAATTCAAATATTATTTACTCTTAATGTATGAATCCAAACTCATCCTGCATGCAGCATTTTCCTAATTATTTTGAAAAGAGTTAGAACACTTTTTGGACTGAGATTACATAATTCCTATGTTCCAAAGGGTTCAAAATGGTTTTTTAATAACCTAAGTCCCCTTTTGCCTCATACATTTATGCATGCCACTGAAATATTCTAAATGGATTACTTTTGTTGAGATGCAATAATTGCAGGTTAAGAAGTAGGTCTGCTTTTGAAGAAAGGTGAACCAGATCTTTCTCTGTGATCCCTAGATTTTCAGAATATGGGGAATATGCACTTAATTTTCTCTTGAATTTTTTACAATAATGAGTGAATATAAAAGAGAAGTTGAAAGGCATGGTGCAAGAATGACCTATGCTCTATGATAATGAAATTATTTTGGGAAATAAAAGCGCTTTTTTTTAACAAAAAATTGAAAAGTACTTTGCAAGAGTGCAAAGCCACCCATGACACACCCATGAAGTCATGGATGAATGCCAAAACCTTCTTAGTGATTAAAAGAACCTTATTAAAAATTATAGCTCTTTTTGCCCGTATACATGCAGTTAGCACTGGTGATCACTGCTAGCTTTTGATACAGTGAAAGTCCTGTGGTGGCTATTTGAGTCCTTGCTTGTTTGCTGCTCTGTCCCAAGTTATTCTTCATATCCTACAGTGAAGAATATTAAATGACCTCCTGGTTAAGACAAATGTAAAAAGGCACATTTATTCATACCATCTAGAAGAGATAATAGAGTAACAAATTTTATAAAGACACAGATGAATAAACAAAAGGGGAAAAATCACATTTCATTTGATCATGTCAAAATTGCCTCATAAAAATATCTCTCTCAAACAGCTGATTTGCCACCTGTTTCTTACAAGATGGCAGTCACAATTTCATGCTTCATGCTGCATTTCTATTTGGAGACCCTGATAAAAGCATCCATCCATGAGAAAGAATGCCTTTTCTTTCTCAGAACACATTTCAGGACTGGGCCCCCAGGGACTACCTTCAGATATTCATCATGAAGAAGCCTGTTAACTCAGTCAACCTGTTCTCCCTTCAGTTCTTCTGGGGAGTTCAGACAGTTTCAATGTCTTGTCCCAAAGTTAATTTTACCCACTTTCATCCAGGAGTTACTCTGACTGCACTTCTTAACTAAGATATGTATCGGTCTTCTTCAGGTATACAAATGACACTGTCTAGGCTTAATAAGATATCCTGTGATCCACTAAACAATCCACTGACTCAACAGAGGTTAAAACTCTTCCTGACAGAGTCATGAATGCATCTCCAGGTCTATGAGTTTAGTTAAGATAAATTAGGGACTTCAACTAGCCAAGACCAAGGTCAGCTTTCTCACTAGGAGCTTTTGGGAAGTGAGATAGAAACAAGGGTTTTAATCGCTTTTTCCATAGGAGCCTTGTTTAGTCAGCGCTTTGCAGCTTGATCCCGAGCTGCACCACAGCTGTGATGTTTACACCCGAACCTGGTACTTTACCTCCCTGACCCAGGCCTGGACATGACTTCCTGATGTGACCTTGACTCTTGACAACAGAATTGCTGAATTATCATGGCCGGAGACTGGCCCTGATAACTCTTTCTAGACTTGAGTCTGACCCTGACTTTCCTTTTTCAACTTGTGACACCTTGCAGATGAGCCAACTACTCCAGCTGCCTTTCTGCCATCCTTGCTTCCTTTGAGACACAGCCTTCCCTGCACTCCCTGCCGTGCCTCTCCCCTCAGCGACTGAATGGCATGTTTTGCTGTGGCTTGTGTTTGGACATTTTAGTCCACGTGAATCTGTGAGCTGTTACCTTTGATAGAAACTTCAGACACAAATACTTCAACACTGCTTCTTAACTAAGAGTCCTTGGCTTTAGCCTTTGGCTAAAGGCTGTGGCTTTCCATCTTTGTGGTTTCAGTGTTTTTGAAATTACTGGTTCTCAATGCTCTTCCTTTAGCAACAAGCAGTGCTGTGTTCTCCATCCCATTCTCTAAGCACCAACTGGGGCTTGGTCCCTAAATGTCTGCACATCTGGACCTCAGTTTCTTCATCAAGGGAGCCTTACTGCCTGTAGAATGCAAGTGTCAGACAAACAGGTAGATAAGCATGACCTGTACCTTTTGATATGAGAATGTGTATTATTCCCTGTCGTACAGCAACTGGTATTAAGTTTATCCCAGTTTAACATATCAGAACATTTTGAACAGACATAAGAGAGATGTTACAGGCCATGTTCACAAGAAGATGTTACTCTAGATTTGCATCTAACCTCAGAGACGTACATAATGCTATTCATGTTAGCCTGAGGACAGCATGGCACAGGAGTAGAGAGAAGCACAATGACAGTGGGGAATAGCATAGATTAAAATAGTAAATGAGGGAAGAATTTTTGAAAATTATGGAACTAGCAAAATACATAAAAATAAGAATGCTGGGAAGTCAAAAGAGATATAAGCCACTTTCATGAAGGAAAATTGTATTAACCCAGAAAGCTTGATAATCATTACCACAAATAACTGGAAGAGCTGCAAGGGGACAGTTTAATAATTTATTATTACAAAGCAGAGTTCAGCTTCTCAGTCTTCTTTGCAGTGAGTGCTAGTGTGCTTCATCAACTTCAAGGATGAAGGATATGTTTGTAATTTCAGATTTTACATGAAGTCCTCTTGTAACATCTCTGTCTAATTACACTGATTATAAAATATAAAAACAAAATGCTTAAGGTAACTCTGCTTTTGACTATCTGTGCACACTTAAGAGACTGTAATGTGAAATTTAAAAAATATATGTACAAAAGAAGGCTAAATAGGAAGAGATAGTACTATATTCTAGCTTATAATAGCTACATCATAGTTTCCAGCAATTGCTGCAGAAAAATCTGTATTTTCCCATCTTTTATTCCTTCTATCATTTTAACAATATTTCCCAAAATTTCTCTGTCCTACTTTTTTCCCCAAAGCAACTTTATGGAGCCGAGACCAAGATCAGTGCTTCTATTCCTGCTCTTCTTCATACACTTAAATACATGCCTATAAATGAGTGAAGAAATCTACTTATTCAAGGGTCATACCCATGCTGCCAATTCAGAGTTCAAATAAAGTCACTGATGAATCAGATAGACACTGATTATCTACCTTGACTTCTAGAAAAAGTCTAAGATTTCCTGCTACAAACCACTTTATGAGTCCTTAGATACATCTATGAACATTTCTGAGAAAAATTTTCTTTGTTTTCAGTAGTTCTTCTTATTCAAATTAAATATATCCTAAAGAGATTTTCAGGTCTCAGCTGTATAAGAAGCTAAAAGTTCTACTTTATATTTATATTTAGACAATTCCTACTTTAATGACTTTCCGATGTAAATTTGGCTTCTTGGCTCTCAAGGAAATGTGAATTTAAAAGAAATCGTATATTTTGGTTCATTTAAGTTGAGCAGGAAGGACTTTTCATTTTATGATTTTGGGACGCTCTTTTTTTTTTTTTTTTTTTACTCAGGAAGTGAAATAAATGACTAGGGATGATTTGGGCTAGCGATCCCTAGAGGATTCTCTTCCCCAAGAGCAGCTCCTCATGGACATCACATCGGAACTGCCTACCGGTGCGCAACATATCTGTCACTTTTAATGATAGGGGATCACAAAAGGGCATTAAGCCAGTCATACATTTCCTGAAAACACTTGCATACTGTGTGCATCACCAGGTTTTATGGCATGCACTCAGGACATTGCAGCTCCTTTCCTGCCTGCTGGCAGCTCCACATCTGCTGCTGGACTGGGGAGAGCCTAAGCATGGGAGAGACTTGGCCTTAGGCCATCTCAGTATCCTCTAACCTTTGCAGGCAATTAAACAGGAAACAACCTGGATATTTCTTATCCACACAGTACAGGAAGGAAGCTGTAGTTAAATGTGACATCTGCTGTCAAGTTGCATGCAGTACCATTTAAAATCTGATTTAGAATGGCAGATTCCTTTTGTCTTCCAAAGGTGAAAAAAAATTATGAACAAAAGATATGTGTAGTCTGAGGATAATTACCAGGACATAAGCTATATATGTTTTTTTTCTGGATGGTTCTTCAAAACAAAACTTAAATATGAAAAAAGCTGAAATAGTAGGAATATCTCTTTGAAGATTACTTTTATATATGCCTCAGAAAAATATCGAATGGAAGATAAATAAAAATAACTCACTGCAACACAGTATAAAATCTGACACTTCAAAACAGTAGGTTCTTTTATCCCCAGGGAGATAAACAGAACAGTTGAAAACTACATTAAGAATACTTTATGGTATAGTCTTAACATCTAGGAAGGGAGTTTGGCTGTCTGCCACCACCTTCTGAATTAGACAAGCAACTTAGAGCAAGAAAATTCATGCTTATTCAGCAGCACTTTAGGGATGTTCCTCTTTAATATTTTAGCTTGCAATGAAAGTTTTCTTCAAGATGCTAATAAAGTCAGATGTGATTTTAAAACTTTTGAGTAGAAAATAAAATTGATGTATAGTTTCTTTTCTCCTACGTACCACTTCTCATCTCCCAGGTTCTACTTTTCATGTTTTGAATATGTAGGTGAATTCCAAACACATTTCAGCCTAAATTTCCACAGATTTTATGAAAATTGTCATGTGGTGACTGGATGAGAGATGCACAAAATATCTCCTTGAGGTAAAGGCTTCAGCATGATTGCACTATACTATTATTCTTGTTATTTTTGTTACTATTCTTCTTGTTGCTGCCATTGTTATTACTATTATTATTATAATAAATACATGAGCATATGTAAAAGAGCGATGTTATAATCTTCAGCAATTGAAAATATTCGAGCCTCTTCAGTGTAGATGAATGCATTTAGAAACACAGAATCAATTAAGCAAAAGTTCACAGTTTGCATTGCTCATGAAAAGACTTGTATGTATGTAAATTTCCTTAGAACTACGTTTTCAGATTTTTTAAGGTTTTTTCAGTTTTTATATGAATTCATAAATTGCATGATGATATTTATAAATCAAATCAGAAGCAAGCAGGTACTGTGTCTTCATACCAGTTACACAACTGGTGGCTCTTTAGAATAGAAGAATTGTAAAACCCTTTAAACTACCACAGCTTGTGTAGACACCTGGTCCCAAAACACATTGCAGGTTTACTTGCTCTCATTCCCTCTGTATGCCACTGTAGGATAGGAGTCATGCTGGAAAATGATTGAGTATAAAATTTGTAAGTAAGCAGGTTGATCAAACACATCTACCACGATCCATGAAGCATTTTAGAGCCTTTGAAATAGCTACTATCCAAATAAAATTTACAAGCAAGGTAAACCAGGCCTTTTATTCTCATTCCCTAACATAAGTTTTCATCCAGTTATGATAAAGGACACAAGCACTGTTACTAATTTGCTCTTCCATGTTACAAATGAAACACTTAGACAATACTAAATGATTGCTTCCACTATATTAGCATTCTTGTATGAAAGAGAGGTTGATTACTGTTGATGTCTATAATTACTCAAGGAGGGAAGAGACTTCAGTATGTAACATACCTTTCTTGTACAAACACTATACTCCACACCATATGGTTTGTCTGTAAAAATGTCCAGTTATTTAAAACATTTTTTTTCTTTTGTCCTTTTTATCTTTTTTTTCTTTTTTGTGGGTGTGCTGGATAGCTGTCCATTTTATCCATCGGCAGGTGGTTTTTTAATAGGTTTATTGCTATAGCAAGGACAGAGCTGAGTGGGCTGCACATAATTGCAGATGGGATGCACACTGTGAAAAAGCTGATGTTTTAAATGTCAAGTCAATTTTAAGGGGAAAATGGCCCAGAAAAAATACAGATCTATGATTTAAGGACACTATTTTTATACAGCTGATTGCTGGTAACTGAAATAATGTTCTAACTTCAAGCAATTATTAAGTAATCCAATGAGTTTGAAATTCAAATTGGTACCTTGTAAGGGAGAGTCAACTTTTCTTTTTAATATTGCCAGATGACTGACTTTAGAAATTATGAAAAATATTTCAGTAAATAATAATTTTAATGGAATTAAATTTTAATTTAATTCCATTAAATCTTTTAAAAAGCTTTATTTACTTTCTTCATACTTACATACTAATTTAAATTACTTGATTATACTCCGTAAGAATGTTAAAGTTGAATTTGAATATTTGAGTTGAATAAAGAGATGAAAAACAGGTAAATTCGTAACACAGTTTTTTCCCACCTGTGTGTCCGCTAGATGTAATTATTGTTTTTCCCACTGCATACACTGATTTTGTTTGTATCTTTCTCTCAGCTTTTTTATCTGTTTTTAACTAGACTATATTTACCATGTATTAGCCAAAACTGCATTTCATATAAAAGTCATTAATTTGTAGTGTTTTTTAAAAAACCTTTTACAAACTACTATTATAACATCAAAACAATTCCTAGATGTACAAATGCACTTCCACAAAGACCCTTGAAATCAGGTGGCACTAGTTTTCCCTTTCTTGTGTTTATAAGTAGAGATGCAAACCACAATTTGAGAAATTGTTTTCCTTGTCATGCATGGAAGAGAATGAACTTGGTATTTTATCTCTCTAAGCATTTTAATACATCAAGATACATTCAAAGCACAGATTTAATTAGCATAAAATGCAGTGAAAGAACACAGAAATTCTGAAAGTATGGCTTCAAGTTTCTTGTCTATGGTAAAGAAAGAGCATTGCTAATATTGTCAGACAGAACTTTGTTCAGAAGAGAATCACACGACAGGAAAAAAAGATACATCTCACTAGGTTTGGTTTTCTTACTTTAATCATAAGAACTTTATCTTATTATCTCTCTGCTTTCAACATAAATGCATAACATTTCCGCAACCATAACCATTGAATGTGGCAGGGACCCTAAGCATATTTTAAGTGTCATTCTGCATGTGTACAAGCAGGTGAATTTACATTATAGAAATTTTTTCAAATTCTAAAAATCCTCTATTTCAGCTCTTTGATTTTTTGTTTTAATTATGTGGTAGAATTCACATTATAATTATTGAATTGTGAAGGTTATATAGAGGACTAGGTGTTGCTCCTGATTTCTATGGAAATACATCAAAGGTAGAGAGATTTGAAGCCATCTGTGGTTTCTAGGCTTCATGTCTCTGTTTTTAGACAAGTTGGATGTACACACAGGCTTAGTTTATGCAATGCAAGACACTGATGATAGAGAAGGAGTAGTAAAAAATAGTGTGCCATTGACAGCTTCCTTGCTTGGGCTTGCTCCCTGCTCCAGGCTGTCAGGAGCCACGGACCTCCCTTCAGGACAGGCTGGGAAGGTTTGTGGTGGATCTGGAAAGGCACATCCTGCTGCATCCTGAATCAGAGAGGAGTAACCCCAGGCTGGTGGCTGAGATGGATCTCCCAAAGGGCTGGAAAGGGAGAGCCAGACAGCCAAATGTGTGCCCTGGAGCCCCAACACTTGGGAAGGGCCATAAGGTGAGCACCTCCCTATCCCACACCGCCACACTTCCGTCCTTGAAGGACGCTCTGGCATGACACAATTTCTCCTATACCTTCTTTTCTTCTTTAAGAAGTTTCTCAATGCGTCTGCATTTATACAACAGAAGTTGTTTCAGCCCAGCACAGATGTTTTAGGTTCAGCTAAACAGCAGTTTTAAACACAGGGTACCAAGTTTGCAAACTATCATCAACTATATAAATATTGGGTGCTCAGAGACAAAATAGATTTTGCACATTTTTTTAAAGCTGCATTTGAAATAATGATAACATGTACAAATAAGTTAGAGGAAATCTACCCTATGTTCATGCATTCCGGAAAATTTCTGGGAATTGAAATATATACAATTAAAATCAGGAACAATCTAATAACATTTAATAGCTAAGTAGTAATTTCCTTTCCAAGTATTCCAAAGCATATTATGTGTTTCTGTCTAGTAATGAAATCCTAGCATTTGTAAGATGAAATATGGTGTTTTATCTGCCACAGCCAAATAAAGCAGTTTGCCCAGAAAGAAATGGAGAAACATTTCTTCCTTTAGAAGGTCAAAAGTTTGCAACTGTAGAATATAAAAGGAAAATGTAAATTGGGATCTGGCCAGAACTCTAGCATAAACATTTATTTTCTATTGAAGCATTCCAGAGAATGTCTTTCCTGGCTAGGAGTGGTCTCAGTGTACTACTCTCAGTGACCATTTGAACAATGCAATTAGAATGACAAATGTCTAAACAATGTATTGCAATAGGTAAAATATTATTTCTTTTTCCTTTTAATTAAATAATCAAAAATATTACAAAAGCACTTAATTTACTTTGAATTTATATCACAAATTTTTTTTTATGCACAATAGGGAAAATCTGTCTATAAGTTCCTTGTGTTTCACTGATTCCTTTAAAAGTTATGTATCCCTTTTGCAAGTGCTTTCATTTCAGAACCAAGATTTTCTTAGGAAACTGATATATTTCTAAACAGTCTATGTCTCAAAACAATTGGAAACTGTGCAAAGCAATTCTGAAGGACATAACTTTACAGTCATTTCAAAAAAATTCATTGATTTCTCTTTGGCAGTTTTAAAAATCCCTTTTTATATATATCTTTTTGTAAGGATATATCATTTGAGGTATCTTTGAGGTACCATTTTAGAATGGTTTTTCTCCACATTTATCCTTCACTAGTTTGAACTGGTAGAAGTTTAACAAATTATTTCAAAGCTTAGAGAATTAATTGGGGCTTCTCTGGTGATGTTATGAGACAGATAGCATTCAAAATGTCTTTTTCTATTACCCTCCAGTTTTGAAGTTCATTTCTTCTGTAAACTTGGTCTTTGAAAAAAGTAACAAACTGCATATTTTACGGTTTGCTTTGGAAAATACATGGAATGCTCTCCACTAACATAGAATACCATCAAATTTCAAGTGGTTTTCCGTTTAATTTCTTATCATTACCAGTACATACTACAAAGTTGCATACTACCATTTGCTATGTAAAACATGTGAACCATTGCTATTTCTGAGAGGAACTCACAAATAAACTAGAAAAACTTTTTCACATAAACTATAAAATTTAGACTTATGTACTAGGGCAAATACATTTTGTCCAGAATTTTCCTCATTTTTTTTTTAAAAGCAGGTGTTGCCAAAATCATGGGAAAAATAAAAACAAAACAAAACAAAAGCACTCTTGCTATTCATTGACTAGTGTTTCATTTTACTGATCTAGTTAAGGAAGAATACAATATTTCCAGCAGCCAAATGTTCTGCAAGCCTAAAGGTCTTTCCTCCATGACCCCCACAGAATCTGAAGAAAAGGAACAGCTATGAGACACTTGTAATCATAAATTCACAGCCAAATTTGTTTCTAAGGAAACTGTACTAAATAAAGTTTGACACTCTTTCATCAGGGCTACTGTATCAGTCTGTCCTGGGGAGATGAATTTAGTTTCATTTTTTCATTCCATCAGGATAGTAATAGCAGAAGTTTAGAGTCATTTTAACATCCTCTCTATGTCACTTTTTGCTGAGTCCTTAAAACAGCTTTGGGGATTACTTTCTCTTTGTCTACTGGTGGCTAATTTCCTTTAATCCCAAATCTTCCAACCTCTGAAACACTTCAGATGTACAGAATTAGCCTCTCTTTCTAAATTACCCTTCACATCTTCATATTCTGTCACTCTGCATATTTCACAAAAACAGGTTCTCTTTCAGAAGCACACGTTTCCACATTTCATAGCCTCTATATATATGAAAGTGCTCAGAGCCTAACCTCTCTATAAGTGTAATTTTAGTGCACAAGGAATTGACACAATGGGTTCAGTTCATGTGCTCCTTGGTGACTCTTTTGTTGACAAGAAGTCAACATCCATTTGAATTGCTTTAGGATATCCTGCCTGATGTCCATCTATGAGTCCAGAGTGGCACATATCTCCTGTGGGCTCTTTGTCACATATGTCAGCCCCATTTAAATCTCTCAGGTCATCTCAGATGGCACTAGACACCTTTGTTTACAAGGCAGAATCAAACACTCCAGCACATCATTTTTCTGTGGGACCTAGATAAATGTTTAAAGTTAAACACAGCTTCAGGGCACCTCTGAATATGGAAGGTATCCCTGCACTGCTGGAGTCTGTTCAGTAAAACCTTTGATTTGTCCTCACACAAGTCGTAGAATGAGCCCCAAAATAGCCACTTCAAACTTTTTCCAGGTAATACAACAAACATTGTTGTCCTAAATCTACAATGCAGCAATAAAACATACAAACCAGAGGTCAGAAAAAGCATTCAAAAATAACAAATGAGATTGCATGATCTAATAAACAGGAAATTACACTATGGAGAAATGGTGATTGGTTTTGTTCATTCCAAAATGACAGCATAAGTAGAAAAGTATTTTGCTTTTAGAAGTTCTCTCATTTTCTGTAATTGCTTAGGGCAATGTTCTCTATTGCTCTTCTTTTGGCATTTTTTTTGGCCTTTATTTTTTTTTTTTTTGGTTTTTTTTTTTTTTTTTTTTTTTTTTTTTTTTTTTTTTTTTTAATATTCATTGCTTTACTGCTCTGATGGTGGAGCAGGCTTGCTCCAAACTGGAAAAAAAGCTTCAAGTATATTTCACTAATGCTTTGTCTTCAAAGAATTATTTATTCCTGTACACGTGTTGATCTCACTTTGTAGTGCAGGAAATGTCAATAATTTTCAGTAAGAATGGGGAGAGACAGCCTCAGAATTTCTAACTTTTCTAGTGCAGACTTGTAAAGGTCTACATATGAACAGCAAGACTATGTACTTGGCATGCAGCTGACTTAAATATATTTGATTTACATCGGCAGTAAGAAACTCCTGTTCCTTTGTTCTGCAGAGAAGCTTTCAAGAAGCACCTGTTTGTTGACATTTTCACCAGGCAGTCCTAATGAGTCAGAAACAAAGGAAAAAATTAAATGAAAATACAAGAAAAAAAGAAAGAGAATCTTTTCCTCTGTAGATAATTTACAAAAAGTGCACGTTTAGGCTTCCTGGAAGGTTAACTTAGATAATAAAAAGATAAGGCCTTGCAGAAATTGATTCTTGCCTAAAAAATTTTAGATGGGAAGCATATTTATGTAGAAGTTTAAGTCATACTATATTTTAAATGGGAAAACTGAAGCCTGAAAATTAAAACCATAATCCAGCTTTACCAAGTGAATCAGTAGCAGAATCTTTCTGACTCTGCTCCACGGTGAGGGGGCAGGGACATGGGCACAGTGAGCAACAGGCTGTTTGGTACTTCATTGCCAGCCAGAATAAAACCATGACATAGAGCAACAGGTACTTTTTGAAGCTATAGATATGTAACTGCCTGAATTTCAGTGCAGTTTTGTTTATGCAGTGTCCTACAGTAACCTGTATAACATGTTTTGTTTGTTTCTTCTAATGAGAAAGCCTCAGAATTTTAGGGCAATAATTTGATACTTCATCACTTCTGGGATATTTAAATGTTCTGATGTGCAAACTAAAGCTTTCTATTCATTTGCCCTTTTGGCACGATTTTATGGTATTTCTAATATTTGCAGTGGGCTACATCAGACAAATCATTGAGCTTGTCTAATTATCACCTTTAGGATGTTAATTTTGTTTTCCCCAAAAGTCTTAGGAAAACTGTTTAGCTTATTAAGGACTGCAGTAAGAGCTTCACAGACTTCATTTAAAAAAAAATATATATATATGTTAAGCATTTTTGTAATGATGTTATTCTCAAAAAGTCAAAAGCAAACATTGATTTAAAATCATTGCAAATTTCTTTTCAAGTTTCTACTCTGCCATGTGCCTGTATTACAGTTATTAATTACACATATGATTAGTACATTGTTTTATTAGAATTTCTGTTTTCTTGTCTCCATTTCACTGCTCCCTTCCTTTCTCTTTGTCTGCATTTCATAAAATATTCTCCTTGAGGTTATTTTTTTTCACTATGTTTTATTTAGAAACTCTCTTTACTTTTTTTCCCATTTTCCCTATTTATCTGTGTGCTCATCTTCTTCCTGTTAGTTGGGATCAACTTTTCATATTATGTCTCCCACAGGATTTGCACTGGAACAGAGGAAAGGATTGAGGAGGAAGGAATGACAGATAGAAACTACCATTACTGACTGTAATCCCCTCTTTCTGCAGCACTCGATTCCTTGCTGAAAAGGTCACCAACTGGCCAGTGGCAAGAGTAAGGTGGGGAGGACAGGAGACTGGAGTGAAGGACTGAAGATGAGACTGGCAAAAGAGAGAGAAAAGGAAGAGATTTAATGCCTGTCTTTTTGTTTTCCACTAACCAAATCTATAACTAAATATTTATTTTAACTGACAATATATAGTCAATTTTACCAAAGCCAAGTCTGCTTTTTCTGCAATCACTTAAGTTGTAAGTGATCTCCCCATATTTGTCTCAACCCCTGAGATTCCTGCTCTCCCTGTTTTCTCCACTATTACTGCCTTCCTTCCTGGAGGTGGGAGGAGGGCAGCTGAGTGGGAGTTTGGCTGTTAGCCAAGACTAAACAACCACACAAAATCAGATCAAGATGTGCATAAGCTTTTTCTGCACCCCACAGAAGAAATCATATTAAGCCTTCATCTCAGTTACAATCTTGAAAATCAAGGGTTATCCTTCACTATCTCTAAAAAAAAGCTGGTGGAAATACCGGAACTGCAAATGTTTGACCTTAAACCAGATAGGAACTGATCAACATTATAATTTTATTTATTTGCATTTCTTCTCTTTTTTGCTTTTCTGCCTTCTTTCTATTCTGCCACAGCCTCTTATCTTTTAGATTTTTTCTCCTACTATCTCTCCTATTTTTCCTATGTCTTCAGTACCATAAAGGAATTAAATTTTACCCTCATGTACTATCATGGCCTAGATTTTAGTCATATGTGCAATAAACTGCATTTTTTAACAATGTGTGTAACTGCAGCTCCATAAGGGTTACTGTATCTATTATATTACAAAGCAACTAAGATCTGGTCCAGATTTTCTCATGGTACTTAAAGGAGCCATTCTCTTTTTATGTAATCAACTCATAAATTAAATTATTGTGTTCAGACTGAGGGCCTCTGAATAACAAATAGCCACTGTTCATTTATTGTCCCAAGATGTAATTTAATAAAATCAATGCTATTGGTTTTGTCATGTTTAAGTTATCATTATTAAGGTATAGTTCTTTAGATAATTTTTTAAAGTAATAAGGAAAAATGAAAACTAAACTTTGGTGATTACAGTAGTATATTTTTTTTCTTCCATTTTTCCATGTGATATATGCTGCAACATGCAAAATTACTTATTTCCACTATTACTACAATAAACACATGAGAATGTAACATATATTTACATAGAACATCAGATGCTCTTTTACAGATTACTGAAACAGATGACAGTTTATTTTCAATGACATTACCTGAATTGGCTGTCTATGTCATTGCATGAACAGTATGGTTTGAGTATACTTTGGCATAATGTATTGGCAATTCTCAGAACAGCAGTTTTCATAAACCCCAATTAGAGATGCCAAATAATCATAAATCTTGATGAAGATCTGGAGACAATTGTGTTCTAACAAGAGTACCACAAAAAAAATTACAATTAATATTCATTGAAGTTCATGAAAATGAGCTAGAAATCTTTTAAAGAACAATAAATCTATACACAGGTGCCTGTCTCAGACAGGGTCCTACATAATGAAATTTGCCATGAATCCATCAAAGGAACATTTTCTGTGCCTGTAATTATTCAGGAAAAATTATTGTAATAAAGATACATCTCAACCATTTTTCCTTCGTTCTTTTATATTTTTCAGTTTTCATTGTGTCATGTTTGTAACATGAATTTGTTTAGTCCTGAGATCTCACTATGGAAAATGTAAGCAGATACCTTTAAGGAATAAGAAACTGAAACACAGTTGGCACAGACACACTTGGTAGTGACACCCAAATGAGTAGTGTGTGGGCAGCAATTTAAACACCAGCTTGCAAAGCAAAATGGCAGTATAACAGAGCAGGAAGGTGATCATCTTTCTCCATATGGCTCTGCTGAGACCACACATACAACCCTGAAATCTGAAACTTCCTGGATGTTTCAGTATGAGGGTGATATTGACTAATTGTGTGTCTATTCTCAAACATATTCATTGATATAACATAAGGTCTTCTGGAAACTTTTATGAGATATGTTCTGCTTTATTTCTGCCACTGACATTCCACGGTATTATCCTTGTGCTTGTATTTCTAAGTGGTTATTTTTAATATACCTCTGAAAAATATATAATGAACCCATGTCAAAACAGATAAAACATTGTTTTCTTTTAGAAATTAACAAATTATTTCAGGAAATATACTTTTAATTAAAGCAAGAGCTAACTTTTTAAACAGAATTCATATTAAGCTTTTCACAAAACACAAGCCTCTCTATCCTTTGTCCAGCATGAAAACATAAAGGTTCCACTTCTATCTATGCTTTTCTCTAAGCACTGTACTTTCCAAAATGAGAGAAAATTAGGGAAAATAATTTGCCTATAGTGTTCTTTACTTTTAGAGTTCCAGAGTTGGTATTAGTATATATTGAGTAATTTTGAGTGTTTTAACCTGACTACAGTTGCTGTAAGTTTTCTTCCTAATATGAGGCTATTAAAATAGAAGTGAACTAACTCCTGCTCTGTTCTTGTCCATTCTAATCTACTTCTATTCTATCCTAGTCTAATTCAGTTTCTATTCTTTTCTCAGGTCAAGATTACATATAGTCACTACTTTAGAATCTTATCAACTCCTTGATGACTTGTTTGTGTTAGGATACTTTTTACCATGAGAACAAAATAAGCAGCCACATTGATAAGTACCCTCAGATAATAATGAAGGTATTATTAAAGATAATTACAACGTTGATATTACAGCATTACACAAACAACTACTAAAATAAGACAGGCTTCTGTATTTAAGCTTTTACTTGAAATAGTTTAACTAGAGTCTAGTCACTTTAACCAGGTGGCATGGATCTGTACTTTTCCCAGGAAGTGTAATTTCCTATTGTGTTCAGACATATCTTAGTTTAGCGGTTATTTCATCATTCATTCCTGTTCTTTTTGATATTTCACATTATTTCAAACGATTCATTGATTTAGAATTGCTGCTTTATTTTTTTGTGAGAATATTTGCTTTTAGAAATAAATCTCTCCCTTTAAAATATGAGCCCTTTTCTAGTAGTAAAATCATCATTAGCCTTGTCCTTATTAACTTGTTATTAAGAAATAAATTGAAACTTCATGCATTCTTCTTAAATTTTAATAGAAAATACAAAAATAAAAGATGTTGTTTGAAAATGGAACATATTGATAGCACCAGTCTCAACCATCTACTGTTGTGCAAATCTACTGTGTGGATGAAGCGATGCCAGCATGTAGCTCGGAGGACATTGACTCAGAACACACACTATCAAATTTATGTAAATGAATCCAGTACTTGATCAGCCAGTATCAAGATCCAAAGAAAAACTCTCCAAAGACTTAGGACATGCAAATAACTTGTTTAGCTTTTTTTAAAATTTTATTGGAAAAGAAGTATCAAGTTCAAAAGCGTCGTTATGCAGTGCAAATGACATAATTTGACTAGGGTGTAAGCAAGTGGTAGCAATTTTCCAACATTCAGTACCTTTTGGACTAGACTAGATCATCATCTAGTTACTAAGTATAAAGTTCAAAGAATTTGGATAGAGAATGACATTGTAGAAACACTGAAATACAACATAATACATTAGTTCAAATTTATGACTAAAATATGTTTTGGTTAAGCCAGAGGCTTTTCTACAGCTGCCCTGACACAGAGGCACAAGTGCACAGCAGGTCAATGTTGTAGTTCAAAAATCCCTGAAGGAGCAATTTCAATTGCATAATGTCACTACGCAGGGCAAGAAGAGATCCACACACTAGATATTTGTAAAATTAGGTTGATGCATGCAACATGGAAAGAACTCTAAATCTCTGTTATGACAAATCAAAATGGTGTTTGGGGTGAGATAGAAAAGCAGAATCATGTGCACCACTAGCAGCTTTCTAATACAATGGTCATCCTTGTGAGTCTGCTTACTATCAAAACACGGTTACACAAACAAAACCACAATTACATTAACTCAGGCTATGAGTGACCCAGACGAGTCCTGAAACCTGCACTGCCACATCAGTGCAAGTTTACAGGCTTCTGTTAGCAAGTTAGAATCAGATGTACCTGGTTAAACACAGAACAGAATCTTAGCAAGATAGAGAATAACCAAATAGATTCTTCACTGAGACTGTAGTCAATCACTGGAACAGGCTTCCCAGGGAAGTGGTCAAGCCTGTCAGAGCTCAAGGAGCATCTGCACTATACTCTTCATCATATTATTTAATTTTGAATAGTCCTGGAAAGAGCAGGGAGTTGATGCCAATGAGTCTCTTCCAACTTAAGATATTTTAAAATCTACAAAAATAATTTAAATTAAAAACTCAGAAATTTTTACTTCTCAATTCAACATTTTAAACTCTTCATTGGGAAGCAAATCTTTCAGGTATTCAGACTACAGCTAAAGCAGATAATTTCTAATAACAGGAGAAAACACAACCTGGCATCATTCCCCTCCTTTCCTCCCCTATGAAGTAAAGCTTAGTACCTCTTCTTTTGTAACCTAACATCCTATTCCTCTTTTTCCTGCTTAGGGTTGCTCAGACCATTTTCTTTTTGACAGAACATTGGTTTTCTTTATGTAATATTTCACATTAGAAGCTCTTTAGCTTTGCTCCCTGTCATTTGTCTGCATTTTATTCATTCAGAAATGGTATTTAATACAGGTGGCAGTAGTGGGTTTACATGATTTGTGAAAGCGTAGCAATAGCTAGACCATCTGCACTTAGACCAAAATTTACCTGGCAAGAGACAAGAAAACTATTATATTGATTGTTTTCAGTATTTCCAGTTTGGCATATTTTTGATTGCTCGTGCTATATGCTTACCTGAGGATTAGAGACAGGAAAGTAAAAAAATTAATTTGAAATATTACTCATGGTTATGCTTTAGACAGTGATGCAGTGATTATAATATTGGGAAAACAGCCAAAACACTATGTTCCCTTCCTTGGTCATGTATTTTATGATAAATATCTTCCAGTTAATTAAATATGATTTTTTTTCCTATAAATCTAGGGGTTTATGTCTACACTACCAGTAAGTGAAGCAACATCAAATATCTCCAATCTTTAATTTCATAATTGTTGCTAGAGAAGTAAGCTAAATTATCTAGAACTGCTTGGAAGAATGTCTACATTACATAAATTGCAGGAATATAAAAAAAAATTTAATTCTCTTTTCTTTCTTATCCGTTCTACATCATTCTTTTTAAAACAATTGATTATTATTTCATCACGCATATGTGATTTTGGGTAGGACTGATATCTTCTGCAGTAGTAGAAATAATAAATAATAATAGCACAGGAGGGATCCAAAAATTAACTAGCTGTTTTCATCATTTTGAAGGCCAGAACACTTTGTGAGACATAAAATTTCATCCAGTGATTTCCGTGTTATTTCTGAGATTTAAGGTTTGACTTCAAACACTTCAAACGGTATCTTTTAAAAAAGACATACACTTTGAATTAAACATTTTGAGTAAGACCAAGCCCGTCATACAAGATTTGTTCCAGCAACTAATTCTGTGAGCTAAAAAGTTCAACTTTATTTGGTAAATCTGTCAAACTATAGTTCTTATACTGCAGATTTTTATCTGCTGCACTCATGTAGCACCATAATATGAATGGACTGTGATTAGAACATTATTAAATTCCTGTTAAGGAATCAAATAAATAAAATATCTCAAAATAAGACAAGAGTCCTAGAATTCATGTGTTTGGATAGCTTCTTTTTTTTACATCCCTCAGTTTCCCACATTTTCTGTGATGTCTGGGACACAATGCACTACTCCATTAATGGCTTCTCTACAAAGAACAAAGCAGAGGTTTTACTATTTAACATCAGCATAAGTGTTACCAATTTCCTGCCTTATTTATTATTTTCCTGTTGAGATTTAAAAGTACCTCACCATTTCATCCTGGTATTGAACTGAAAACTCACATCCAGTTATTGCTCTCCTTGATACAGCTTGCTGTTCCATGATCTCATTCTTATTCTTCTTTCCTTTCTTTAATCCCAGCAGCAATTTGTCTTGTTTCCAATTATTTCAGTTTATTGAATGGTGCTGATTGTTCCACTAGCTCTTAATGATTTATCTGTTCATATTTTTATGCTTCATTTTGCTATTTACTCAGTAACAATGAGATAAACAACTCCTTAATATATAGGTAGGGTTAGTTACTGCTCAAGATGAAGGAACAGGATGCTCTCTCCGGTCTGAAGACTGTGGTTTTGGAATATACTGACAGACAATGGATATGTTATTTATTCTGGAACTGAAGAATATTAGCCCATAGATATTTTCCATCGGATATGTGCAGGCATAAATGACAGTAAAAAAATTGAAGGCAAGTATGGAATTAGACATTTTCAATTTTATGTCATCTCTTCTACAACTATATTTTTAAAATTTTTTTCTTCAAAAACTATGTAAGGAAAAAAATAAAATTACTAGAATTTTTAATAGCAAAACTCTTATTGTATTCACAAGCTGATGTGGAAGTATCATCCTTATGAAGTATTTATGGACATGTTTTATTTATAGAATGCTCTGACAGTTATATCATGCAGGGTACTGAATAAATGGCAAAGAATTTTTATATTTTATAAAAATGTAGCCATTAAGACACAGTCATTATGCCTTTCTAAAATTGATAAAAAACATAATAAACTCTAGCACCTCCTCATTTTCTTAAAGAAACGTCAATTTATCTTAATATTCCATTGTACAAGTGAGAATATGTGTGTAGAGGACCCAAGACAATCCCAACTGCATTGAACAGATGCTCCATGCTTTAGTGTTTTAAATTATGTATGATGCATGAATGTTTCTTTTCATTAATGTGCAAATTGGAACCGAAATTTTACGCAAGTTTTGAGTGTCCTGTATCCCAGGGAATATGGCCAATTAAAATGTGATTTTTTTTTACTCATATAAAAACAAACATGCATTGGATACCGTTCATTAGAATGTCAGTTCTTTCTGTAGATCACACTTTCCCACACAGCAGATACTTTTAATGTGGCCATTCCTAATTTCTGTCTGAAATGTTGCTGCCTACTCACTCATAACCTAGGGCAAGATTTAGTTTTGTAGAGCATCAATGTCAAGTTCCCTTCCTTCCTCCAATTTTAAAATCTGAGCCCATTAAAGAGCTGCTCCCTTGCAGGAAAAAGAGAAAAAACAACAAAACAAAAAAAAACACCACAAAGCAACAAAACAACCTCCCCACACACAGACTAATTTTGTTAAAAGTAGATCTTCTGAGCAACATGCACAACGGATGTTAAAATTTCCTCCTGTGGTCTTGAACCCATTTAGGTCAGAGTTAACAGAATCTGTCAGTAACAGATCATTCACACCTGCAGTTGCTATCATGCAAGTAATTAAAAACTAACAAGAAGTCCAATTATTATGAAGTTATCATGCATATTTTCAGCTAATAGAACATTTCAGCATGTAGGCAGACTTTTTTTTTAATGGTTAAATAATTAGTTTGTGAAAGGGAAGACAGTTACCAAAAGCCAGTTCTTATCAACAAGAAAACCTTTAACCCTAGTTCAGCATTATTTCACAGCTATTTACCATTGCAAATTTTTGTAAAATTTAGTAGCTCCTCCATAACTTCCTAAAACATGTTGAAGGCATGCCTCACAGTAACAGTTCTATTCACACTGAAACTGTAGTTATGAAATGAGAACTACTAAATAATTGCTGTTTTGTTCAATGAATATTTCCCTTTTGTGGTGAAAGTTTAGTACATACTTACATCCAGTCATACTTTTTTCTGGAAAATATTTTGCTGTAATGGCTGTTCTCTAACATAACTTTTATTCTTAAGTAGATAAAATACAATCATTTCCATTTATTTTTACTGCAATATGACAGCTATTTTAGCTGACTTTAATCTTAAAGATCTTGCAGAAAAATAATCATTAAAAGGCATTTTTTCTTAGCATCAGTAGTCCCCATAACAAACTGTATTGTACCAATATGTTTCAGGCCTAGAGTTCTAATTTGATTATTCCTACATGACTTTCATAGTCAATATATACTATTTGGCTTTGAGATCTCAAAAGCTTGCTCTCTAAAAGATCAGATCATTCCTTCCTCACAAGAATTTAAGTAAACTTTCTATTAGATGAAATTAGAAGAGGAGAATGTGTTTAAAATGTGTAATATTAAGCCTGCTAAAATCAATAAAAGAACATCCCATAATTCCATGAGCACTTTATCACGCCTCTGCTCTTTTATATCTAGGGCTCTAGGGCTTTTACTCTTCTTGCCACCTAGCACAACACACAACCTTGAGTTACACATCTAGAAGTAGTTATGCAATACACAGGAATATTGAACATCTAAAACAGAGGTTCCTAAAGGGCAATACACACATTATTTAATTAAAAGGCAATCCAGTGAATTGAGGAGGGAAGTGAGAGGCAAAAAAATACAAGCCTTGGATGTGCCAGCCTGATGAATAACCAAGGCATACTGAATGTTGCCGACTAAGCTGAAGAGTAGGAAATAGAAACCAGCAACAAAAAAACCCAGATTTATATATTCTAGTTTAGTAACAGACATGAATTTCTGGGACACCCTTTGCTCAGCATTTACAGTTATGAATGACTACTTGCACACAGTGGATTAGTGCTAGGGTTTTTCATACATTGTATTCACTCTATTTTGCAGTTAGGAAATAGTAATAGCTACTCAGTATAAATCTGTGGTCAAAGGCAGAATGTCAAAATATCTCTGCAGTTTGTTAGTTATTTATCTGAGAGGTTCAGATTTCATAGTAATTATGATATAAGGATTGTATTCAAACCAATACCTCTGGATAAACAATAAACCACAGCTTCGGTAAGGGAAGGAAAGGATCAAAGCGGGTGTTTGCCTTCAAAGTCTGGAAATCTGAGTTTTGCTGGTGAAGATGTCACATTAAACAGCGTTCCCCATGGGACTGGTTGGTGAAAAGTCACAGACACTGATCTCAAGATTGCAGTGACACAGGTAAGGTCCCCAATCCCATTTAAGAAAGCTCTGGCAGCTCCTACTTTATGAATCCTTCTCATCTGTTGACTGTTGGACACTGAAATACTAAGAACAGTCGACTCCCAGAAAATTTTCTGTGTACAATCCAGCACAGTCATAAGCACCAAAAGGCTTCTCTAGCAACAAGGAAGATCTTCTTAATTTTAATTTTTTCTCTCAACTGTTTACATATTTGCTTAAACAAAATATATGCTGACAGTTATTTAAATATTTGTTTAAATACAAAGAACGTTTAGAAATCCATCTCATTCAAGAATCCCACTCCTTCAAGAATTTCATTTTTCTTCCTATGATTTTTCTTGCTTTGTATGTTAACATGGAGGATGATAAAGAATTTTATCTGTAAATTCATAAAATTACCATGCTGGTGTCAGCTGGGATAGAGTTGATTTCCTTCACAGTGGGGCTATGTTTTGGAATTCTGCTGAACACAAACTATTTTTATGAACTATATCTTCCAGAAAAAAAATTCTGGCCTAAAGAAGTGTATTTTAAAAGACATTTTGTATAGGAAAACAATTTTCTATACTGAAATTCAGCAGATCATTTCATTTTTCAACACAATTTACTTTATTTTTGGAATACACTCAATCTGAGCATTCATGCATGCTGGAAATGAAGATGGCAGGCAGGACAGCAGGCTGAAGCACTGCACAGTGTGCATTATCTCAGAGAGTATGCAGAACTTGCACTCACTTTGTGTAATCAGTGGTCCAGGATGTCCTGAAAAGGTCATGTAAACACACATGGACAAAAACCAGGAACTGTAAAAATGCAGTTATGAAAATGTGAAATTAGAAATAAGGCAGCTGGCTGATAGGCTTTAATTTGTCATATACAATAGTCGCAGCCAGCTAACTAAGACTAAACCATGGCATGCTGAAGCTTCCTCTGAAAATAGCACCTCCGTTTGCTCTAATTTTTTCATTAGTTGATAGACATTCCAGAGGTACAAAGGCATAAATTTATTGAATAATAACAACATTTATTTTGGATGCAGGACTATATGTTAACAAATTTTGATAGCAGGGACAAGCAAAGTGTCTTCTTAGACATTTTATTGAAGATGTCAGTAAGAAAATATTATAGGAACTTCTCTTCAAAAATACTGAGAAATGGAGGTAGAAACATTGAATTGGACTAGATCCTGTGACTCCTATATACAGTGTGAACATCCTAAAAATTGAGAAGCTGGGAAGATTTGAGTTTTTAAAATATATTTTGCTTTTTATGTAGTGATCCTGTCACTACTTTTCTATAAAGCTGACTGGAGCAGTCCAAGCAAGTAAGAAGGAAGTCTGTGCTTAATCTGTAGTTCCCAATGAAACTTGCAGCACACTGGGTACCTCACCTCTTGTTGCTGTTAATGCTCGCTTTAGGTGTGCAGTGAGAATGATGGAGAGCACTGAGGGTCTCCAGTTTCAGACATTTGATGCCTCTCAAATGTTGGTCAGAACACGAATAAGATACAAATTTTAAAACCGATTGGAAATTAAAACATTCATTCACAAAGTATTTTGGGACCTAACAACCCATGTATTTCAATAGGACTGAATCACTATATATATCAAGCATATTCTTCAGATGTTTTCACATTAAGGTAGCTAAATATTTGGGAAAGAAACACCCACTGCTTAATCTTGCCCTCTTCACTGAGTCTTTATTTCTGGCTATTGCTAAATAAGCCTGAGGCTAAATGGCTCTTTAAACCAACCTTCAATATTTTTTCTCCAGGGATTTGTATTACTTCTATTAAATACTGCATCTACATATTAATCTACAATTCAGTATTCTGTAATTTTTTTACTAGTACATCATCTTTGAACTAATAAATCAATATTTTAATATATTTTAATATATATATACCTAATTTCCAAAATGTGAACAAATTTATGAGAAATTGCTATTGTTCATTTATAAAAGGAACATTTATGCAGGGCACCCAGCTATTGTTTTTCAGCATAGCTCCTCAGAGAGCACATTTTTGATAATAACTCCTTTAATGCTTTTATTTATTTACATTGGTGTCACAAGATTTTAGGGTCACAAAATGAACAAAGAGTTTAGAAAATGTTTGGGGAGGAGATCCTAACACACAGATTCCCCAAATACTGTAAGAAGCTGCTGTGCAAAGATGAAATAAGAAAACCATGCAGTGAAAACATCTGGCCTAACTGTAAGGAAGAACTCTGAAAAATTCCCTGAAGGACTTCTGTGCTGGCTTACAGACTTGCAGTTAAATTATGGACTGTGATGAAATACACACACAAAGAAATTTTATTCAAAATTCTCTGCAGAAAACATAGTACGTTAAAATAAAATAGGTAAGTAATTAATCTTTATTTTATTTTAATGAATATCTCTTCAAAGAAACTTACTTTAGGTTTGAGATCATTTTAGTTCAAGGTGACACATTTGAGATAATTTGCTTTATCTCCTTGTAACATGCACTTTTTCTCCAAAAGATGCTAATGGTCCTATAATTTTAATTCTGCAGGCATTCAAATTTACCGCTATGTAAAGGGCTCAGCAAAAGAATAATGCACTTGAATTAAGTTTTATGTGTCTTTTAAAAGGTTTTCATGTTATTTCTCTGAACAGTTACCATATTCAGCTCTTTTTCTGTGTGTTCTGGTTAATGTGTGTATTCATAATTGCTATTGGCATTTGCAGTAATTATAATACGCATTAAAAGAAAGGCTACTTAGCATTTAACATAAAATGGTGGGTTTAAGTAATTTTTTTTTTTATGAGTCCTATGCCCTTGCAATGATATTCTTCTTTTTAATTCTGGTATCCAGTGCTCTTCACAAGGTTATTCTTCCCTCTTTCTCTATGTTTCAATTTCTTCAACTTGACATGAGCCTCCTTGCAGAATACCACATAGTGGAAGTGTTAGACTGAGATTTGACATATGGAATCACATAATAAGTGTCTTCATGAGCATCAGGCACTCAAAAGCTGTATCCTCCTAGAAATGATGAGTTTCATCACAAGAACAATTATCTGAAACATGGCAACTTGGACATGGTTACATGACCTGAAGCTTACTCTCCTGAAGATTACATTCCACTGTGTTTCATCAAAATCAAGTTTTACAAAAAAAGTAATCAGTAGAAACAAAATTCAAAATACACAAGTATGAAATTCACACATGTGAAGAGAAGGAAAAGGAGTATATCAGCTACAGCTCTGCTTATACATGTCAGTGAGGTTAACTGAACACTGTTGTTGTGGTTACAGCTAAGACAAAGCTATTTTTTGCAGTAGGTTGGAGCACAGGTGTCTAAGGCCCAGATGTTATTCTATATCATCTCACATCATTGCCGGGGGCAGCAGAAAAGGGAATCTTCATTTCCAAGGAGAAGGGGTTCCTTCCAGTCAAGCAAGTGCAGAGAACAAGCAGAGGGATAACACTTTTTTAGGTGGTATGGGTGTGGCTGGGTGGAGCACCACACTCTATTTTGTACAATTTTGTTATGAATATTGTTGTTGTTGCTGTTTGTTTTCTTATCTCAGTGTCTTCAGTAAATTGTTTTATCACAGCCTGTGAGCTCTGTCTTTTGTGCCTCCAATTCTCATCTCCAATCCACTGCAGCAGAGAGGGGAAGGGGAAGGGAGGACAGGGAGCGAGCGGCATGTGATTTGGAGAGTCTTGGTGGGAGCTGAGAATTGGGAAACCATGCCTAATCCACAACAAATGTAAAAGTCAGAAAGTCATTTCTGAATTTAGGAAGCCAGAAGGCAAAGATTTAATTAAAATAACATCTACTTCTGTGTCATATTTTAGTATGGAAAGTCTTTAACCTAATAGTATTCAAATCTTTTTTTGATTCAAATTTTTACTGAGTTTTCATGTCTCATCTTTGATCAGCACAGACTTCAGTCTATCTGCTAGGTAGGTAGAGCTATAGCGTGAGACAGAATGAAACGTACAGTATCAGAAAAAGGATTTATTACTACGATCCCAGAGAAGGTGCAATTTACATATGAAAGGAAAAAATAAGGCAAGTTTTACATTACTTACTGTTTGTTTTCTTTTTTAATGCCCAGAGAGAGTTGATTTTCAGAAGATCTTTATCATTTATGTTTGTTGTAATCTGACTGTGTAAATAGTAAGGTAGCTCAAAGAAGACAAAAAACAGCTATGTTACTTGAGTAAAAGAAGAGCAATTTATTAACTGTAACATCACGCTTCAAGAGAATCTCTCTTTATATGAAAGACTTAAACCTAGACAATGTATGTAACAAAACACACATTTCCTTCAGGGGAAAAATCCTTGAAGGACATAGGGAAAAGCACAATGAAGAAAATATAGTGCAGGAGGTCTGCCAGGTGTGGCCATTTAAATCCAGCTGAAAGGGAAGGTATAATTTTCTCATAACAATGCAGAACTTCCTACTCATTCCATCTGATGAAAATAAAGATATAGCCAAGACATAATCAGCCAGCTACACAAACCAAGATGTTTTTGGCTTAACTCAAGCCTTGGTTTAACTCAAGGACTGTTTGGCCCATCAGGGAGTAATGGTGACAGCTGCAATGGCAGTGTATGAATAGCAATATTTTATCTCTCAACAAGTTTTCAAATTTTACTGCAAAAAACATTTTGTTGTGCTACAACAAAAGAAAATATCTCCTTTTTTTCAAGAACCAAATCACTATGTTCACTCAGAAAGCTGGCACTTAGAAGCAGAAGGAAGGAAGCAAGGAAGATATAAAGGAGCACATAGAGTGACTCTGTACCATGAACAGACACCATACTTGCTCCCCTTGGTACAAAGAAATATTCTTGGACATCTCTGTATGACTTTACTTGTATATCAAAAGCAGATGGACAGAGAACCAGATTTTTTCGGTATGTTAGAGAATTTTACCCTCAGTATAATGTTCTGGAAGAAACAAATGCCAATAAAAGAAAAATGTGCAGCATACAGCCTTACTTTCGAGAATGATTGTCTCTGCAGCACTAACTTTCTGCTTATTTCCAATCAGCTTACACAGACAACAATAGTGGCAGTAGCGTGGGACAGAAGTAAAACTGTAACTCAACCCAAAAATAAGTATGAAACAGAAGCATGGGTAACCAGTTGAGAAGAAGGAAAGCTAATACTTAAAACATCTTGGGAATAACGAGAAAATCACATACAGGTGCATCTTACAACACTGATCCTAATAACTGATTCACTGAGATACCAGGTCACTAAGGGAACTTGGGGAAAAGGTCAAGAAAAGATAATTAGGAACATGGAGACTATGGGCAAAAATGTGTCCCTTTCTCAGTAAGTGCAGAATCAGGCCAGGCTGGAGAGTGAACAGGAGTCTGACAACATGAAGAAAAGACTACCCTGAAACAAAAGACTTTCAACACTACAGGTCAGAGTTAAAAAAAAAAAAAGAAATCTTAGTTCTACAGTGACTGCCAAAACAGTATATTGACAATAGATGGAAGAAATGCAATGGATTCTACAATCTTGCAAGAGTTTGCAAATCCTCAAAGAGTGTGTGAACCAGGGATTATGAAAATAGGTTATGCTTTGAGTGCACTCAGCAAGCATAAGCCAAAGGGACTGTGAATGTACTTATAAATCATTAGAGATTTCTGTAGAAATCCTTGCAGAAGGTTAGTAATACAGTGTGCTTAACATCACTCTTGTTGTTTTACAGTGTAATCTTGCAATATTTCCTTTAATAATTTTAATGTGACTTTTAAGAAGGCTGAATCCAATTAAAAAGCATGTATTTGATGGCCTGTCTTTCTCTCATACTAAGCAAAAGAAATAGAATTTGAAATGTTCTTTAGAAACTCAAGAAATCAATAAAATGAAGCAAAATAAAGATAAAACTATTAGCACAATCCAGGAGAAAAATCACATACAAAGATAGTAAAACTGAATTATTTTGTATGACATAAGTACTGAAAAAAGACTGAAGAAGGATGTGGAAAATTGCTCTTAGAATCTGCATCACCTGTATAGTGACTTAGGGCAAGAGTCATTTTAGTGGGATTTGACAGAGGTGTAAAATGTAAGATGCAGATGGTAATTATTCTGCTCTACTTGGCACTGGTGAGGTTTCAGTTGGAATGGTGCTTTTTTGGTCACTGAACTGTAAGAAAAAATGTAGACAAAATTGGAATCCAGAATGTGGTGGCACAAATATTTAGAAGCTTTGAAAATTATCCACAAAGCAAACATAAACCCAAAAATCTGCCTTAATTTGGTCTTGGAAAGATTGATAAAAAAGTAGATAACAGTCTTCAGATATTTTAAAGGAAGTATGTCCTTGTCCACTGAGAGCATACAGAGAATAGCATGCCTAAATGACAAGGTGTTCTTACAGGTATCCAAAAATGTTTTCACCTGTGTCAAAAATGTTTCAGTCTGTGGATAAGATACTTTGTAGGAGAATAAAAGAAGTTCTGATTCTGCATGTCTATCACTATATATATATATCAGTTCTAATGAGAGGCTTGAAATTCAAAGTGAGTGAAGGTTCAAAAGGATCAATATGTATCTCCAACAGTGTTCCTCCAGGCTATATCAGTATTCCACTTCCATTGCTAGCAAGGCTGAAACAGTGAACTAATGACTATAAAGTGATATTGGCATGAAAGTTACTCTGGTCTTATCTGCTAACCTATGGCGAGAATGTTTTGCCTTTTCTTGTAATCATAATAAAATAAGAGATTCCTATATAAATTCCAGTGCTATTCACCATCACAACATCTTTGAACTTCTTTCTTAGTTGCTAAATTGCAACCAAAATTCCCAGATTTTGCAAATGGTTTTCATAACCAATCATTCTGTGATTCATTACACTAATGAAAGTGACAGTGAAATATTTTGCTTTTTACATCACTGTAGAGTGCCAATATTTTTCAGCCACAATGTTTGAAAGGTTTTAGATGTGTCAAAGCAGTTTCAAAGCTGTTTTCTCTTTCAACATGGAGCTGAACCTTATGCATAAAACTAATTTTTTTTCAGCTGTATTATAACCCATTGCACTTTTTCTTGCTCTACTAGGTCAAGTTTATTAAGTCTCAAGAAAACACCAGAGATGTAAGTAACCTGTTAAGCTGGGTTTCACTTTTAGACGATGTTTTAATAAAACATTCATATGACAGTTTTAATAAAAGTTCAGGAAAGTGACTTGCATTTCTGAACACTTCAGAAAAATTGACAAGTATTTTTGATAGCCAGCTCTTATTAGAATGCAAAACAAACCACCATGTTCCCAATCCAGATCATCACAGAAAGTTGAAAATACATGTGACTTCATCTGTCAAGCTTTGGTAAGGCAAACTTCTTTTCACAGCAGCATTCAAAACACTTTTTATATAGCCTATTGTTTTCTGGTTGCCTGTGGGTGGGTTTGTTTGTGAATACTTCAAAGATCTTAGGAAATATTAGTGGCCATCTTTTAAATACAGAAAGACTTCTTTTCATTGACTCCTCCTAGTCCATATAATTTTTCCGTACAAAACTTATCTACATTGTATATAAATATGCCTATATATGTAGGACGAGGGTGACAAAACATACAACTCCCAATGGTTCACATTCTAATTCTTATTTAAAATAATGTAGAAAAATATTGGCAATTAAACCTCTCTAGTGTCATCTAGCTGCAAAGTAAAGTAGAGGCTATTTCAACAGTAACCAAAGTCAATATGTTTTTGGCTGGGTCTTGAAAATATTCTATATTTGTATCATTTGCAAGAGCTATTAATTTAGCTTGCTTGAATACCATTCTTTATCCACCACAGGAATTTCCTCTTTTCTCCTGCAAGGTAATTTCTGGTCTCCTGTGCTATTGTAATTTTTCTCTAATATTCATAATTTGGTGGCTCATACAAAGAGATTATTTGAGCACATCTGTATTCACAGGAGCAGCTGAATGGAAAATTTTATTTCCTGTTTTCATTTTTTCCAGTTAATTTATGCTTGAAGGAATTTTCCCTATTGACTTTGAAATGAAGGTGCCTTCTTTCAAGGTGGTATCAAAGATTAAATGGTTTCATTTTTCCATTAGCAAATACTTTGTAACACAGCTTTGAAATTATTGTTCATCAGTTGACACAGTCTAAGTAAAGCCCATTTCAACATAATTTGGTCTATGTGAACTAGTTTTCTTTTAGGGTTCTCATACCATTCATCCTTTTGCTTTTAATGATAATAGAATTTGAAACATTATTTCAGGTCTTTTTCTTTTTCTGAATAGTACTTACAGCTAAGAGTTCATTGTTAAAAGATAGTAAAAGTGAATTTATTTCCTTCACTGTTCTTTTCTCTAGGCACTGGCCCACTGTTAGTCACAAGTAGCACAAGCACAGTTTTTGGCAGCTAAGCTACTGGACATGACTTAAAGTTGATAGCCTTGTTATCACAACAGGAATAGTGTTATAACCAAAATTTATAATTATGTATAGGATTTAGGAATTAATTAGGAATACAAAGGATTATGTCCACTGCTATGATGTCATTGGTGTCAGAAAAATAAAAAAATAAATAGCTGAAGGTGTAGAAAATCATGGCTATGGAGTCTTTGGTACTAAGCAATTCCTTATCTGTACCTCAAACCTGGAGCAAAATAGTGGTCTAGGCTCAAAGCTGTGGCAACTGTGTGACAAAATAAGGAAATTCTTCTCTTATCATTAGTGGAATTGAGCTGTACCACTGACTTTCCCCTCATTTATTCCAGAAGTTGTCTTTTTTTAAAACTAAAAATTAACAACTTTTTGGACATCTCTTCTGAACCACAGAAGTGCATAAAGGGTCATTTTTATAATTGCAGGACATACTTATACAAACCTTAGATGTGATTGAACAGCACATGTATAGGTCATCCTGTACAGTTTCAGATACTTAAATTTTTATTGATCTTCTACAGATTCATAAGAAATAGCCCATGGATTTTCTAGATTAGTTAGCAACAATTTGAAAACTACAGGACTGTATGAACCTTTAAAATGCCCTCCATGTCTACTGTTTTATTTAATGTTCCCCTAAGTTAGTTTTACTGGGAGATGTTATAGAAAAAAATGTGACTGCCTGCAAATCAAAACTGGTTTTTTTATTATTTGATGGGTTTAATATAGTAATGTCTAAGAATAAACTGTAGATTACTCCACATGACTTCAAATAATACACCATGAAGTCTGGGCTTAGACATATAACCTACACAGTATGGGTTACTGGTAGACAGTGTCAAAATAACAAATATATATTTTAAGCTTGCAGAGTGAAGTAGTAAGGTAGGAAGAGTACCAAAGAATCACTGATTGACACCTACAGATATTTTTTTTAACAGACTTTAGAGATCAAGAATACCTGTAATGTGAGAATTGTGTTAGCTGGATGGGAAATTTACAGACATTTAAAAAAACAACTGAAGACAAACAGAAGTGTTATTATAATGTGGAGTGCCAGAAGCTGCCACACACATGATTTATAGTCAGTATGAGGCACAGCATCAGTATTGCCATTTTAAGTTGCCCAGCTGCCTTATGAAATGGCTACCAAAAAAGCACATAATAAGGAGAAACAAAGGATGCTGAGTGGCTATATTGTCTGCCACTTATTTTTATTGAGCTTTATCTTTCTCTCCTTTATATTATTATGACCTTTTTAAAGTTTGTTTTTCAGTTGTTAAACTGTTCTTATCTCAACTCATGAGTTTCACTTTTTTTTTTCTCCTAATTCTTCATCCTGGCCCACCAGAGTGGGGAATAAGCAAGCAAGGCAGCTGCAGGGTACTTAGTTGCCAGTTGGGGTTAAGCCACCACAGTGCTTCAGTTTCCAAGACGCAGGAAAAAAGTCTCCGGGTAATGGCAATATCACATCTGCTGCCATATATTCTTATGGCAATCCATAAAAATAATATATTTTGCATTTTGCAAGTGGCTGTTATTCCCCAATATTGCAGAAATTCATTAAATATTTCTATGATTACTATATATTGCACAAATCATAGCTACACAGACCATTATATATTTTCTTCCCTGGGAGAAACTCTTACGGGGGGCTAACATTTTCTTCTGCAGTTCTAATACACAGGTTGCCAAAATACTGTTAAAAAACTCAGTAAATACTATTTGTAGAAAATAAGATCTGATTTCTTATGACTTCTCAGAAGAAAAAACGATTTGAAAAATTTTATGACCAAATTATGTGTGAAACTCTCATTGCAAGCATCAACCTATGTGTAATCCCAGGCACCATATATATGTGTATATATAAATGGTTACATATACATGCATACATACAAACACAGCTGACAAAACTATGCATATAAACACAGCTGACAAAACTATGCGTATATACATATTATTCATTGGTACCTCACATATCTATTTTTATACCTATATTCTTCATTTTTTAAATTTTTTCATTTAATAAGAAACAATAAAGGAATTAAATTATTTGTATCTGAAGTTTCTAACCTCTTTCTCCATGCCATGCAATGTAGACATTGATTCCACTATGTCTGTGGCACCCAGAATGTATTCCATTTACTGCAAAATAGCCATCCTTACAATCTTTTTAAAAAAGCAAGGTAAAGTACAAGCTGGAATCCAGCAAGTTCTAAGACAATTATACTTGCATGGTGGCATCTTAGAGAATACTTACTCACTTCAGTAGCTGACAAAAACTCAGAGAGTAATGGCATGTCTCATCTCAAAGAAAGAGTCAGAGTGAAGAAAGTGTCTTAAATTTCATGGGTTAAGACATTTGAGGAGTAAGGGAGAACAGGGAATGGCAGGAAGATGAAATTTTATCACTGAGTTAACCAAAACACAATGGAATTCTTATTTTCTTGGGACTCATCCCTTATCTCTTCAGATCTGTGCTCTGCTATGCTTCATACTGTGTCTGCTTCTCAAGGCCTCTGCTATCATACAAGGCATATATTTCTCTGGTCTGCATCAATATTTTACAGTCATAAATATCCAATTGTATATAAAATAACTACTTTATCTTTACAAAATTATGGTTGGACCACAGAAAGAGAAATAAAAGTAAAATAAATTAGTTGTGGACCTTGTCAATTGGAGAAATTGCTTTCACAGAGAAATCAATTAAAACAAAAGTACAGGAAGGTCAATAAAAGTTCAGACAGGACAAGTCTGACAAGTCTCAGTCCTGAGGCTCTCAAATATCAGTGAAAATTTATGGTCTGTTTCTAGGAATGGCAATATGGCCCTGGATTCTGCAACACAGAATTTTGTTCTACTCTCTGCTTGTTTATTTCTGTTTCTACCCATTTGCCAAGTCTGTTTTATCTGATCCTTTTTCTCATGAATCATAGATTGAGTAGGGGTAGCAATTTGCAGAAAGAATGTCATAGTGTATAAATATTTGTTTTTATCAACAAAGCTTATGGGTGTAACAATGTCAATCCAACATTCATTATGTTTGGTAGCACACTCTTAAAGCTATGTGCCATATGTTCCCTTCCATTAAAAGGCAGGGAAATTCCACTAATCCAATGCAAATCAGAGTAGGGTATAATCATAGCAGCCTGCAAAAGGAAGCAAGTGACACCAGGTGAGAAGTGATTGCCATGAATGTGTGGTATCCGTACCAGCATTCATCCCATGGTAATAGCTCCTGGTGGATTGTCTAAAGCAGAAAATGCGAATAGCTGGAAAAGGAAAAAGGCATAAATTAACCTTAGGAGGCCAAAGTCTGTTATGCTATATTTACTGCCAGCATTGGAAAGACAGGGAAGGGTAGAAATTCAGAGCTTTTTCAGAGATTAAGCAAACAATATAGGAGTTTCATTTGTTTATTTCCTTGCAACTCATTTCTTGAATACTTTTTCTGCTATGGGATCCTTCAGCGGTAGATCTAAAGTGGGATTCCAAGAGGATTCACCACAGCAGTTCTTAGTTTGGACTCAAATTATACAAAACTTCAATTTGACTTTGAAGTATAGAAATTTGCATGTGTATACACTGAAATTTTCTTGAAACCAATAAAATACATTTTCCATGTAAAAAAATATTTTATTAGAAGTTTGAAGTGTTAACTTCATAAACTAGATACTTAGAGGGCATTCCTAATATGCAATCTTAGTATATTTATTTTAGTTTCATTTTTTCTTATGTTGTTTTTATGGCCATTGAGAAGGCCATTCCTCCCTATCATGTTTTCCATTTCCATTTTGCAGCCATACCTTATCTCATTTTTGTCTCATCTAGACTCAATAAATGAAATTCTTCCTTTTATTCTTATAAATCCAAATTTCTTTTCATACTGCCTACACTACTGCAGGCTATTGTTTTGTGTTATTGCATTTGTAATATCTTAAATTAAATGGCATTCTAGAAAAAGTATCATTTACACTTAAAACAATAAAATAATATCTTCCTACTATCTTATATAAGATTGCTTCTCTCCAAAACATTTAATAATGTGAAGAATACGTGGTTTCACAGGAAAACCTGCTCAGTTACTATTTTTTAAACCAAATTTACAGGTCCGTCTGTTCCTATGGGCTGAAAGACAAGCTGATGAGGAAGCAGGCCAGCCTGGCTGAACAGAAATTTAACTGGAAATCAGGTTAAAAAATAAAAGAGTTTATGACCTATGATAGAAGAGGCAGGATGACTCAGGAGAACTCAGGAGAACTTACAAGGATGTTGTAAGATTGTACAGGGCAAAAATTACAAGGGTAAAAGCCCAACTAGAATTTAATCTGGCTACTGCTATAAAAGATGGTAAAAATGCTACTGTAAATAGCATTCACAACAAAAAGGGGGGCTCAGGACAATCTCGATACTTTATGGAATGGGGGAGGAAACATTGTGACAGATGAGGAAAAGGCTGAGCTACTCAGTGCCTTCTTTGCCTCAGTCTTTAAAACTAAAACCAGTTGTCATCATGGTACCCAGCACTATGGGCTGGAATGCAGGGACAGGGAACAGGATGAAGCCCCAAAACCTAGGAGGGAGGCATACACAAGTCCATAGGGCCAGATGGGATGCAGCAAGGGCACTAAGGAGCTGTTTCAGATGTCCAGAGTCACTTTCAATGGCCAGAAGGAACGGAGGGCCTGTCAGCATCATCTTCAGTGCTGGGGAAGGTCATGGAGCAGAACCCCTTGAATGTCATCACATAAATCATGAAGGACAACCAGGGCATCAGGCCCAGCCAGCAGAGTTTGTGAGAGGCAGGTTCTCTTTAACCAACCTGATCAGCTTCTCTGACAAAATTACCCACTTGGCAGACAAGGGAAAGGCTGTGGATATTGTCTACCTGGACTTTGGTAATACCGTTGACACTCTTTCCCATAGCATTCTCCTGGAGAAACTAGCTGGTCATGGCTTGGGCAGGTACACTGACTAAAAAATTGTTTGAGTGTCCAGGCACAGAGGGGGGTGGTGAATGGAGTTAAATCCAGCTGGTGGCCAGTTGCTAGTGGTGTTCCCCAGGGATCAGTATTGGGTCCAGTCATGTCTAATATCTTTATCAATGATATGGATGAGAGGATTGAGTGTACCTTAAGAGTTGGCAGATGACACCAAGTTGGGTGGAATTGTTGATCTGCTGGAGAGTCAGAAGGTTCTACACAGGGATCTGGACAGGCTGGGTCAGTGGGCTGAGGCCAAGTGCATGAGCTTCAACACAGCAAAGTGCCAGTCTTGCACTTTGGTCACAAAAACTCCAGGAGTCTCCACAGGCAGAGTGGTCGTAAAGCTGATCAGCAGAAAAGGACCTGGGGGTGCTGGCTGTCAGATGGCTGAACCTGAGCAGAGGCCATGATAGCCTGAGAGACTCTGACAGGACCAAAACATTTTCTCAACGCTGCTTTGCTTTTCATCCTCTCTCTTGACACTACTAAACATTTTTCTGCTTCTGTTTGGTGTCTTTGTGAATTTTCTTAGCTGATTCCTTCATTATTTATAAAGTCCCCTGATAACCCCTTGTTAGTGTATCATTGTGTGATAGTAATTTATAGCTTCTTTTATAGCATATTCACTTTTGGCAAACAGCATAAGAACAGAATGCTTTGGCTGTAGCATACAAACACAATGTGTAGGTTTGCATTCCCATTGTATCATCTACTGTTCTCCAAGGCCACTTCACCAAGAAGGGAGGATGTGCCAGCATCATGAACAGTATGACCTGCTGTTCCATAGGTGGCTCATGGCCATTTTCAGGCCTGTTTTTCTTCAACTCATACTTTTAATTTAATTTCTCTTGAAAAATTCCTCTTTTTAGTACTTTTTTTTTATTATTTTAATATTAAGCCTTTTAGGTTGTCAAAATCATTGTACATTTTGATCCTGCCCTGCTTCTTGCCTTGGTATATGAAGTGACACAGCTGGCTTAGTGTCATCCACAAATTTTATACAGAGGCTCCAAAGTACCCTCTCTTAAATGCCCAATGCACTTAATCAGGAAATGTTGAAAAAAAAAACAATTTCTCAACCTAATGTATATCATTCTCCAATCAGATTTACTTCTAGCTCTTATTTCCATAATTTCAGGCAATTAACAGATAATTTTCTATTGCATCCATCCAGTTTTTCACAGAATTCTTTTATTTAATACATCAATTTGCTTCAATGCTATTTTCGCAAACAATGTATAAAAGAATTTTTACCGAAATAACTGACTGATTATAAATTACATATTTTGTTTGGCCTCTAACTGTACCATTGTATGAATCAGATCTGCCTTTTTCACTAGCAGAAGATCTCATTACTTCTCTAATATTTTTCCATAAATCGGTATGTGCAATTGATGCTGATATGAAAGTAGAGATTGAGTCTCATTAAAGCTCTTGCTAAGAAATATTGGAGGAGTTTAATTATTTTCATTTAGGTTCCCTGAATAATAAAATCTCTCCAGATCATATTTCTCTTAAATATTTCAAACTCTGAGATGTGAACCTGTTGTAATTTTTAGCCATAATTAGAAGTTGGGGGATATTTTAGTGTGTTCTTGGTTCAGATAATTTTTTAGTTACAAAATGGAATTAATTTTTCTTTCTTGCTTACATGTGTGTGGAAAGCTATGAAATACTTGAGTAAATATAAAAGGGTTACTGATACTATAAAATTAGCATAGGTATTATGTTATCATTCAAACTATTGTTTGTTATTCTGATGTTCAAATTCCATAATAAGAATGGAGCTGAAAAATAAATGTAAGCTTTTACTAATCATCCATTACCTACATTATGAGCTAGATACAAATCTTCACAATGTTTTTTAAAATAAGACTTTTCAAACATACATAAATAAAAAAATAATAACTTACTGTAATGGATATCACTTGTAGCTGAATGTAGTACAGAAAAAAAGAGAAGAAGACATAGGTAATAACCTAAGACTAGAAAAATGATGGCCCAAAATTGGGATAGCAATTTCCTGGATCAAACTAAATACTGATTTATATAATCACACCTTCATATCTCTAACTGGCATTTCATTTGCTTCAGTGGAATATGGATACAATTACTATTCATATAATAGTATAAATAATAGAGTACATCAGGCTAGTTCTACAAAAAATGCTGTGTATAATTTAATATTTATCTTTGCAATCATATGTCTATATATACTTTATAATTGTTTCCTTGTATAACTTTCATTCTTAAATATCAGGTACAGTATTGAGAAGAATAACACAAAAGAAGAAAAGTAAACCAAGTTTGCATTAGATGTCATGTAAAAACAAGAGGTGAATGATAAGTTATTATATACCATGAATTATTCTAAATAAATAGTAAAAATTTGTAATGAAATTTCCCATCAAAAGCATTTATGAGAATTCATCTGAGATTTTGAGAAACCAGATGATGTTAAAAAATCTTTTTAGTTCAACTTAATTTCTTACTTATACTTTAAGTGTCATTGTAAACTATTTCATCTCCAAGAAATTTCAACCTGTAAAATGATTGTACTTTGAATTGTGATTTGCACATAACATATAGAAAACATATTCAAATCAAGTCTAATTAGCTGAACTAAAATTTTGTAAGAGCAGAAAGAGTCAGAAATATTGCCACTGAATGAATATGAGAGTCATCCACTGAGATACTTCACTTGTGTAAAAGAGTTTACAGCCACCATTCAGTATATAAACTGGGGGAGTTACCCCTAAGGTGGGATAATTGTGGTTCAGGGATGGGTTTGGCATTGGTCAGTAAGTGGTGAGCAACTGTATTGTGCATCACTTCTTTTTCTTGGGTTTTGTCTTTCTTCTTCTTCTTCTTCTTCTTCTTCTTCTTCTTCTTCTTCTTCTTCTTCTTCTTCTTCTTCTTCTTCTTCTTCTTCTTCCTCTCCTCTTCTAATTTGTTCCAATTATTAAACTCTGCTTTTCTCAATTAATAAGTTTTATTTTATTCTCCTCCCAATCCCACTGGGGTTTCAAGTACGTGAGCAAGCAGATGCATGCTGCTAAGTTGCCAGCTGAGCTTAAACCACAATAGGAACCTACTTTCTAAAGTACCCAAATACTTAAATCAGTCTCCTCAAAATTTCTTTTTATATTTCTTGTCAATTTGGAAAAGGAAACTGATTTATAATCTTTTCCCATTCAACACATTTTACTTTTGGACTGTAAAAAAAAAAAAATCTCTACTTACTTTTGTCTTCAACTAACCATGTCCTCCAAATTGCTTGACATTTATCTCCTTCTGGTATTTCACGCATGAGAAAAATTAGATTCTTGGAAAGCGGTTGTTTTAGAGAATAACACACATTGTTTCAGAGAGTGACAGAAGGAGGAGGTGCAGAAAAGGCATACGTTTGGGAATGTTGTTTAGGCCGTGCTACAATAAAATAATCCTATCTTGTTTTGTAAATAAACCTAAGGCATTAAAAAAAATAGGTATTTCAAAAGATAGATGGTACTTCTAATTTAATGTTGCAACCATGTTAAGAACATCAAATTGACATTAAGATAATTGTTTTGAAAGTGCCTCTTATTGTATTGTAAATGAGAACTAAAAAATTCTATCCTCCTTTCAAAAATGAAGAATTTTTCCTAAACTTCGTGAGCTGAGACTTGAGTGTCACCTGCATTGGTGAGAATATGACTGGAAATACATTATTTTCACAAGTTCCAGATTATGTTGTCCTCATCAAATTTATAGTTACTGTAAATAAATAATATTCTTCTTTCAGAGGAAGCTGGAAAAAGTCTTCAAACGTTCTCCCTTTCCATTAATTTGGTTTTACATATACTTAACAGATAGCATACGAAGCAGAAAGCAAGAGACTGAAGAAAAATCAGGGAACAGTAATATTCTTAGTGTTTCAATGAGAAATGTCGTGAGTATTTCCTGCATTTTTTTTTATGTTGAAATACATACTAAATCATTAATTGTACATTCTTGTTTCTTTATGGGAAATTACCCAATGATGTAACAGACTGCAAATTGCACTATGTATTTGCAACACATACCAAATGTTACTAAACTGAGAATTAGATTGAGAACAACAAACTGAGATGTGGGTCATTGCAAAGAGCTAAACTGTGAGAACTTAACCTCTGATTCCCCATTTACCCTACAAAATAATGTTTAAAAATTGGCTGAATATATTTATCTGAAACAAAATTCCTAACCTGTAAGAAAGAGGGTGGGAAAAAAAATTAATTATTAACTGTGTATTTTGAAAATTAGCCGTAAGTTTGGTATTGAGCAGATTTTGGGTTAACCTTTCAGGGACCCTCCCAATCATGTTGGATTACTGCAATATCTTTCAAATTTTAACAAGTGATTGCCAGTCAAACATTTTCAGTGGCCCGAGATTTGACTGGGGATTTTTTGTTTAATCTCAAGTAGAAACAGAGTAATCAACATCTGGACATATTAGCCATTACTTGTGAACTGTTTTAAGAATACCTGTGTTGCACTGATAATCGTCGTATGAATAAATACAATGAAAACAACAAGGGATTTTGCAAATAGGTTTCATATTAGACATTTTGGACTATATTGAATGTTAACTAATTTTATGTCTCACCATAGTACTCCAGTAGGACTTGACTGACCTAAGGTTGATTTTAAATTGTTCCTTGTGCTATGGGCACTGTTCTGTCAGATGATTATAGTTTTTTATTTTTTAAAACCTTGGCAACATTTAGCAAATGTTAGGCATCTGGAGACGAAGTAGAAAAAAATTAATGCAGGAATGACCAAGAATTGGGTAAATTTGGCATATCACTGCAGAATAATTTCCCAGAAAGAGCACCAGGAGAAATATTCTCTTGTCAAGGGACTTACTTTCCTGCTTCCACTCATACACCTGAAAATTTGGTTCCTTGGCAGCTTGAAAAGCTTGAAGTACTGTTTAATATGTTTTTGTTCTTCACATCATTCATTCCTTTCCAACTGCTCTGAAGCGTATGATGTGTCTTGTAGTGCCCTCATTACAATTTATACTAAATTCCAAAATGTACACATCTATTCATAGGTATCAATGAGGTATTTCTCCTGTTCATCTGTCTGTCCACCACATTGCGTATGTGATTGTATATTTCCCTTCTATACAGAGTCTCTGTGAATAAATATTCATTTATTAAGACTAATAATCCAGAAGTTTCATATTGGATGTGCAGATTTAATAACAGACTAAATTATTTTAATCTGGATACACTCATGGGAGAAGAGAATTAAGAGGTCTTTAGGCTCACCTTTAGTCTCTCTCTCATTTCCTCATTATTGTGCTTGTACTTTTTGAGGAATGGAAGTGAGAGTGTCTGTCACTGCTCAAGAGCCATGCTGCCTCTCTATTTCAGCAGTCCTTCAGTCCACACAGTCCTGGTCTTGCCGTGCAGCACAGAGAGAACACTGCCCTCTTCTAAATCACATTTGGGCTGCATTCAGTCTTGAAGACATTTTTCTTAGTGCAGGTGTTTCCAGAAATGTTTTAATCTTAAAAGTTTTCCCTTCTAAACAACTAAAACTGGATAGATGGCAGTTTGCTTGAAAGAATGGTCAGATCGAGTACATAGAATAACCCAGAAAAGAAATCTTCAAGCAAAATAGAAAGAAGCCCATGACTGATATTCACTGTCAGCAAATAGTAGTAGAAAGGAAAATGTTTCAGTCAAAATTCAGATCACTTAATGCTGTCTATGTCAAAACCAATTATTTGAAGTTCATTCTATAGTAGATAGCTGGCACAAATGGTTTTGTAACAACGTAATGTAATAATGTGCCGAGCAAAAAGTCCACTTTTAAGGCAGATGATGCAGCAAGTATAACTGCAGTTACCTGATGGATGCCCTGGTGAACATATGCTTTCTATCCAAAATTTATATGACGATACTGTTGCACCACCATTAGTATACAACAATTCATTGTATGGTATCACAACCAAAGAGAGAGAACTGAAAAAAAAACAAAAATACCTGTCTTATTGAAGTAGTGTTATGAAGAATGGATGTAGAATGTTCTGTTTATTAGAGGTCTTTGCCACTACAATTAATTTGTACAGGGATATGTAAGAGTGTTTTCTTGATCTGCCAGCACATTTTTAGATTTAATGGCAATAAGTAAAACAATTTACCCTGCAAATAAATAAAGCTGAAATTATAAATTTTCTGTCAGGCAATAGGAAGATGACTGGTGTCTTCAGATGTTTTGATTATAAAATCCTCTCATTCCAAGCTTTATTGGAAGTCTGTTGTACAAAGTAATCCTTCATAGACACATATGACCATCAAGAAGTACAGAACTGAACTGACAAATATTCGATAAAGATGCCGAATGGCAAAATTATACTTAGGATTTATTAAGATGTACTTTTTCCTATATTTTCAACAGCTTGTTATTATTCTCACTATTTTTTCTTTGATCTTACAGTTTGTAAGTACAAAACAACTAATCTTAAAATCATGAAATTTAAATGTCTAGTAATTCAAATATGGACTTAAATAAGAGGTAATTTTAAAGCCTCTCTTGGGAGAAAATTTTAGTTACTACTAGCAATTGCTCAGAAAAAAAACCTTAGACATAAAATATCATATCTTTCATGCTGAACTCAAATTAAATAAAAGCACTCTTTAGTACATTGATGTAGGCATCTATTATATCTCAGAGTATAAGAGACAACAGAAGACGGTAAGTGTGGCAGTTGATGGATGTTACAGAAAAAAGATTTAAAAAGATATGGTGTGCTGGGGTAGAGTTAATTTTCTTCACAGTGGCTGACATGGGGTTATGCTTTAGATTTGAGCTGAGCAGAGGGTTGATAATACAGAGATGATTTTGTTACTGCTGAGCAGGGCTTACACAGGGCCAAGGCCTTTTCTGCTTTTTGTACTGCCACACTGGCGAAGAAGTTGGGGGTACATGGGAGCTTGGGAGGCGACAAAGCCAGGACAGGTGACCCAGACTGACCAAAGGGATATTCCAGACCATGTGACATCATGTTCAGTGTATAAAGGGGGGAAGAAGGAGAAAGGGGGGACATTTGTTCTTTGTCTTCCCTACTCACCATTACCTGTGATGGAGACCTGCTCTTCTGGGGATGGCTGAACACCTGTCTGCCCATGGGAAGCAGTGAATTAATTTCTTGTTTGACTTTGCTTGTGTGTGTGTGGCTTTTGCTTTCCCTATTAAACTGTCTTTATCTCAACCCACAAGTTCTTTATCTTTAACCCTTTTGATTTTCCCCCTAATCTCACTGGAGAGGGAGTGAGCGAGTGGCGGCGTGGGGCTTGGCTGCAGACTGGGGTTAAACCATGAAATACAGGAACTGGAAAGATGTATTTTATGTATTTCTATGGTGATTCATGAATAGAGAAAGTAGAAGGGTAAACACTGGTTCAAATCTGATTGTGTGATAAAATAGGAGCTGGCAATTTTACAATAAATGTTTCTGCTGCAGGAATGTAGCATGGATAAAATTGCAAGCAAGTCAAAACAGACGTAAATAGCACTTAACAGTAGAGAAGCTAGAGACTTTATAATAAATTGAGATGGATCTTCCATGGTGGGTAACAGCAGCACACGTAGAGCATTAAAATGTGTTATACATAGGGCCTTAAGAATGTTTTTTCCTGGAAAGAAAATCAATGGCAAAATTGCAGAGGTCTACTTTTTGTTCTAATCAGAAGTCCTTCATTTTTCTCTCCTTCTCTGTCCATCACTCTTTGTATCAGCATGAGAAATTCATTTCAGTGTTCTTAGTTCCACTATGTCATGTTGTTCTTTCACTGGAAACTTTTTACAACAGAAATATTTGCATGACTGTTCATAAAGAATTAATCTGAATCACAAGCAAACTTAACTCATTTAAACAAGTGATGAAATCAAATTATATATGGTTTTTCTGTATTCCAGTAACTGTGTTGTTCAGCTTCTATTTTTTGCTAGTACATTTAGGTTCATTTCAATTAATCAGTTAAATATCATTGAAAATAATTTGTAATGCTTCCATCTTAGCTGAACAAATTCCTGTTTAATCAAGAACCCTTGAAGTGCTTTTTCCTTTGTTCCCTAATGGGGACTTGCCAGATGCATATTTTGTTTACTCCACCAGTATGTGATGTTATAAATATATAGATTGTAAGTATTTTAAAATCTAATTTTCTTTAACATTTTTAATTTTTCTTATTAACTAGACATATATCACTACCAGATGTAATATCCCAAGCTCTCAAAAATGAGCATTGCTGACTGCACATATTCTCAGATAATATACAAAGTGCACAGTATGTGTAGTTCATTCTGAAATAAAGTATAAAATATAGGAACATATTTTATTGTCATTAAAAAATACGTAGAATTGGATTTGGGAAAGATATATTCAGCAGTCTGATAGACCTTCTTTTGAAGAAAGGGTATGGTTATTTCTATTAAGGTTTCTTGGATTAGAGACATAGCAGAGTGTGAATAGAGATGGCCAGTCTCAAACAGAATGAACATAAACATATATCAGCATCATATAAAATTACAAAGACAGTAGATTATACAACTGGAGATGTTTTCTACCAGTTTTGTCTGTCTGGGTGAAACAACTGCCAAGAAAACAGAAAAACCATCAGGTGTGAGAAGCCACAGTGGAAAAGAATTGTGAGGGAGAGGAAAATTAAATATTTCTGTTCCAGAACTGAGAGCAGTAAACAGGATGTTTGTGAGGCCTCCATATTCTTCATATGTGGGTAACTACATACACTACAAAAATAGATTTAGAGAAATTAGCAGGGATAGTGATGTATATAAGAGTAGTTAAAGAGATAATGGGAATAAGAATGAACTGGAGAGATTTTTCTTTACTTAAGAAATTGATATAGTTGGGAAAAAAAGGACAATTTTCTGCAATAGAAAATTAAAATAAAACTAATCTCCACAAAACTTTTCTTTTAGCGCTGATCAGAATGCCTTGGGTTGGAAGGGGCCTTAAGGATCATATAGTTCTAACCTCCAGGACACTTTTCACTAGACCAAGTTGCTCAGATATGTGGAAGTTTAGTTCATCACTTGGTTTTGATATAAGAATAGGTGATACAGAACATCTCAAGCTTGTTTGTAATGTACCATAACATTTTCTTTAAGCACACTTGAACACACAGGTATAATAGAGCCATTTGAAATAGTTTTGTGACACACATGGATAAATTAGAATCACAGTAGCTCTCCTAATCAATATACCTTATGACAAAAACATTGCTCATGATGCATTGCTCTGTATTTAAGAATACATTAGAGTAAAAAGGAGAAAGAAATATATACCTGAGTCCTAAATATTTCATCTTTGATTAAAAATGTTTAGTAGGGCTGTCTTTTACAAATATACATTAGAGGAGCCTGTGGTAGAAGAGGATGTGGTCTCAATGCAGTCTGCTGCTGCTGAACTATAGCACAGGCAATAAAACCTTAGGACATCATTAGGAAATGCCTGTGAGGACAAACTCTTAAGTCGTTCTCATCATCTTTTATGATCTTTCCATTACAGTGTCAAGGTACAGGTGATTATCAGCAGCAGAACAAGTCATAGGAATATTTTGAAATAATTGAATCTGAAGATGTATTTATAGAAGTAAAGCAGATCAGCAAAACCACATAATTTTGGTCTTTCTGAATTATATGGCATTTTTTTATTCAGGCTTTGCTCAGTTATAACCTTTAGCAATTCTAAGTAAACAGTATAATGAAGGAATGTAGATATGGTATTTGCTTTAAGACTGATGAAAATATATATTGAAAGATATTTTCACTAGCCTGTCTCAATATGTTTTGCAAAAATAATTTTAAAATGGACTTGCTATTCTTTGTTTTCTCCAAATTTTAGGCTCTTTATTTATCTTTAAATTCTACATAATTAATATGGTAGCTCTCTGTTATTATTCTTCCATTGATATTTTGGATAACATTTGTATGTATAAATTGATTCAAATTTATATGTATGTATAATATACAAATTTATTTGTATGTATAAATTGATTCAAATTTAAATCCTAGACTGGAAAACCCTGGTTCAGTAGGAAATATTTCTTCTATTAATGAAAAAATCCTCCAAACAACCTCAAAAATACTTAACAAAGGCTGTCTTAAATTTCTTTAAAAGCGAATTAAAATTTCTATTTACTTAGAAAATTTGGCAAAAGTGGCTGCAGATACAAACACAGTCACTTAAAACAGACAAAGGGATTGAGTGCACCCTCATCAAGCTTGCAGACAATTCCAAGCCGAGGGTGCAGTTGACACGCCTGAAGGAGGGGATGCCATCCAGAGGAATCTGGAGAGCTCAAGAATTGGGCCTATGCAAATCTCAGGAGGTTTAACAAGACCAAGTACAAGGTACTGCACCTGAGTCAGTGACAGACAGGCAACCTCTGGTATCAACACAGGCTGGGGGGTGAACAGATAGAGAGGAGCCCTGTCGAGAAGGACCTGCAGTCACTGGTGGGTGAGAGGCAGGACATGACCTAGCCATGTGCACGCACGGACCAGAAAGCCAATACACATCCTGGGCTGCCTCAGAAGCAGCGTGGGCAACAGGGCAAGGGAGGGAGTTCTGCTCCTCTGCTCTCTCTGCTGAGACCTCACTGGACTAACTGCATCCGGTTCTGTGGTCCTCAGCACAGGAAGATGGCTTATTGAAGTAAGCCCAGAGGAGTGCCACAAAGTTGACCAGAGGGATAGAGCACCTTTCCTATGAAGACAGGCTGAGACAGTTGAGGTTGGTCAGCCTGAAGAAGGCTCTGGGGAGACCTTATAGCAGCCTTTCAGTACCTAAAGGGGGCTTATGAGAAAGCTGGGGAAGGTTTTTGACTAAAGCAAGTAGTCGTAGGACATGGAGTAAGGGCTTTAAACTGAAAGAGAGTAGGCCTAGATTTAGATGTTTTCTGTGAGGGTGGTGAGGCACTGGAACTGGTTGCACAGAGAAGTTGTGGATTCCCCATCCCTGAAGGCTGTGTCGTGCCACTGAACCTCATGTTGAGCAGAAAATTTTTTTATTTTGTTTTGCTAATAATAAAACCTATAACAACCAAGAAATAAAAAATTGTATTTGATGAACCTGTACTATGACTATTTAATTCACAATCTGTTTCAATGGCATATAAACTGTGGATTCATGACACAGGAATTTTACCATTTATAGATCAGAATGCAAAACAAGATGGTTTCTTTTTTATTTTATTTAGATAATGTTAATTCTCTTTTGTGTTTAAGAGGCCAGCAGAAAATTTATCCTTTTTATGTAATGCAGAGAGAAAAGAAAATATAATGATCTTTTTTGATAATATTATGGATGAATCTCTATAACTACAGGTTTAAATCTGTCAGTCCTGCACTAATGAGACAAAAGACTGTTTGCAATGAAGATGCCGTTAAAAGCAAAATGAATGCTGCAATGCTCTTTTAGCTCTAATTGTATTGTACTGACATTTGGTGTAATTATATGCAGTTAATTTTATCTTTCATGCCACTCTAAGAAATTCTGGAGTAAATTGAGGTAGCTATCTGTTTTCAGATGAGTTTGATCACTTTATTTTACCCCAGTCTCAGAAATTAGTTAGAGAGGTCTGAAACCTCGTATTTATCATAATCTGCTTCGTTTGTTCAGTCCCCATGCGGCAATTCCAATTAGAATTTTTTTCAAAGTCGTCCTTACAGCAATAATGATAATCCTTTAGCATCTATCTGGATTAGGTCTCTGTTTTATTCTACTAATGAATACTCTAGGGGGGTCTGGGCAATTTTACAGAACAAATTAACCTTAGAGCATAGCCATTTAAAGTATTCATTATACTGGACACCTGCAAAGTGTACTGGGCTTAAATGCAATTTAATAGACCCTTCTAGGCCTGTTTTAAAGTATCCTGAAGAGATTATGAATAAGATGATATTTAAATTATGATGGTTAGAATGGGGGATTTTCCTAGCATTTTCAATAAATATCAGATGTGCTTTGTATGAAATACCACTTTTGGAATACATCAAACATCATCATGTAATTGCAGCTTTTGAAATCTAAAATGAAAAGTTTCAAAACACTGAAATCTGAAATGAATGTCTCTTCAATTCCACCTTTGTATATAGCATGCTCAAAATGAGTGTCCTACATGTGATACATTTGGTTTCTGATTCAAATACTCCTATTATTGCAAAAATACATGAACTGTAATTCTTAAAAACGCTATAATGGAAAGGGATTGAGGAAGAGAGGGCAAAAGAGAAAAGTGAAATGGAAAAGCTAATTTGTATTCTCGTTTTCAACTGTTCGTATCCCCAAGCCTCTCCCTTTTATTTTTTTTTTTTTAATTTAAAAAGAGTCTCTTCATTATCTCATTACACTACAATTATACCCCAGTGCCAAGGACCAAGAATGATTCATTTGCATTGTTCATCAATCTAAACATTGCCACTAGAACTAAATGCAAGCTCAATCTGAATACATCAGACACTGCTTGCATGACTATTGTTATCAGACTAATTCAATAGGGAAATAATTTGGTCTTTACTAATGGTTATCAGAGTTAAATAAATAGACTTTCTATTTTACTATATTAAGTCAGCTTCTAAAACCATGAACATCTGGATCCATATATGGGCAAATTTCTGTAATTCTGTATTATAAATCTTGCTGGCAACACTACAGTACGGGAAAACTTGCTGCATCCTTGGATAGAATGAAACAGAAAATGCAAACAAAATGCAAAAGCATTCAGCTTTGCATATTTACTTAGTTTATTTTGGAGAAGAAAAACTTAAGCAAAACCAGAAGTATATACTTTGTGTATGGAAGCATACGTGTAAAATCAAGCCAATAAATGTCTTCCCCATTGAAATCCCAAATAACGTACTGTAGTAGAAGACAGGGACAAAACTGAAAGCACAGATTAGGCTATGTTTTCCAAATTCAGAAGGCACTGGTGGGAAAACAGTGGAGCTCCAGGATCGAGAATTTCTGAAAAAAAGTATACAGTTATCCTAAAATCTCTGCTAGTAATTTTGCTTAGGCCCAAAAAAACCCTACTGTTACCTCAAAAAGGTTTTTTTCTGTCAATAAATCCTCAAAGTTTATATTGTTTATATAAACAATATAAAGTTTCCACGCACTATCTTTTGCCTTTTTTTAATAAGCTACATATTTGTAAGTATATTTTAGCTATTAATTGATAGCTATTAATATGATTCTAGAACTGACAGGGCTTTTTCTCAATGCCCTCTAAAAGATTATTTGCATCCTCTGCTGCTGATGAACTAATGAAATGGTTCATACCACTTTCATTCACCCACTCACAGTGATACAGAAACAGCCACTATTCTTCAAAGTGCCCTGCTGAAATCTGTCGCTAAGAAAGTCTGAGTTGCAGCCAAGATTATAGTTATTTGTAAGTATTTTGGTTTTGTGACTAATGGGATATACTTGCAAAGTCCTTATATAGACACAGCTGAGTTAGCTCAGGTATTGTGACATGTAAATTACACAAGCATAAGATGAGATAGTTGTGACAGCTGTGTAGACATGACACAGGGGAGGTTTAGACTGGGTTTACGGGAAAAAAAGAACCGTGTTACTCAGTGATGTAACCAGAAATTTATTTAAAAAGCAGCATGGGTTTAGCAGGAGAATGGAAATGTCTATCATAAATCTTCTAGTATAAGATTTCTATTCTATGGCACTCACAACTTGACAAGGATCATGTCTCCTCTGCCCAGTTTAGATAGTCAGCATAGACCAGGAAAATAGCACTTACTGATCAATATTTTGAGCCCTGAACGGTATTCTGGCCCCTACCTGTTGCCCATGCCCAGAGCCCTTTTCCCTCCACCCCCAAAGGTTATTGTCTTAACAGTATATTTCTTCAAAATTACATAATTAGAATAAGTCACCAATTATATTGCTTGTTTTATAATTCAAGGCCAATTCCTTGTGCTAAAAAGATGCTAAGTCCTTGATTCAATGCTATCTTAGCTCATACCAGAATACTTTAGAGTTAGAAATCAGCAGATGATCTTGTGGCCTCATTTTATCACATTAAATGTTCAGGAAGTTTTTAGATCATAACAATCCATAACAAAGATATAATCAAAAGTGGAAAGCAACCAAACCCACCTTTATACCACAGCTGATCTATATATTTTCTGAAACAGAGGTAGTCTCATGCATATACATAGAGGAATTTGCAAAGTTAACACAGCTGTGAGTTTCTTACTCTTTCTAGGAAAATTTGCAAGACTTTGTCCTACCAGAGCATGCAGGCTGCTGTTTCAGGGCCACATCATCATACCACAACAACTGAGAGTAAGCTAGAAAATTTTAGCTAAGATCTGACACAATAAATTAATTTTTCCAGGCTAGAGTTGACTCTTTTTCATTTTTATTCAGTTAAAAGTATCATCACTTCCATGTTATTTTGACCAAACCATCTTTCCTAATTTTTTTCACCCAGAAACTATTCAAAAAACTGGAAAACTCAAAATCCAGGCTGCTTTTCCAGCTGCAGATAATACCTTATTTATTAAATTCTATGAAAATATTGCATAAATCTAACAGCATTCTAAAGGTATTAAATATTCAAGTTCTGATTTTTCTGAGGAGTACACAATTAGTGGGAAGTCAGTTAATATATCTTCCTTGGTTCTGATCTTAGTACACTCAAGAAATACTTTCAGCTTACTCAAGAAAGTAATATAATATCTACAACAGCAGTACAAAATAAAGCATATCTCAGTTTTCTCACACATTTCATTTTCTTTCTCTTCACACCAGGTGTTCATTATTTTATTTTCTGCAAGTTTCATCAGGGCATAGATTGTTATCCTTGTGAATTTTTCCTGACGGTGAATGTATTCCACCACCCACATGATAGCTTCTTAGTGATACTTTTGTGGAATACAAAGGTTTTAGCTGACGTTAGAACTTGTCCAATTCCCACCATTTTTCTAGGTGGCAAATAAGTTCTATTTTTTCTTCTGATTTCAGACAACTTGTCTCTGGGCTGTGCCTCAACCATAAACCTTTGTTCCCCAGTGCAACACAGAGGCAAAAAAAAAAAACCAACAACACTGTGGAAGGACTTATACTTTTATGCTGTGGCCTGTTTTCAGCAAGAGTGCAGCTTTCCACTGGGGGACACTGAGTATAGAATTCAATTGTGTAAATGTAGACTACATGAGGTGCTCTGCAGTGTCTGAAATTAGGTCAGTAGAACCATACCTTAGTAAGGTAACAGATGAAGGACTAACAGATCTGAGAACTCTGAAGTTGCACTGGTTGCCTGTATTTAGGCAACTGACTGCCACTCTCAGATGATTTGAAAAGCCAGTGCTTGACAACTGTCCTGAGCTGAGTCAAAATGAGTGGTAAATAATAATGAATAATGACTTCTTAGTCTTCAGACCGGAGCTTTTATTTAGTTTTTATTTTTCTTTAATTAAGGAAATAATATAAAATATAAAAATCACAGAAAATATACCTTTGTTATGAGTATGCTGGAACAGCATTCCTTTCAAGTTTCTTCACTTGCACCTTCAATTTTCTTAGACATTCTGGTAAGTACACCATTAAGATCCTCTGTCACTGCATTTCATCAGAGACTTATTAAATAATCCCATCTGCCTGAAGCAATAACTACTACAGGAATAAAGCGATTATCTATTGTTACCTGATTTGCACTTCCTCTAAATCTAATGAATTTAAACACACTCTACGTGGTGTAAAATATCACCATAACATGAAGAAGCTGTCATTTAAATATGTTCATACAATATCTACAATTCTAACTCAAATGTTTTGTGATATAAAAACTGGTCACTTAATGCAGCATGGAAAAGCAATTTGAATAAAAATGACAAAAAAATTAAAACATTGATTTTAAACTGACTTGAAGGTATAGAGGGTAAGTAACAAAAGAGAACATACCTGCTGGTCGTATAAAAGTTGTTTCACATTGTGCATATAGAGGGGTGGTGAGCCTAAGGCACAGACAAAATCACCATTAAAATCATATAGGAAAAATAAGCAATTAGATTGGAACTTGGAGCCTACAATAGTGAGAAGTCTGCGTTCTCAGAAACTGCCCAAGATAATTTTCATTTCAGTCACCTACCTTGCAATCGCATCAGAGTTGAGCTTATTCAGTTGTTGGACTGCAGGTTCATGCCAGAGGCCAGTTTGAAAAGCCAGGATTATTTTGTAATTTTTCTTGCCTTGTGGCAGGGAAAAATAAATAGTCTTCCTAGAGTACAGAGTGCTCGGTTCTGGTCACATAATTTCTTGGTTTACACATCAGATGGGCCCAGCTCCACCCATATCCTCCTACTTGCTTCTACACACACATTTTGTGCTCCAGCAAGCATCGATATGTGTTTGTCCAAAGATGACTTTCAGAAGGAATAGTGAAAGTACATGTCCATATCTGTAGGCCGTGGAGCGGAAAAGTGTATTTACCTGCAGCAGTGCCCATGATTGTCAATGCCCATATGAGAGAGACAAGGGATGCATATCTGACCTCTGAAGGACAAGACTGACATGGGGCTGAAAACTAGTCCTTAATATGCACTACTTTCACTCTTGTTCCAACTGAATAATTTCAAGTTTAGAAAACAACATTCAGTATAGTAAATTTCCATTTAATACTAAAAAGCTACTCAGTTAACCACTAACTGTATTCAACGAAACAGCAACTAAAGCTGGGAAAAAACATTGTGACCAACTCCAGTAAATTAAATATGTGCACAAAATATTTACTAAACACAAATGCAAAAGGAATGCAAGAGGCTTTTTCTTCATGGGACTGAACATTATAGATGAACTGAGGAGTAAAATGTCTAGTTCACACATCAACATACATCAGAAAATTTACTAAATCCTCCTGGGACAAAACTCCGGAAAACACCGTAAAAGAAAGACTGAGTACTGATATCACTATTTTTCATTCCAAGGGCAAGGAGCTTGTCTCTGATCTGCTCCCCTCTAGCATATTGGACTACTACTAGTAATGAAAACACCCTAAAAAACAAATTAACCTTCCATATATAGTGCTTTGGAAGCTAAGATGAAAAAACAAGGAAGAGGTGGATGATATTAGTAATCTGGCTCAGTATTTCACAGGAAGATTTTCAGATTCTGCCATAATTAAGAGTAGAATATGCTACACAGATAACAAAACAACTAAACACAATTTTCAATCTGAAAATAATTCTTTGGGTGACTCATGAAGTGCAAGAGATTTGACATGTCTGTCTATCTGCTTCTCTATTTTAGTGGAAAACTTTCATCTCCCTCTTAATTTGGGCTGAGACATTCTGACTATTTGTTGCCATGCTGATTGAAGGGCCACTCAGAAGTAGTCTACAGCAGGATAAAAAAGATAATGTTCACAGCAAATTGCACAAGACTATATTGCTTTTCTGCACCCACCTATGAAACTTTTACTTAGTAGTCTCTCCAATATTACTCCCTGAGATGTATAATTACATTTCAGTCAATGCTTCAAGCAGTGCCTGAAAACAGTCATTTACATTTTCTTGTCACTGACTTTGGGTTTTGGTTTTAGTTAATTCTTACTTAGCAGCTGATGCACTCTTGAAGTCAGAATAACATTTCTGACCAAAACAAAAACATCTTCAAAGCTATTTAATGTACAAGAGAAATTTGTCAGTCATCAAGAGAAAAAATAGAACCTTGTATTTGAGAAGAACTTAAAATTTAACAAAAACAGCCTATCCACTATCAGTCCTATGAAATATTATTTATTTGGTGCACATTCCATTCTCAGAAAATAAATGGTATTCAAAAGATGAAATAGATAAATGCTTTATTTATAGAATAACATTTTGGCTTACAGCAGCTGCTTTCCTTATATTGTCCTCTGAAGTTGGTGAAAACGTAATATTACAGCATAAATAAAATGTCTCTTAAACCTGCAGAGAACTTGAAATAGGATTTTTTCTGCTAAACAATGGGACACGTGATAATATTACTTGCAGAAAATGAACTTGCTGCTGTTGAATTTCAGACACCAATCTTCTTCACAAAAGGGAGAGAAGGGAAAAAAATTAATATGTATTTTCATTGTATGCATAGAAAAACAGACAAAAAGGAGCCAAGACAAGGCAGTTAAAATTACACATTGAAAAATATGCATTACTTTCACATATTTTCCAATAAACACTGGATTAAACTAGTCTGGTGCTGCCAGAAGCTAGTGCTTGGTGCCAGCTTCTGTGGCTGTCTCAGTCCAGCATAACTGCTGTTTACACTCCTTTTAAGTTCCACGTGCATTAGTACTAGGTGCTTTAGAGTTCCTCTTTTCTGCTTTCCTCAAATCAGCATCTTTTTTGTCACTAGACTGCACACATTGTGGTTTGACATGGCCAATTGCATTTGACATTTCCAGTCGCCCAGGGTTAGCCCAGTATTAATTAAAACATCGTTCTAGACTATTATCATTTTTCTTCATCATTGTAATGGATTTTATGCTATTTTTAAAATTCTGCTTCTTTCAGATAGAAATAAATCCTAAACTTACATTCCTAAGCAGAAATAGCTGGTTGAATTAGCAATCTTAGTGCCACTTAATGAAGTCCTCACATTAATCTTCCCCCTCCAATTCCGTTTTCAAAACACCTAAAGCTAACATCTATACAGAAATAGCTTTTGCAAATCTAAGTCTGATTAAAACCCTAGTTGATCATTCAGTGCACTCAGAAGACACCTGGAATAGCTGTTATTTCTCACAAGCTCATGGGTCTCATTACTAACCAACACACACTTCTAAAAAAATTCCCATGTTAAAGAGTAGATTTACTGCGAAAAGCCACTTCGCAATGATTGTACATTCTGATACATCCCACTAATTCCCTAGCCATACCAGATCAAGGTCATGCTTGCTTATCTTCATGGGAATAATTAGAGTTAATTGCTTATTGCCTCAATTACAACACCAAGCCAGCTGAGAGCAAGTATTGGAACTTATTCCATCTGGTATCTGACTCCCTTAACTGTGCCTACGTGGAAACAGGGGAGACATTCCTACATGTGTCAGTGATGCTATGATTTGAAGACACTGAACCAAATCCCCTTAACTTTATGCCAGCATAGTCTGAATTTCTTCATTATTAGTGAAAATCCATTATGCCATAAAATAAATATGTCTGACAGGTTTAGATGGGCCAAGAGTCAAGGCAGACTATTGAACTGTTGTCTAAATTTTAAGAGATAAGCATGATCTCTCGGAGAAAAAACCCTAGAGGCTCTAAGCCAATAACATCATTCCTGCAGCAAAAAGAGAATTTAGATTTTGATTTTTCCTATCTCTTTGTACAGAAGTCAAAAGAAGATAGTATATGACTTAGGACAACTGAGCCTTTAAAATATACTTGATTCCACCCTCAAAAAACTTTGGGTTTGTTCAAACATATTTATATGTACAGATATTCCTGTACCCATGTGCTTACAAAGTGCAGGTACTAGCAATACGGAATTTGCTAGCTTGCAAATACAAGATTTCCTAGTATCACCAAATAATCAAAAAGGGAATTGTTGACCCTTGTTTGGAGTAATTAATCCCAACAGAGCTGGAATTCACTGCAAAATCTCCACTTTGGCAGTTTGCATTATCATTTTCTCAAACATCAGGATCTCAGGAAGACTTCAGGTGTGACTGCTTTGCAGTACTTCCCTTCAAACTAGGTTATCACAGGCTATGTTCATGAATTAGCTGTAGAAAGATGCCATGTACATTGTTTAGTAGATAACATAAAATTGCTTAAGAATTGTTTAGTTCAGGCTAACCAGTTTTGCCATTATCAATTTTCATAACCTAAAAAGAAGAAAAGATGTCTGACTGCAAATCACTTTTCCTGCAAGAAAGATACTCTGAGTTTCTTCTAACAAAATGTTGTGAAAAATTGTTTTCCTGTAAAATTCCCACTGAAACACATCTTCACCTAGCATTTCTCTGCTATATAGTTCTGCTGGAAATGGTTATTATTTAGAAATGCAAGTATTACTTTAGAAATCACCTAATGTGCTACTCATCTTTATAGATTTTTTCACCTAATCGCATGTGCTCCACAAGCTATGTTTTTTCTACTAGTTCTAATAAATTTTGCTATATCTCACACAGAAGAAAACACAAAAATTATTATTTTAATATCAGCTTTCTAAAGTACTACTTCAAGTTCTGAGCTTCTGCGTTTAATGTGATTTTTTTCTAAACTAGTAATAATGGTAGCTCAGTAAGTTTTTCTTTTTCCTAATGAAAAATTAGTTGCTTAAAAGTTCAAGTCTTTTCATAAATACAAATAAATAATATTTATTATTTTTTCTGATTCTAAATTTGTATAAGCCTAATAGTTAGTACTTATGTTTGGAAATGTAAAACTTTTCAATAGATATTATTAATTAAAACTAATTAGTTTTATTAACTGACAGTAATGTTTTCAATTTCTAGTGTGAAAATGAGTTTGCATTCATTCTGGTTGCCATGACGACAATATGGATTAGTCGTCCTCCACCAGAACATTCTCAGAGCCTTTCATCATTTTGCAGTTCAAGTTTATTTGATAGAAAGGGTCAGTATTTTAAATTCCATAGTTCTTTAATTTGGTTTTGAAGAGCCTATTCTTATATCCTCTTGGGAAAATGTAGTTTGATGGAAAGAACCTAGTGAAAGATGGAGACAATTTATGACACACAAAGCCTAAACAGAAGTTCTGTGTTCTTAAACAATTGAGTTCTAGTAGTCTTGCATAATTATTGCTATATCTTTTAAATTGTGGCAAAAGAGGCACATTTGCTGTCATACTCGTTTTAATATGATTTGTTAGAGAAGTTAGACCTTAAACGTGTTAATGATCTTAATTGAAGCAACCAGAACATTACATAGGCATCAAGAGAAGTGCTCATAAAAATTTGACCAAAAAAGAAAAAATAATGAAGGACAAAACTGGTGTGAGTCTCTATAACTTAGAGATTTAATGTGATACATAATATAAGAAGATTTAATAAAGTAATTCAGAAAATATAAACGTTTTTACTTTCATTTGTGTTTATTCTCTATTCAGAAGGCTAGATTTAGATATATTGACTGTACTGGTATTAAAAAATTTTAGACTCAAGAAGTAAATTCACAAAAGTGTTGACATGGTGGTGTTAGACATTTTGCAGAATTTGGTGCATGCTGAAGGGTAAATATTAAATATATTACATGCAAGTTTTAAGCAGCACATTAGGGATTAGATTCCATTTTGAATTGGTCAATAGAAAATGAGAAATCAGAATAGATCCGAAACCCTATACATTTCAGGATCTATAAACTTAATTCTGAGCTGTAAGAAGAAGTTATTTTCAGATTAGTATTACATCCTGAGATCCTCTTCTCAGGTTAGATGTACAACTTTTTCTTTTTGTACAATGAGAAGACACTCTCTTTTTCTTTTAATTCTGTTGGTGATTTTGCCAGTCTTTTTATGTATCATCACAGAGATTAGACCAGTGGTCCAAGAAGTAAAAAGTCTGCATTCTGTACAATCATCAGCTTTAGAGAATTTTTACCCATTGTTCTCAAATCCTTGAAGAGGATTTAGCCTACTCATGGTGTCTTCCCCATGCTGCTGAACTCTGCCATCCTGGGATGCACTTCTGATCCCCCCAAGACTTAAGGGATCAGAGAGACAAAAGTATGGGGATGAAAGAGTCTAGAGATCTGAGACACAGGCTTGGCAGAATGGATCCTCTGGCTCCAGCTCCGTCAAGGGGTGCTACAAGAAAGGTGCAGAAGGACTTCTCACAAGGGCGTGTAGTGATAGCACAAGGGGTAATGGCTTTGAACTGAAAGAGGGTAGATTTAGATGAGACGTTAGGATGAAATTCTTCTCGAGGGTGGTGAGACACTGAAACATATTGCTCAGAAAAGCTTTGGATGTCCCATCCCTAGAAGTATTCAAGGTCAGGTTGGATGGTATTTCAAGCAACCTGATCCAGTGGACAGTGTTCCTGCCTATGGCATCGAGGTTGGAACTAGATGATCTTTAAGGTCTCTTCCAGCTCAAAACTTTCTACAATTCTATGATTTCACGTGTTTCCTTTAATAACTGCTTAATGTCAATAGCATTATCTGAAACGTCTGTTCTTATGGATAGTTTGCACAAGAAACTATCACAAAAAGGTTTTCACAGTGCTTAGGGGCCAGATAAAAAAATCAGAATTAATATTTAGTAGGAACAATAATAAATATATGTACAGAATACAAATACTATAAAAAGAAAAAGAAAAAGGAAGAAAAAAGGGAAGGGAAGGGAAGGGAAGGGAAGGGAAGGGAAGGGAAGGGAAGGGAAGGGAAGGGAAGGGAAGGGAAGGGAAGGGAAGGGAAGGGAAGGGAAGGGAAGGGAAGGGAAGGGAAGGGAAGGGAAGGGAAGGGAAGGGAAGGGAAGGGAAGGGAAGGGAAGGGAAGGGAAGGGAAGGGAAGGGAAGGGAAGGGAAGGGAAGGGAAGGGAAGGGAAGGGAAGGGAAGGGAAGGGAAGGGAAGGGAAGGGAAGGGAAGGGAAGGGAAGGGAAGGGAAGGGAAGGGACACATCTTGCTTTTCATGAGGCTGGAGAGTTGCTTCGTCAGCAAGTAGTACTGCAGTCTCTACTTGTTTGGAAGTATTTTTCCCCATCCATAGTGATTTTCTATTTGAACTGACAAGGTACTTTTAGACTCCTAAGTCTAATCCATATCAACCATTTTAGTTACATAGTGTTTGTACTGTTCACATACCATGTTTTACAACTCAATTAGTCTGAATGTAAGAAAACCCCTATAATCTAATTAGGATTCCTTTACTTTCTGCCAAGACCACCTTCTCCATCTCACTACAGGTATACTGCACTTGTGACATGCTGTTGATGCAACACCCAAGGCTAATTTATTAAATAATCTCAGGGTAATACATCTGAGCAGCAAAAACTGGTCTGAGGTGTTATAGACCTTTATGCAACACAGGTTGTTAGTGAATATCTCATTTCCATCATATGCTTATTTAAAGATGGAATTATAGAAAAGCTGTTACTGTGGTACAATGAACCTTGATGTATGAGCAGAGCTGAACTAACAATTTCCTCACAGAACTGGAACTGTGGCCACTAGCTGAACTTGAGCTACAAATGTGAAAGCACTTCACATTTTAGTTAAAAGAATTACAACAAAATGTTTTAGGCAATTAATTTTTTACTCTCATTCTACATCACCAAGATTTCCACAATTTAAAAACCATTTGTTGGCATGGAAACATCAGCTTAATTAAATATGGATTAAACTAATTAACCTAAAACATATCATACTGTAGACCATTTGATTTAGAATACATTAAAGGAAACAGAACATTTTTCATAATTTTGTGTCTTTTATCTACTGAAAATGTTTTGCTTTCATGAGAACTTACATGCTTTATCTTCAGGCTGTCTCCTGAAGGTAAGGATGCTATTGACAAGCACTGCTAAAAAATTCCTGTATCAACAAAGGTGGACCTGGTGTATATAAATGTTGTCTATCCCTCATAACAGTTTTGCTTTTTAATTGTCTGTCAGACACCACTATGTGAAGAATCATCTTCTTTTCCAGCAACAAACTTTATTTCAGATTTGATGTGCAGACACACCAGAAATGGATTGGGTTAAATAGAAAATGAAGATATAAAACAGCAACATTATCCATACTTTTCTGTCAATCTGTTAAATTGCAAGATGACAGAAGAAATCACTTAGTATTTAGCTAAGAACCTTCCCTGCAAAAGGAAGATTTAAAGATTTGGTGTTTCTCTCCTGTAACTGGCTTCGTCCCCTAGAATCACATCATTTCTGTATGATCTTCCACATGCAGTAAGGTAAATAAGCAGTTGTTTCTCACATACAATTTGCTTTTTGTTTGGATGGCTTTGAAGTAGCAGTAGTCACAGTTTTCAAAGGAAATATTAATAATTTCATTCAGTATCTGATGTTACATCAGTGATTACATCAGCATTACTTCATAGATCTACAATTATTAGTGAAATTATAGACAGATTCTTAGTTACTCACTAATAACTTCAACAGGAAGGTCAACTCTTACAGCAATCTCCAGGCTTCATGGAAACAGCTCTTTTTGCAAGAGAAAAGAATAATGACCTGGAGGCCAAGCTGAGAGATCAAAGTACAGGATCAGTCTTGTGAGTTTCATCGTTTTCATACAATTGAAAATAAAATAGAAGTGTATTTGAAGATATTTTTCTGCAGTGAAGCAACAGCTCTTCATAATAGAAATCTTGTAATCCAACAAGCAGCTGCTGCTTCATTCAAATGCAGAGTTTAGATAACGTCAAAATGTTGTATCTATGGTATGTAACATGACTATAAATGTGGAGTAAAAACCCCAAATATCTCAATGCTGCTTGAATTCTTGGATTTCACTCTTCAGTTCTTCTTACTCTGCTTATTCCCAGCTGAGGGTTGAAGGAGATAGAAGACTGAAATTCCATTTTAAAAATATGAATATTGCAATGTTCTCTTGGGTGGTTATAGATGCTTGTCCTGAAACACCAGGGTTTCATTTCTTGCAGGATGTGAAAGATCTATTTTATGGAGCAACTCAGTGTCAACCTTTCCATTCAGCCTTTAGAATGGCACATAGTGAATGCTGCTATGCCTAGCAGGTGGCCTGAGGCTTCCTGTCAGCATTTCTGTCATGCACTGCAGGAACAGTAAAACCATTCAAAGAATTCTAAGAACTCCAACCATTTTAATATTGCTCTGAGTTTGCATTTAAAATATAAATATCAGTGACCTTTCAGAAGACTTTCTATTTCAAAAAATTATTTTTATTTAAAAAATATCTCATTTGCATGACTGTCTGGTGAAGTGACATCCTTGCTCAAAACAATTTAATGCTGGTTTCCTCTTTGCTGGAATAAAGCTTGTTGGCTAACGTATCATAATAATACATCAGGGTCAAAACTAATACACAAGTTCTGAGGCACTGCACAAGAATTTGACAAGAAACACATAGGAAAATCCAATGTGCCTGAGCCTTAGGGTGGTTCAGATGAAGTTTCCAAAAAGCAGAGAAATCTCTCATACGCTAAACTAAAATAAGTAACAAGGTGAAAGACATTCTAGACACTTAATAATGATTTTATCTTTCATGCTCAGGTCTAATTCAGATTATGACCCGCTGAGGAAAAACTGAAATCTTCCAAGCCTCCATTTTGACAGGAAGTTCCAAACCCTAAAAAATATTAGATGAGACTCAGTTCTACTTCTTGAGATTTAGGGCAAAAAATTGATACCTATGTGACCTGAAACTATGACTGTGATTTTAAGCAGGGAAGTTTATAGAACCAGAAGTAAAAAAAGTACTTAAGCATCTAAGGTTATAGACAGTAACTTAGCGGGGTTTCACAAGCACCTTGAGGATCTGGTATTTAATTCCCACATGAAGATGCCTAAATTCTATATCACATCAGCACATTTTTATAATATGACTTAGGCTTTTATATCCCAGAGACATTTGATAAAATATCTGAGAAAAAAAATGAGCATACTAAACTCTTTCTTCAAAGACAACATGAACCCTTTAGGTGACAAAACCTCCAAAACGGATACTAATTGAAGCATTGGGGATACGGTTTTGCTTTGTCCAGCATCTGTATCCTTCACAACCAACTATATATTTTAAAAATGTCACTGCACACATTTATGTCACTCTGTATATTTCTGAGACTTTGTTTCTCAGCGAGAGAAAATAATTTTTTTTTCTTTTATGGCCTGAGAAGTATTGGTTAAATAGTTAAATATATGCTATCTTCACCACAATATATCCCCTAGATAATGGGGACCAAAATTTCATTAACAAAATTTATGTCTGTGTAAGCAGCTGCTTCTGCAGGTGGTTTGATTCTAAGCCATATTTTTCTGTGGCACAGTACCAAGCAAATTCCTTCATGTAGACCTTTCCTTTTCTTACCAACCAACTTGGAATGAAATTTCATAAATACTGAAGTTGGAATTACATAAATGAAGAGTACATGCAGAAAAAAAGATTAAGTAGCCTGATTCAGCTAGGATTTTACAATTTCTGAAGGCTCAAGGTTTGGCAGAAACAAAAATACTTTTATTTTTTAAGTAAAGGATTGGTTCCATTTCTCTCATAAATTCTAATTCGTTATGGAAAAGTGGAATACCTAACCATAATGTCCATATTTACTTTATGATTAAAGAAAGTTTCAATTTTTTTATGGACAGACCCACTTTTACATGCCATGATGAAGAGATACCTGAGGTCATGTTTCTGACTTTAGAGAAATAATTGAAATAATTGTGGTGATGTAGTACATTCTGTCCAAGATGCAGAGCACACCTTATTTTGAGACAGAGAGACAGACAAGCAGATATGGAGAGAGACTGTGCTAGAACCAGAATAAGCATCATGAACTTTGATACTATAAAGACAAGCAAGAAGTAATTTACTACCATATAAAGCATATTGCAACACTCCTTAAAGTTGTCACAGCTTTTAAGGTCTTCATAAAGAGATACTACTGGCTCAATAGTGCTTTTATCAGCTCAGTGCAACTCTCTCCTCAGGCTTTTGCTCAAACTCTGCCAAAAAAAGGCCAGAACTCCAGGTTTCATTTGCATCAAAATAATTGTTCTTGGTAAGATATTTTCCTTAGATGAAACATACTAACAAACTTGAGGTGGGAAAAAAGGCACAGTTACTGCAAGTGCACAATAAAAAAACATTGCCTAGAGGGGAGTATTCCATACTTATCACATTTAACAGAAAAAATGGGAATGATCATGTCTCCCCCAGATATGTTTCTTTTTCTTTCAGCGCTCAGCATTTGGGCAAAATATCTTATTTGGAAAAGATTGATATTTCATTCAGTTATTACCAAAGTTGGTAATAGCCCTTTGACAAAGCATTTCTCCTAGAACAGATTTGACAGTTGTAAATGTAAATATAAGGTGGAGATTAATTTGAAATTTGAATTAATAATTTGAAAATTTTAAAAATCTTGCAAGAACGTTATTTCACAGACTAAGTAAAACCACATGCATATGAAGCAAGAGACTCTGGTTGCCATAAAGAATCAAACTTTAAATTATTAAATTAATAATTTGATTCTCAGCCACTTAGCTACAGACAGGAAATGGAAAACAAGAAATTTAAAACTACATTATTAATCGTTAGAATCTGGTCAAAATCCGGATATAATGCATGCCAAAAACCAGGCTGCTGGAATTGGCTTTCACACCTGATGATTAATTAATGAGAATCACGGTTAATGTGTAGTGTTGATTATTGTTTACTAGGATAATGAACTGTTGAGGGGAATTAGAGTTTGTGACAGTTCTAATTGGGTTTGGTTGGTTAATCCCTCATTTTTGTTTATCAGTGAAGTTGGTAAGAGTTATAGTTTGTGTTAATAAAGTATGCTAGTGATGAGGGGAGGGTTGGAACGTTCTGGAAGACCAATGATGTAATTGAAGGAGGAGTTGGAGGCTTTAGCATAAAGGACTAAACACAAGAGGATCATTGGATGAAGATGAAGCCTGAAACATGCCCCAGGAGAGCTGGGAACAAGCTGGGAGCCAACAGGAACGACTGACTCAACCTGCAGCCAATCCTCTCGACCTTCAGGAGAGGGCTTGGGGGAGGTGACGGGCGGGGTTTGAAGAGTATAAAATGTTATGTCATAACCTGCAAGCCCTGTGTGGCTGCCGAGTAGCTGAACTGCGCCTAGCGCTCTGTCTTGCTTTGTGCCAGGGGAGACAGCCAAATTAAGTCTCCAATTGTTGTGCTTGCTTTGTTTAATACATTTTCTAAAAATTTGAAGCAGTGAGAGGACCTTTGTCACAGTGCACATTGCTCTTTTTGAGGTGAATGATTTGCAAAGACAATCAGGAGGAGAAGACACAATTTTGCCAGAAGCCCGTTATCAAATATCAAAGAAAATTTTACATTTCTGTCTGTGGCTGACAATATTCCGGCTTTTGATGAAAAGGCTGCATTTTCTACTGCAGTCTGCCGCCAATAAAATTTCACTGTGCAGAAGACAGACAAACCAGTTCAGAGTCTTTGTAAGGGTTCAAACTCTTTGCTTTGAATTTTAAACACAACACTGGACACAGAATTGTTTGTTTGTTTGTTTGCCAGCTTGCTTGCTTCTTTACTTCTTTTACAATAGCTTCAGTATTTGTTGCTTGCCCATTCCGGTAATTTTTGTACAAACTCGTATTTTTGAGGAAGACAATGAGATGAAGAAAAAAATACCCTAAGGCAAGGGTAAGAGATCACAAAACCCACATATTGGCTTTTTTATTTGCTGGCTTATATCTGATCCTTATATTTTCATTCTGAGACCTCACCATAATTTTTCATTGTTTTGACTGCAGTAGCATTATACAAAATTTCTTAAGATCTGAGAGTAAAAAATAAATTATTTTGTCTTTTCAAGGAATATTAAAAGAAGCACTTATTGTAAAAAAGTAAGAATTGTATGCTCCAAAAATTGGAATTGCACACCTTTTGCAAGAAGTACTTAATTTCAATTAAGCATTTATGTTATTAAAATTACTGCAGTTTTTTTATACAAAGAAGAAAAAGTAGATATTTCTGTTTCTCTCATGATATAATCCTCAGATTACTGAAATTAATAAGAAGTAACTTTCAAATTGATAAAATGATCTCTCTACAATTTGCTATAAAGCTTTAGTGTTAAAAAAAGAGTCAGTATGACATCTATGCAGTGTTTTGGCAATACACACTATGTAGGCTGGAGTTCAAAGACACATCTGTTTTTCATGTCTTCTTGAAGATTTACATTCTGCTACTGATTTTCACTAAGTAGTTAATAACTGTAAAGTAGCATTACAGTCACATACTCCTTTTCCCTGCCTGTTTGAGCTTTCAAGGGAAAAATTGTTCACACATAGGAAAAAGTATTTTGGAAAGTGAGACTGTATCTACATTATCAAGTAGTTTTCCATGAAAGGAGCAGATCTACAGAGTGACACAAAAAAAATTGCCATACATTTTGAAGTATTTTTATTTTCTAGTTGGGCCAGGAGGACTGTTTTCCTCAAAATGCTTAAAACAACTTCTTTTTTTTTTTTTTTTTTACCAACTATTATACAGCCTAATGATGAAGAGCAAAGAAGTAGCTTAACATTTTCCATGTGTGGACAGGTGAATAATACATAAAATCAGCAAGATTATTTTCCAACAACTGTTTTGGGGGACAATGCAGCATTTCTTACATACAGCACCAATGCAAAACCCTAAGTCAGAGAAAGAGATATATGCTGATATTTAAGGGACACAATCATTATGACCTGCCCCCATGACGGTGAGACTAACCTAGATTCTTGTTGGTAGATCCCTTGTGACACGTTAGAGTAAAATGAATGAACAGTGTTCATAAATAAATAAATAAATAGGGATTATTTTAGAACAATTTCATTGCAAGGGAACAGGTAAACAGCTTTGTTTACTATTATCTATAGTAATATAGCAGTATAAAAGCATAAAACTTTTACTTAGGAAATTGTATAAAGGTAAAGAGAGAGCAAAAGAGAGGAGAGAAAGAGAGAAAGAGAGAAAGAAAGAAAAGAAAAAGAAAGAAAGAGAAAGAAATAAAGAAAGAAAGAAAGAAAGAAAGAAAGAAAGAAAGAAAGAAAGAGAAACTAAGGAAGGAGAGAAAGAGTAAAAATATATGACCACTGTAGATCTTGCGCTGAGACCCGATTGTTGCAAGTTAGTTGTCTGTTGGTCAAAGTGATGGTCTTAATCTGTCAGGTGTGGCTGAAGAAGCCCACAAAAATACACTCAGGTTTGTTGGTAACAAGCCCAGAAATCCCCCCTGGGAGAGGGAGCTTTTAGTCCTCTGGTGGAAGGCCCCAGAAATGAGTGTGGGGGCACTTTGGGGCTCTTTGATGGTTTATGATCCCTTCTCAGCTGCCTCTCAGCATAGTTGAGCCAGTAATGCCCCATCAGACCCTCCATCCCAGAGGGGGAAAAGGGGGCATTTTACGACTGAATGAGTTCTGTAGGGGAGGGCAATTAGCGTGATAAAAACCACTACTTTGCCTTGCAGGATTTGATAGTCCTCCTCCTCTGTGCTATGCAGACTAGCAATTACACACCAAAAACTCACCTCCTCCCTAGGGGGGCACAAATCTGGGCAAGGCACCCTTGCACCTTCACAAATAGGCGAACGTTTTGAGCCATTAATCATTAATAGTCCAGTCTCTCACAAGTGACCGTATGTGAAACTTGCTCTGTCAATTCCACATCTCACCATTGCCATCCCGAAAACTTCTATATTATCTGCAAGACAGAAAGGGAACAGTCCTTACAGAATATTGAATACAGTAGCAACCTTAATGGTTTCATTGCACTGGAATTTACTAGATATAAGCAAAATTTCTGTGATTGTTCTGCCATCCACTGTGCATTCAGCACAGTGGGTTGGTCTCATTCTCCCCTTTCGTGATATGCTCTCTACAGTTATCAAAAGTTTTGAAAAATAACATTCTACTTAAGCTATTAGTGTACCTATAAAATCACAAATAGATGAGATAATTAACTTGACTGCCATGTCTACAACTTTTTAAATTCAGTTTGTTCAAGAGAACTTCTTTTTAATTAGTTCTTGGCAGACATTGCAACTTTGATAGTAATTCCAAGGCATATTCCCATGAATTGTTTCAGCAAGTTTCTCTATCTTAAAGCTGCAATATAAAACTTGCAGTAAAATCCATTGTCTTGATTCGGCAAAACTATCTCTGGTGGCTAATCCCTCAAAAATGAGGATCGTGTGTATGTGCAGAATGATGCAGGATCATGCTTGTAATTGTCGTACTAATTTCAGGCATTGAGATGTTTTGTTACATTATTACTTCAGTTTTAGCCACAACCCAGAGCAGAAAATGTAAAATGGAATACTCAGTGTGCATAATTTATTTTGATTTTGTTGTTTGTTTTATTTGGTTTTGTTTGTTTGTTTTATTTTGGTTTGGTTTGATTTTTTGGGATTTTTTTGTTTGGTTTTTGTTGGAGTTTTTTCTTGTTGGGTTTGGGGGGGTTTTTTGTTTTGGGGTAGGTTTTTTTTGCTGTGGTTGTTGTTTGTAGGAAGCAAGTATACTAGTAGCATCTTACCCTGGAAATTTTTCTGCTCTCCAACACCAAGAAAATCAAACCAGTTTTAGCATAAATGATGATTCTGGCTTGTCAGAAGCATAGATCAGTATTTTAAAGAGTATTTCTTTTGTACATATATGTACATAATGAAACAGGAGCCAATTTGTAATGGATGTCAAGAGAAAGCATAGAAGATTTCTATACCCTAACCCAGCTGTGAGACACAGACTGCTTATATGGGAATTTACAAGATCTGAAACAGAATAGTAAGCTGCACAGAGCAGAATAAAGCATCACCCTCTATGAATTACTGTGTTCTTTAGGCAGTGATGAAGCACCACTGTTACAGCTAGGATTTGATTATGGCTTGACTTAAACCACTTTCTATTCTGAATTAGTGGCCCTCAAAAAGGCTTTCTAATTGTGCAGGCCATCTATGCATTACTGGGCAAACCCGCAAGAGTCTGAGATATGGAGAAGGCTGATTCCTTTTGCTCATTTTTCAGCTTCTACTAATGGTATCTCCTGCCTCTTCAACCAGAAAAAGAGGAAGTCAACAATTCATTGTTTCATTAATTTAAATTCCATTTCATCAGCAGCCAAGAAAATACGATAGCAAATAGAGACTTTCACCTCTGTGGTTACACTTAGTGTAAAATAACCTAAAGAGTAGGCTTGAGTTACACCTTGGTAAAAACATTCCTGTCTTTCAGGAGCATGTACACATGCAATTTTTGCAGTTTTCCAGCATACATAAATGCTTTCCTGTATGCTTCAAGACATATGCTAATGAAAGTACACTAATTTGCTAGGAAACATCAATCAAAATATCTAATAGTCATTTTGTACTTCTACTGTAATCGAAATGGACTGTCATTGGTCCTTTTTCTACTCACTTCATTGATAATCAAATCAATGATTTGATTGCCTTTTCGCAACAGAACCCAACAATACAAAGTTATTGCTAGATTTAGAATAGGTCTTAGCAGAGAATGTTTATATCAATGAAACTTGCCAAGTTTCATCAGTTTGTTTCAGTGTTTTCATTCCATTTGTATGACCCATTTTTAGCTCATTGATGATAACACGCTTTGATTTAAGCTCACTTTGATGTCAAGTCAGTTTGATTCAAAAATCCTGTTGTATTTAACTCATTTCAGTTTTTCTGATGTGATGTTCTTGTATATCAGTAAGTAAAGTTTATCTTTACATTTTTCTGAACTAGCAGAGACTGGTTACCTATAAAATTACCAGACATTATAAGATTTTTATCTAGCCATTTCCTTTTCACTGAGGAATAATCAGCTTCAACTCTCCCCTGAAATTTCCACACAGTTTTAACCTCATTTTTGACTTACCAAACATATTCCTTAGTTCTCACTTTCATTTTAATACATTCTAGCACTATCTCCTGACAAGATGCCATATTATTTAGACACCAATTTCTTAACAAACAGAAGGAGAACATGCAAACATTATGTGCCAAGAATGTATGTTAGCATCCTGGAAGCTGCCAAGTTTCATAGATGATGATTTGTCTTCTTGATTATTTTGACAAGACCATCCATCGCAATAACCTTACCACTATTTCTTCACTTTCTTAGATATCCTTAAAACCCTCACCTAATATTTTCAGATACATTTCAAACTCTCTTCTGTCTTCTACTGGCAGAAATACGCGAAGCCTCAGGCTCTAAGATTGGCAGTGAATTAGACAAAGAGAGTTTTAGTGCCGCAAGTGTTAGCTGTAACCTTTTGTCTGAAAATAATCAAAACAATTTCTCAGGAAGAAAATATTCTGCATTAAAAATCCTGTTATACACAGTCAATAATAATTCTTAATTTTTTTCTAATGTATATAACATATTCAAGGTTCTAAATTAATAGGAAATGCAAGTCAAGGTAATATGAAGGATAGAACATTTAGAAGATATAAAAACCTTCTAAAATTAATATGTTCTAGAAAAATCGATAATGCATATTCAGATTTTAAATCAGAACCAGTGTGGGGTTTTCAACATCACAAACTTATTAATCTTATTTTTTGAGCAGTTCAGATTTTCATATCTGATCTGAGATAAGACAGTCTACCTGTCTTATCTACTTTAGATGAAATATTTGATATCATTAGTATTGTTGTGGTTTAAAAACAGGTGGAAATTAAGCTACAAGCAGCCGCTTCCCTTCCCCCACACTCCTCCCATGAGAAAAGGACAAAGAGGCAGAGATAATAGGTTGAGATTACAATTTACTGGAACAACCAGAAATAAGATGAGGAAAGCAAACAGTAATAGCAACAATACAAATAACAACAGTGTATAAGAGAGGGCGATTACATGAAAAAATGGTTTTGGAAGACCTGACCAACTCAATGCTACCACAGCCAGTGACACACAGGTTCCTGAGACAAAGGAGAAAAAGGCAGACACTACTGCAGCTATTTTCCCCCAAGCCTGAGATAACAACAAACAACGGTGGACAAATCATTTGCACCCATGCTCCTCCCCAAGCTTGAAACAAAACAATGTTGGACAAAGCTTACAAGTTGGACCATGCTGCCCCAGCACTGTATGGGTTTTCTCCCCTGGAAAGAGAAACAAAAATGGTGTCAATTCCACTGTGCATTTCTGGTTTTCTTTCATATGAACCCACATCCATATGAACCATCATCACAGAAATTGTGTGAAGGATGTAGAATAACAGCCTGAATGTGCCCTCGTGGCTGCAGGATCCATCCCCCCGACAGCAACTGTGAGAAAATTAACCCTGTCCTACCTGAAACTAGGACAATTACAGAGCCAGTTCACTTAAAACATAAGTTCATGGGCATTTTAGGTGGAACCAAATATGAAGGCCTTACAAATCCATCCTCACTGGACTAATCAGTAGATTTTATATTCAAAAGTGACTACTGTCATATAATCTTACAGCTTTTCTTCTGGAATCATAGGACTGCTTCAAATGCAATTGCTGGGTTGAAGTAAAATTACACATTTCATAAAGTCTGCCCTATTAAGACACTTCTTACGATAAAATTAACCCATAATCCCTAAAGGTACTTCTCAGTGTTTTGTGCATCTTCCTGGTTTTTCTACCTATGGGACCTCATTTACTGTTGTAACTGATTTTGAACAAAATGGTTTTCCAATTTCTTTTCCTATAAGGTAAGTAAATAATTCATCTGCATAGATATAGCCTTCTATTTACCTTCAAGATGTTTTATATATTCCCTATGGAACACAGTCCAAGGCACTGTATTATTTCAGAGAACGTAGTCTGTCACAGGTCCTGTGACACATCTGTCAGCACTGCGTGGATCTCTTGAACATCCTCAAATATCTCAAGGAAAGTTGAGTCCTTGTAAATAGTGGTAAAAGTATGCCCTAACCCCCAAAGTAATGGTATTTTCTTGACAAGCTAAATAGTTTGAGGTTTTGAATTCTACATTATAAGGAATATTTTTCAATATTCTAAACATTTTTGTTGACCTTTGATGCATAAAGTCCCAGTTGGTACATTTCTCCAAATCCCAATCAATATGGTCTACTTTTTAGTGTAAACTGTATAAGTGTATTTTTACTCATATTGTTTGTACATTTTAATCAGTAAAGTTGGTTTGCCACAGTTAAGAATGTAGAATAACATTCACAGAATGTCCTGAGTTGGAAGAGACCCAGGAGGACCATCAAGTCCCACTCTTTAGTGAGTGGCCATAGAGGGATCAAAACCACAACCTTGGCTTTATTAGCACCATGCTTTAGCCAGCTGGCTTTGTTTCATAGGCTTGTTAAAGTCAGTTTAATAATGTATTTTTTGCTTCATATTCATGTGGTTTTATGATGGTGATTTCTTCAGGCTTAAATAATGGCATTGAGGTACAGATTTGAGATAGTTTAACCTTTGAGCCTTGCACTACAATTCCTTGTTTCTTGAAATGTGGTTGCAACCTTGATCATAGGTAAATATGCTGTTCATTCCACCTTCAAAGCTGAAATGATTCTTAAGGAATAACATGTGTTATAAGACAAAATCTTTAATCAAGGCCCAGTGCCCAGGATAGTGTTTGTTTCTAGACTTACCTGTGTAATGCATTGGTTGTTCCAGTAGTCTCCCTTTGAAGGTTTAAATGGATGTGTTAACATGCAATGAATTTAGATTGTGTGATTTCCACGTAAATATTTTTTGGTGTCAATTTGTGGGGAGAAAAAAAATCTATGTAGTAGTACTTCACTTACTATTTTAAGTATGAAATTCTACAATTAAACTCATCTGCATAAATATTAGTATATTTTTAAGCAGAGATTCAGATTATACTATCCTGTGTTTTAAATATAACATGCTTACAATAAACTGTATGAAAATATATTTAGGTCATTTTTATTTAAAGTGTACAAAATCCTTTTTCTTGTTAGGCATTGCTGCAAAAGCATTTTCTTCCAGGATTCAAGCTCAGCAGGCACATTGCCTGAAAAAAAGTCCTCTGACCTGCTTCGAAAAACTCCAAAGCTTCTTGCTGAAACTAGTAGTTAAATTCACCTTCCACTTCAGTTAATGAGGAAACAGTAATGCAGCAAAGCACTGAGAAATCATTTAATCTAAAGAAGGATATTGGTACAAATACTCCAATTCCCCTCTGTCCTCCATCAATACAGGATAATACAGTACATTCAGGATTCCACTATCCTTAGAATAACTCCACTAGCATTAGTGGATTTCTAGCAGTGGAGTAGCATCCTACACTAGGTCTGTGTAACTGAGGAATTAGTTACAGTTATTGACCATTTGTTTGTGCTGCTGTTTCAGTTGATAATCATTAGTTTTATAAGTGATCCAAATATAGTTTTGTGCTGTTAACTCTGACTCCCTTATTTGATAGATTGTCTGTGATCTGTAGGATTTAAGATACAGCTAAGATACAGCTGTGTATTGACCACTTACTATCCTGATTAAAAAAACTTGTAGCGTTATTTGGTATGTCTGTCAAGTGAATTGATTTGCCTTTATTGCTTTTCTTCCTAAGTTGCCAGCTTCACTGTGAGCACACCAAGTCAATGTTTACGCTTCCTTTATATGGTTTTAAAAACATGATTTTGCTTTTTTCTGAAATTTCCCACAATGTAGCATTCGGTTTAATTGGTTTCTAGAGTAGGAGGAACTAAGTTCCCCTAAACATCACCACACAAGAGCACACAAATATATGAAGACAGGGACTCTGTCTTAGAAAAAAAAACTACAGATCACAGCTGAGACTAAAGTGGACTAAACCCCAAGATTATTTCTGGAATTATGACTTTTTCTAGAATGAAAAAAATCAGAAATATTTTTAAACCTTTTATAAAGGTAAACCTTTAATAGGTGGTCAACCAATGGGAAACCTCTAGTTTGTTTTGTGTATACTCAGGGTGTAGCAACATCCAGAGAAAAACAAGGAAAGCCAGTTTTTTAGAATCCTGCAGTCAAATTCTCTGAATTATAGAAAATGAAATGGTTATGGTGAAACATTAAAATAAAAAAGCATTATAAAATAATTTATCCAAGGGTGAAAATGTACTTTTCTCCCTACCAGTGTGGGGCTGTTCCTTATTAACCTTTCATCTGTAATCAGGTAACATAATGGTTGTCACTTTGACAGAAACCATTACCACTTAGCTTCAAGACATAAAGAGCTATGGCAGAGATACCAAACATGTAAGATTACTTACACTTAAGGAGAACCCCACCTTACAATATTACCAGTAAAAGTTGTTAAAGTCTGCCAGTTGTATCAGACTCTCAGTAAGGGCAACAGTTCACTTGCTTATTAGAAGTTAATCATGTTATTCTTGAGAACTTTTTTGACCTAAAATCTATAACCAGAATGATTGGAAATCTTTATATGATACATGTCTCAATATTGACAAGTTATGTTCCCAAAAGAAAGCAAAGGAAGATCATTCACTTTAAACATTTTTTTTTTTAATGTATGGCAAACGAAAATATAAAATATTGCAGTGAAAGTTTATAATTCTGCCTGTCTAAGCTTGGATCATGTTTCACACATATTTCTTACAAGCCCAGCTTTCAGTGTGCATAAATGTTGATTCTGTTTCAATTCAACTGACTCTTGCAGCTCGAATGTAGAAAAGTGTGTAATTTGGATAGCAAGTATCAACATTTCTTTCCAGTTCTTCAAGGAAACAAACGGATAAACACAAGCAGCAGAAATTAGTCAAGCAAGTGATCTATTAACCTAATGGGTATGGAATGGGGAGCTGCAGTTTAAATCTCTGGGGTAAAGCTCTTTGCAGCTCTAATTTACCAATTTGTTAAATTTCAAACACAACTAAGAAACATTACAGCCAATTAGTTCCAGTAAGACTATAAGGCTGTATATTTAAATACCCCATTTGTACTGCTGTCCTGATAAACTGAAAGATCTCTCATTTCTTTCCAGGCTGTTCCACTGTAGAAGCTGTTCTTAAAAATCTCATTTGGGACAAAAGTTAAAAGTCCTTGAAAATTAAATTAAATTCAATCAATTAGACTGAAGAAATATCTAAACCAGCTATTAGTAAGAAGGATTTTATTTAGTTTATTTCTGTCAAATTGGAACTTTAGAGGGACTTCAAATTATCAAAACTGCTTCTATTTGAACTTAAACAGCAACTCCCATTTAAATCTGCATGTATAGATTTATTTATTTATTTAATATTCATGCAAGCAGAAATATGAATTTCATATGAATCTGGAAAAAAAATTCAAAAAATAAACAATATGGGGTTGCTTAAAGACTGTAAAGTTACCAAGTCACCCCGTGAGGCTCTTATGAGTGTTATGTATGTTCTGCTGTCTAATATTGTTTATATTTTCTGCAACTTTAAGTTTTAAAAATCAGCAGTCTTGTCCTTTTTTGAAGTTTCTAAGATGTGTCTATTTCTTTGTCCCTCTGAAATATGCCTTACAGGGTTGTACCTGAAGAACTTTACATTTCAAATGAAAGAATGACGTAGACATGCTTAACGTAAGGAGAGCAGGACAGAAAGGCTTGGCAGAATGCACAGTTGTCTTCTTCTATCAAGCACAGAAAAAGGAGAGGATGAAAGCATATTAAAAGAAATAAATAAGGGGTTTTTAAGACCCTGAACCCAAAAACTACTTGCAGTCACAGCCTTGAGAATACTTCCTCTTTGTTACTACAGCCACATACTATATTCTGATCCAAGCCAAGCATGAATTTGCATCCATATTTTACATTTTAACTAGATTACTATCACTGCCATAGAACATAGGTTACATATTATATATACCTATACAACATGTATATATGTGTATTTACCAAAAATGTATATTATATAAATTTATATCCATTAATTGATACATATACAAACAAACAGAGGCAAATACACACACACACACATATATGTATGTGTATGTATGTATCTATTGAGCAATCAAATGAGTTGCCTTTACTTGCTAGTGGGGTTAGAGAATTTAAAGATTAAAACCTGCACCTTCAGGAACATTTAAGACACTGGCCACTCTTGACTTGAAATCTTCAAAATTTGTCTTCCCAAACTGCTCAATGGATTTGGGATGCTATTTTCCACAAGATGAGTAATTTTTTAGCTCATTCTCAGGAACCTTGTTTGATACAAAAACAAAGCAATTTCTAAAAGTCCACCCTGACAACTGCATCTTGTTGAAGTTCCTTTACATTAGACAATGACTTTTTAACAGATGCCTGTACCATCCCTTTCCACAGCACAAAACAAAAAGCTAGAGAGGTAATCTATGTGTTTTCTTTTACCAGAAATTCCTTAGTCAAACCATTTACTCAGGTCCAAATTCATACAGACTGAGAGGGAGACAATAAAGAAATATTAGGATGAAGTCTTCTGCCATGTAATGCCATCAGAGTCCTTGAAGATAGAAAAAAACGGACACTCAAGAATAGATCACAGATTTGCATATCAGCCAAACATGTTCAGTGTAACAACTGCATTTCACATCTAACACACTAGAATAGAGCCAGATGAATTTCGTTTTCCTTTACTGCTCTTGGACAATCATTCCACACTCTGGATCTATTGTTCTCATGACAACTGTGGTATTTGATATATTCTCACCTAGCTGGTCAGGGAAGCCTATTGATGTAATCTTTTTGAATTTCAGTGCAGCTTTTGATACTGTCTCTCACAGGATCCTTCTGAACAAAATGTCCAACACAGCTGAATAAACACATCATGTGATGGGTGAGAAGCTGGCTCGCAGGTCAGACACAAAGGGTTATAGTGAATGGGTTGACATCAGTGCGGTGACCTGTCACAGTGGGGCTCCACAGGAGTCCATCCTCAGCCCTGTGGTCTTTAACATCTTCATAAATGACCTGGACACAGGACTGGAAGGAACTGAACAAGTTTGCAGATGATACAAAACTGTGAGGAGCTGTTGACTCCCTCAAGGTCAGGGAGGCCCTGCAGAGAGTCCTTAAAAAATTAGGGGACTGGGCAATCACCAACCATCTGAATTTCAACAAGTGAAAGTGCTGGATTCTGCACCTGGGACGGGGCAACCCTGGATGTAGGTACAGACTGGGGAATGAGATGCTGGAAGACAGTGCAGCTGAAGGGGATGTGAGGGTCCTGGTCAATGGAAAGTTGAGTATCAGTCAGCAGTGCCCTGGCAGCCAGGAGGGCCAAGTGTGTCCTGGAGGGCATCAGGCACAGCATCGCCAGCCAGGCAAGGAGGGGATTGTCCTGCTCTGCTCTGCACTGGGGCAGCCTCACCTTGCATCATAGGGGCAGTTTTGGGCATCATAGTATAAGAAAGGTATTAAACTGTTAAAGAGTGTGCAGAGCAGAGCAAGATGATGAAGGGCCTTGAGGGGAAGCCGTTTGAGGGGAAGCTGAGGTCACTTGGTCTGTTCAGTCTGGAGGAGACTGAGGGGAGACCTCATTGCAGTTACAACTTTCTCATGAGGACAAGAGGAGGGGCAGGCAATGATCTCTTCTCTGTGGTGTCCAGTGCCAGGATCCAAGGGAATGGCCTGAAGTTGTGTCAGGGAGGTTTAGGCTGGATATCAGGAAAAGGTTCTTCACCCAGAGGGTGGCTGGGCACTGGAACAGCCTCCCCAGGGCAGTGGTCACAGCACCAAGTTCATTCCCGGGCACATGGTGTGTCTGTTGGGGATGGTGCTGTACACGATCAGGAGTTGGACTCAATGACCCTGATGGGTCCCTTCCAACTCAGCTCACTCTGTGATTCTCCACACCTCACAGTGCAGCAGGGGCTGACAGCTTCTTGGGCCAGGGAGCTGGCTTCCTCAGGGGCTCCCTTTAGGGTGACAAGGCAGGGTGTTACCAGCCAGGTCCATCCCACTGCTCCAGCTGGGGAGCAGGGAAGGCAGAAAGGCAACTAGGGACAATCCTGGGGGTGAGGCTGGTATGCTGGCCTGCAGGTGGGGGTCAGGATCAGGCCTAGTGGGCAATACCAGGGTCAGGCACAGCTCAAGGTGGACCAAGGACCATGGCTAGGCACAGACCAGGCTGCAGCATGGCGGGTCTGCTGCGCCAGCAGGGCCAAGCACTGCTGCCTCAGCCAACGTCAGATTCTGTGGGCAGGGGATTGTCAGGCCAGTGCTGAGCTGTAGGGTATGCTGCACGGATTAGCTGCAGTTATTTCTTTTCTACACACAGTAGCTTAATTGGAAGCATTGTATAGTGCAAGTGATATATAGGTTGTTTCCAGCATATATAAATCCTTTTTTGACCTGGAAAACTTATTCACCTTAAATATAAAAAAACCCTGACTAATTTTTTATCTCCAGATAACATACTTGTTATGAAAAACAGTAATTGATAATCATGATACAGATTTCCAATAATTTTTTAATCTTGAGAAATTTGATTCTCAGTTTATTTTAAAATCTACAAAATTATCCTTGGTTCCTTTGATCTTCTCCAACAATGCATGAAGGCACTGCTTTGCTCCAAATCAAAGAACAAAGCAAGCAGTAGCATCTGCTTCTGTAACCACTGATTCCTACCTGCAGAAGAGAGGAAAGAGCTTCCTCTGACAGAGACGGCTTGCAACTCACTCTCAGATAGACTGGGGACTATGCCTGCCTGATGCAATTACACGCCAGCTGACAATAGTTACATGCACATCTTGTAACTGAGAAAAGAGCATATGAGAGAGGTTTTTTTATCTCTTCTCATCTTTTATACCTCTATTCTTATTTCTTCATTTAAATGAGCAATTTTACTTGATGGTCAAAACCCCTGTAGGTAAACTGACTGGTTAATGGTGGAAAAAAAAAAAAAAGAATGGAAGTGATTTGCCATTACAAAGCAAAGGCTTGTGACAATAGAGGTTGGTCTGCTGGAAAGCAGCTCTGTGAAGATGTCCTAGTGGCAACAAGTTAACCATGAGCCAGCAGTGTGCCCCTGTGGCCAAGGAGGCCAGTTTTGTCCTGGGGTGCATTAGGAAGAGTGTCCGGCAGGTTGTGAAGGGTTATCCTCCCTGCCTGCTCTACCCTGGTGAGGAAGCATCTGGAGTGCTGTGTTCAGTTTTGGGTTCACCAGTTCGAGAGAGACCAGAAACTACTGGAAAGGGTGCAGTGGTATGAAATGATTCAGGGACTGGAACATCTCTTAGCAGGAAAAGCTAGGAGAGCTGGGCCTGGTTAACCTGGAGAAGAGACAACTGAGAGGGCATTTTATCGATACATACAAATATTTTAAGGGCAAATTAGAAGTGGAGGGACCAGATTATTTTTAGTGGTGTCCAGTAACAGGACGAAATGCAACATGCACTAGCAGGAAGTTCAATCTGAATATGAGGAAAAGCTTCTTTACTTTGAGGGGCCCCCCTGTGCAACCTGCTGGTTTTACCTATTTAATAGTGGAGTTGGACTAGATGATCTCTGGAGGTCCCCTCCAACCACAACTATTCTGTGATTCTGTGATACGGAGAAGTGAAATATTCTCTAAAATTTGTTTTCCATGCAATCTTGAAGTTATCAAATTTTGAGGAAAAAAAATCCCATGAGAAATATGTTTTAGCAGAAAAAAGTCACTAAATGTTTCAATTATTCAAGAGAAACAATTGTAACAATCTTTCTGGAACATTTTCAAGATAATTAAAGGGAAGGGATTGTTTCCGGTGCAACTAGTAAAAGACTGAATCATGCAGAACGAATGATGACATAGTTGAAAGATATCATAAGATGCACCAAGCAGAATTCTGTAAAACGTGGCTTATCTTAAGAGATCCAAGCAGTTTGGTTTTTTTTACACTTGAAAATCTATTCAAATAGAACTGAGAAGGTGTAGGTTTGGTTTCTGGTTTTGGTTGGTTGATAGGGGTTTTTTTGTGAACTTGCATGTTTAGGATAGTTTTTAAAAAATGTATTTGTAAAATAACTGATAGTATCCTCAGGGTCTTTTCTGATTTTCAGTTTTTCTGGCTGGATGGTCAGCCTGAAAAATACTTAGATTAGCAAAGTGTGCATGAATGAGTAACTGACAAAATGTTACAGTAATCAGATGCTTGGTAATAAGAATGGAATTTTTTCTTTGTATTTTATTGGCCTTTATTATGGACATTAAATGTGTGCTCAAAGAGAAAATAAATGCTATGAGTTTATGTGCAGGCATAATATAAATTAACCATTACAAAAATCCATATCTACAAACAAAGAATTATAGGAAACCATTAACAAAAAATAGTGTTCTGTAATGGAGTTGTAGCTTAGACATAAATTGAACTTAATGGTGTCACATTGTTCTGGTGTTCCTTTTTCTCCATGACAGATGAATTGGGAATTCTCCTTTTCAATCTTCTTTTTTCCACACTAAGAAAACCTTGTTCTTACAATTTTTATGTCTAGGTCACTTTTACAAAATTTTAATCATTGCTATTACTGTGTTTTGTCTTCTGTCTAGTTGGTCTTAATGCTTCCTGTAGTGTGGTGGTCAAAACTAAACACTCTGTTCCCACTGTTATCATAGTACCACATGGTAGGACTCAAAAATGAATCTTTGTATCTTATATGGCAGTGGTGTTAAAAGTATTCCAGAATTATGTTTCCTTTCTACAAGACCATCAGCAATTTGTGACCGTTTAAAAAAAATATTTCCATTTGTATATTAGTGAAATATTCCTTATATACAAATATTCCTTATTTTATATTTGTATATATGGCGTTTGCAAGTGAAGTGGAACTGTTTGCTTTGAACTTATTGCATTTCATAGTCTTTATTTCAGACTGTTTCTCTGATTTATGAAGATCGTTGTGTCCTCTCAAGTGTTTTGAAAATCTTTCTTTTGTATCACCCATCTGCTTCGTACTTGTATTCTCAATGCCAACAACTAAGTCTTCCATGAAAATACCAAATAATTCAGACTAGTTCTAGTTCATATTTCCATGATCTATGACATTAATAATGAAATTTGGCAACACAATTACAGGTCTTTGAACAGATTTGAGGTTTTGTGGGGTTTTTCACTCATTTTATTTGAAATCTGGTTAAATAAAATGTAACACTAATTAAAAGAAAGCAGAGATTTACCTTATGCATGGTATTGCTCTACAGAGAATTTCATTCTGTAAGGAAAATGTTTTGTTTACACACACCAGAAAATGTCTTAGCTATATATTAATGCTAGTGTCTCAGAATGATCCCGTGGCAATAATAGATTATACAGTAGTAAAAATGAAGGATTTCTCACATACTAAAAGAATTAGATATTCCATATAATGCGCTAAAAAGATTTATCTTGAATTTATGATTTCAGAGCTCATCATAATGCTACATCTTATAAATTTGAACTGAGAAAAGAGAGAAACCAGTAATGGAATACATTCAGAACATGATAGGTAGAAAATTAACCTTATTCTACTATTAAGTTGGTCATGATCAATATCTTTGACAAATACCATAAAATGTCCCTGATTTTCAATCTACATTTCTTTAAAATTAACATCTAGAATAAATTGCTTTTTTATTACTATTATTGTGGGGCACCTTCTCCTTGGAATTACTGTTAAGGTCACATATAATAAAAACACGTCTTTAAAGTACAAAATTATTTTGATAAGGAATGCAAAAGCCAGAAGAGAATGGCTTCAGATAAGCCAGCATTTAAAATATATTTGACATACCAGCAAATTGCCTGGATAGTTCAGAAACTGCAAGTGCTGGGGAAGTATTTCTTACTGCAAATTTATGGCCTTTTTTCTTGTTGAAATAGAATTAATGACAATCCTATAGATCAGATACACATTGTTAATTTCACAAAGAGGCTAATAGTTTCTTCATTTATGAAAATAGGTTGCTTTAGTACGCACAGCCTGAGCCTCATTTTACATCCACAGGTTCTCAGGATCCATTCTCTTTCACTCAACTTTGGGCATTTTTTTCAATGAAAGACACCAGAACTACATCAATTAAAGAGTAATTTAAATATATACGCACACAATGGAGAGAGAAAAGGGGAGAAGAATCAACTGCGAACAGAATGGAGTCTTTTCATCAGTAAAATACAATACATTATTTCTTATAGGATAAAATTCACTTTACCCTGAAAGCCCAAGTAATCATTGTGTGACAGAAAATGTGTGAATGGGATGAAAAGATAAAAATCAGACACTTCTCAAAGTAAGCTAGGGTAGGGGGCTGTAGCAGAACTTCCCTGTGATGAGCATAGCAACTAATCCAACAGAGGAATTAGGGCCCTGTTCATACTTTGGCATTTAGAGAGCTTGTTGCATTTCCCTAGGTTTTATTGCGTGGTTTTTAGTCAGATCTGCTCAGACCACCTAGGCTGCTTTTCTTCACAACTTAGGCATGAGATACCATAATCTGTCTCTTCTACCTGGTGCCCCCTACTACTTCTTTGAGCTGAGATTACAACAGCATTACAGTATTACATATTACAAAGGGTTTCCAATTTTTAAAGTTAAATTTCTCTCTACCCACTTATAAAACTAGCAGTTCAGGTTAGGCTGGATATTGAGAGATCTGAAGTTATTCCCAAGCAATTGGGAATCTCTCTCAAATTAGCAAAATTTGACTGTGATCATATATAAATATTTACAATCTATATAATTCATATAAGAAGATGATATTGGTAAACATGCTAATTTACAAGCCAGATTTTGTCTTGGAATTATGACAGGAAAGTCTAGTTTCCTCATGTCTCATTTTGTCATGGCCTTTTTATATAGATGAAAATATCACAGGAATTCCATCAAAAGCAGTCTTCATGTTTCACCTATTAATTCCTGTTATATTGTCAATATATGTATATTCCTGTTCCTGTATATTGTCAATAATCATGGAATTTGGTCCATTAGGACAAATCAGACAGCTTTCTGAAAAGGAGTTTAATCAACAGATTCATATGGTACATAATAGACGTTTGTCAAGAATCAGGCTTGTAACAAATATTGAAAGCTCCTCCATTCACCACTCCAGTCCTAATTTTCTCCTTAATTTTCTTTTTGCTTCTTCAAACATGCAGTTGAGAAGGAATCAGTAGTACACAGCTCCCAGCCATTAGGCAAGGCAGCTCAATGTTTTCTTGATCCTTAGAGCTTTTGATATGTATCTGCTAGTGAGTGTGTGTAATTCTCATAAATACATTTAGAAGTTAAGTTTCTTTCTCATAATCTCAGGAAACACTTTTGAGAAGTATTTGAATGTAGGTTACTGGTGATCAAAACCAATAGAAAAGACAATGAAGTTTTAAGAAAGGTAAATGGCTGATTTTTCTTTTGTGTGTTTAGAAAATTTTGATTTGGTTTTGATTCAGAGTACTTCTTTCTCTGAATTTCAGAAGCCATGTATGCCAAAACCCAGGATTTTGACCTGTGTGAATTGTACTATAAATTGTTGTAGACACAGATTGGCTAATGAGTAACTGTATCTTCAATCCCTGTATGCTTACTTGATTTCTTGTTCTGGTACAAATGAAAGCCATGACAAAGATATAATAATGTTTTTTTCTAAAGTAAGTAGATATTTAATGAGCAGGTTGCATTGGTTTTCAAGTTTTATTTTCAAAAGGGCACAAACTGCTGTGAATTTACTGTAAACAATTTGATAAATACCTGGCAGGATATGTCAGGAGTAAGAACACGAAGTCTAACAGAAACTGGAATATGAAGTAGCATATGTTATTTGAGCAGACATTTCTTTATGAAACAATCAAAGACCATACATTATACAGCATTGCTGCCATGGGACTAAGATCTAAAATGTCTTGTTTCTCACCCAAGACATCCTGAGAAATACAGATGCAATAAATTACATTGGTAGCCCTCTACCAGTTATTATGTTGAGAACCTGCTGCAGGAGGGCTGTCCATGACTTTGAGGCAGCAAGACAGGACTTCAGTAATTTCTGTGCCTTCCTATCCCCAAAATCATTCTGTAGCAGAAGGACCTAAATCTGTGGAAGGTATTTCCTGTAAAATCAGTTGCACTTCAAAAGGCACCTGATATGAAAAAGATGTGTACAGCTAAATGTACTGCTATTTGCTACTTATGTGCATCTATATTCAGCTGTTAGCGCTTTGAAATTCTAGCTCATGATTCCTAGTCCTTTAATGTACTACGTCCTGTCTTGCTAGATATAAGATCTAATAATATAGGTTTGCTGATTCATTGGTTTCCATGTTTGCTTGCATGTTGTTTTGCTAGCTTGCTTGTTGTTGGTGGCATTGAAAGGATCTACAGGATAAGTTGTTCCTGCAAAAACCTTCCAAACATACATGAAATAATTTACTCTCAGTGGTCTAAGTTGTGAAAATGCTAATGAAGTTAGATTTGATGTAGTGAACTAAAGAGAATTGTTGAAGTTTGACCTTAATCATCCAGGACAGTAGCTATGATAGAGAATAGTTCAGAGGTTTAGGCAAATTCCCTGTGAGAATTCAATGTAGGAAATTTTCTCATCTGATAGCCCTCAATGGACTTCTTTTCATTAACTTTGTACAGACAGCTATGCAACACCCAAAAGGTATTTGACAGTCTAATTTGGAAGCATAAATGCTGTAATCATGTGACTAATTTTCTTCACCTACTGATTATGTCTGACATAGCACCCTTCAAAAAGTCACAGTGCATGCAAATAACGTGACAGAATAACAGTACTTACAGTATTTGCGCTTACTTTGATTAATTATGGTGTAACTTACTGGAAATAAATCATCAGCAAATGCAGCAAAAGGACATTGCTGTTGTAATAAAGAGAATCTACACTGAATCAGCGAACAAGATAAGTTATCATTGTCCTTATTACAGAGAAAAACACTTGCTTTTAGTTGAACTATATAAAAAAGTTTGGCATTAGCTTGTATTTGTTTCTATTATCATTCATCAGGATTTTATCCTTTTCATTGATGAAAGATCAAGACCAGATGCATACTGAGAAAAAGAAAGAAAAAAATATTATCTATAATTCTTAACATTTTTTCCTTAATTGTAGATAATTGTAGATATTTTTTGGTCCCTGTGATTTTCATTTATCTTCATTGTTCAGGGGACAAACCCCACAGATCATTAGAATAAAATAGGAGTAATACCACTGAGCATTCTCAGCATTACATACAGCAAATCCACTGATCTGACACACAGAAAAATAAATTCCCATATATATTGTGTAACTGAATAATTATACAAGCAGTAAGATTTAAGAATTAATTCATTCATGTATGCCATTGCTGAAAAATAAGTATCATATGTATCATACACACATTTTGTATGTCACATCCTTTCTCATATTATTATAGTTACTACACAAGTGCTTTTCAACACATTCTATAGTTTTTAGCAGACTCAAGAGGCCCAAGAAAAGAAAGAAATAGGAGAAACAAAGAGTGGCATGTGAGAGAAAAACTCACATCAGAAAGCTTTATGGTAAATTTCTATCTGGATATTTAATAATATCGGTAAAACCTGATGCAATATCTTTCTTTCCAAATGTCAATTGATGCTGAACAGAAATGCTGAAAAAAAGCTCATAGAATAATGATAAAAATAGTTAAGAATAAGGACATAAATTAATTTGTACACATTTTTGTATTGTTATTAATGTCAGCTGTAATGTGAGGGTTTGTTGGTTGTTTTGGGGTTTTTTTAACTAGATAATTCTTTTTAGAAGAGAGAATGAAAGAGTGTGCTCTCATTTAAAGACTGAGTTCTGTTAGCATTTCTCTACAATGCAGACAAAGCACTTCTTGCTCTGCTATTTACTGAGAAGGAACCAGCAGTTTGGAAGGCAAAAAAACCTCTTTATAGCAAACATTGTAGGCCTAGGTCCTTACCTTCCAGAACATCATTTGACAGGATAAAAATATTTTGCTGCTCCTGGGATAATAGTTCTAAATATTTTATGATTTTAAGTAACCTACATGCAGTTGAAAGTAATAATTATTCTATGGTATGTACATAAACTTCTGTGGTAAACATAATCTTTGTTACAAAACTGATAATTTGAAATACATTGAGATATGAGAGAAAAGATAACAAATTCATACCGAGTAAGCTTCAGCATTGTAAAAGTGTGTTTAACTCTTCTCAAATTCCCTGCTGATTTTATTACCATCTTTTGAAGAAGGAATAATACTTGATGGTGGCTGGAGTGGCAGATTGTACTGTTTTGTGACAGATTTGATGCTTACACAAATAATTTTTTCTAAAACTCAAAGAGTTCATCCCACACTAATATCCAGCTATTTCAATAGCTCTAACAGTATTTCCTGCAGCTATCCTTGTATTGTTACATAAGTTCTTTAATACAATAACTGCAAAAGGACTCTCAGATATTCCCAGCAAACAACTATCTCCTGAGAACATTGTTGTCTGAAAAAGCATAAAATCTATTCCAGCCTTTTACTTTAAAGAGCAATAGATAGACATTTCTTACTCAAGAAAGAAAACAATTTTTTCATAATTAATTTTTCTTCTTCCATATTTTTTATCCTTACGCCCGTACATTTCAGTCAATCAATTAGATCTGAAAACACAGCTATTCAAAGGACATTATTACATTGCTGACTTGGGGATATGGTTTAGGTGTGATTATGGTCATGCTGGGTCAATGGTTGAGTTAGATGACCTTGAAGGTCTTTTCCAACATTGATGACTCTGTGATTGTGGGAATAAAGTACATGCAAAGTTTCAAATATCAATAAAATATAAATCCCTGTCACCATGATGAGAGGAAAAATCCTTCATTTAAGTCCAAATGTGGAGATCAGTTTAACTGTGTGTACACTTAACACTGTTACAATACACTAACTGGCTACTGTGGCATATTTTAAAATGATTTATAGATCAGGTCGCTTCTTTATATACACTATTGCATTGCATCAGCTGTCCTCAGAAACACCTAAAGACAGCAGTGGCACTAGCTTCTGACACTGAAGTTTCTTATGACCCTAAAATTCCACCTCCATGTATACTTTCTGGTGTTTAGAATATAATTTGCCCTGAAGACCATCCGAAGTTATAAAAAAGGAATTTTTCTTCCTGTCTTCTATTAACAGGGTCTGATTTGATAAAAACGCTCTGAGAATATCTCAATTTAGGGCTTCTGAAAATACAGAACCTTCTTTAAATATATTGTGATTCCTGTCTCTTCCAAGTATTTTAGCTTCAGATTTCTCTAGAGTTCAGAAGATGCCATTTCAGTCTCTGTGTTTGAGAGTTTCAAAAAAAATATGTCCAGTTATTCAATATGTCCAACCATAAACCCTAAGATAAAATAAATTCAGAGCAAGGATGACTCAAATTTATAGCTTAGTGTATTCCTTTGGGATATGCAGCTTCAGTCTTTTCGCAAACCATACAGGATTCAGGTTCTGAAGAGGAATAAAAATTTAAGCAATGCTCTGTCTTTGGGGGAGGGTTATGTAATTTTTAGTGGGCCCCTATTCATTTTATCACAGTTTTAAGCATCTAATTTCTTCAAGCAGATCAGTCTGGATAAATGCTTAATCTAGATGCTGATTAGCAAGTTTGAAGCATCATGATATTAAGAAAGAGCTATTATAAATGCAGGGGACTTTTGACATTAGTCTTTGGGGAATAAATGAAAAGGTGGTGTTAAGAACCAATGTCAGTGTTGAAGTAGGATTTGCTTTCATTGTGTTTTATAAATACCATAATAATTAATGTTTCTGGGGATCATTTCTATTTGAGAACCTTGATAAAATATAACATTTTTAATAATTTTTCATACAGGGAATGCAGTGCAATAAATTCTAAAATAAAATGCAATCATACTGTACTCAGTTGAACACAATAAACTGTCCTTTTACATGTAATGGGAGATGAACAGTGAGAGGGAATCACAAAATGGGTCAGGTTGAAAAGGACCACAGTGGGTCATCTGGTCCAACCTCCCTGCTCAGGCAGGGTCATCCTAGAGCACATGGCACAGGATTGTGTCCAGACAGTTCTTGAATATCTCCAGTGACGAAAACTCCACAACCTGTCTGGGCAACCTCTTCCAGTGCTCGGTCATTCATACAGTAAAGAAATTCTTCTGCATAGGTAGGTGGAACATCCTGTCCATCAGTTTCTGCCCATTGCCTCTCATCCTGTTGTCAGGCACCACTGAGCAGAACCTGATTCCATCCTCTTGAAACCCTCCCTTCAGATACTCAGACATTGATGAGGTCCCCTCTCTGTCATGTCTTCTTGAAGCTGAACAGGCCCAGCTCTCAGGGGTATTGGCCACTCCTCCCAGCTTTGTTAAAGCCATCAGTGAACTTGCTGAGGAGGCATCTGGACCTTCATCAAAGTCATTGATGAATAAGTTACACAATACTGGGCCCAATATTGAATCTTGTGGGACACCACTCATGACAAGTCTTGTACAAAGCCCTGTGTCACTTATTATGACCCTTGGGATCTGCTGTTCAGCTAGATGGGAGTATGAGAGGAAACCAGAGGGGATATTCAAAAGAAAAGAAAAATATCCAGAGTAAAAATCATTTGTGACCTTGAAACTTGGCTGAATTAATTAGTTTTTTTCTTGGAGGGATGGCAAGGCATTTTCCCTAGAGGCAAAAGCCAGTTAAGAAAAAAAACAACCAACAAAACAAACTGTAATTTAAAAAGGCATTAATGAGCTTTTCTTATCCTGGGTTAGTTTTATCAAGTATGGTATTGAAATCTTTTAGTAATCAAACTTAAGTTAAAGGCATTTTTAATGCAGCTTACTGGATATTGTCCTAAAATACACAGCACAGACTCCATTTTGGTTGATATAAATTGGACATTGATGCAAATTACACATACTGTTTACTTTTTACTCCATGTCAGCTTCTTAGGTTTTGTGTATCACATGGTATTTTCTCAGGGAACCTTAAATCTCCAATACCAAGAGATACAGGATGTCTGTCCCACTAGCTTTAGGTCCGATAAATAACTGTTAGATGTTCAAACAGTCCCACAAAAGAGTTATTTCAGGTTAGTATCTGCATTTTTTTTATATAGAATTTTCCAGGCTTCTACCTCTCTGATTGTCTTATATTCACTAAAAACTTTTCATTCTGCTAAAAGCAGAAAAAGGAGGAGGGAAGAAGCAGAAAAGTATGTATTACTGCCTTCCATAATACCTCAAAATTGCTTGCTGAATTAGTAAGATTGGTTCAAAATCAGATTTCAGAAACTGAAGTTATGTCTGATCTCTCTGACACACCCTATTCATACAGCATTTATGCAACACTTACAAGGTTACTATCATTGAACATTTGAACAAAATCTCATTTTGTCCTGACAGATTTCTATTCAACAGGTAATAGATGGCAATGTGCCCTCCTAGCCATACAGTTTTGTAAGCTTAGTTACTTTCTGCTTTGTCTCATCTTGCACAATCAGTACTACTACATTTATTCTGAAAAATGATTTGCTATTCCTTTTATTTGTACTTAGAATTTGGTCTGTGAAACAAGCCCAGCATCTTGTATTCTGTGCCAGCTTGAGGTTATGAATATATCTCTCTTCATGTCCATTCCAGAGTCCACCCAAAATTCTCACAGAAATCAGAACTGTGGGGGTTACTTCATTCCAGATAGGAAGGGAAAATATATTCTTACTTCTGGATTATCTGCACGTCATAAAGCTATATTCTGTGAAAGAGATGACCCTCCAATTGTGTAACTTTGGAAACATTTGTGGTGGGCCCAGATTCTTTTGGTATGCACTGGCTTTTTCTTCCAGTAACTACTTTTGCCACAAAGATAAAAGAAGTTTTCACATTTTTATGAAAGTGAGATAATGAGCTAAACAGTCTAAAGCAGTTCTGGATCTGCACAGGAGACATGCTGTAAAAAACAACAGCTTTTTAAAATGAAAGATGAAAGTTCCTAATATGTCTATGCAGCAGCTAAAAGGATGATGAGGGACACTGAATCATTACTTCAGATTCAGATTACTCAGTTACCACTGCAGGTATATAGAATCCTTCCAGTTACCTAATTCTCCCATTGAAGTACCCTCCTGCAAAGAGCAAGTTTGCTGCTGTGCAGAGCAAAATGTGAATTTTTAATGATTAAAGATAACTTCTGTTTCTAAGTAATACCTTATTCCATTTCTGCATGGTACGTTAGCTTCTAAAAAATTCTTGGATCTGTTTTGTGGATTAAATATTAATTTTGAAACTGCTGAAACTGAGGTTTAACTCATTTAGCCGCACATTTTTTAAGGTACTCTAGGGTAAACAAGGTATCTGCATGGGGTGACATATATTACAATGCCTGTAGGAAACTTACACACTTCTAAGGTTGGATCTGGGGATCAGAGAGTTTTCATGTTGTCAAACGGTATTAGACATCTATATATGACCAACTGACTCAAGTCCTTAGTGTTGAATAATATTTTAATGCTGTTTTATCCTATGCAAAACAGTCAGTTAGAAATCCTGTTATTCCAAAGGACTAATCTAAAATTAGTTTTTGCTTACTAGTAGTTCATGATGAACAGCTGTTATTTTACTCGTAACATGAACAAACTATTCCATGTATAATGTATAATATATATAGTCCTATTAAAATCCTATATCTTTGCATTGAATGGATATGGGAGCCCTGGTGGTGTAGTGGTTAAGCACACGGCATAGCAAGTTGCCGAGGCTCAGGGTTCGAGGGTTCGATCCCGGCCAGGCTGCTCCCCGGGCAGGCAGAGCTCGTTAGCCCTGCAAGGGGGCAATCTGCCTACGTCCTGAGGAGGACCTCAGCTGCCACTGTCCAGAATCGCTTTGGCCCGGCAGATTGAACCTCGGGATTAAAGGGTGGGCTCAGATCTGCGCGCCCTGTGTCTCACCTAAAAAATCCAGTGCGCAGGCTGGGAGGTCTGAAAGGAAAGAGGCCTCCCCCGGATCTTTGTACGCGAAGGCTGGCCAGCAAAAAAAAAAAAAAAAAAAAAAAAAAGAATGGATATGGAAATGTTGTTTCTGACTGTTAAATTAGTTGAAATACACTGACTATGCTTTAAATAATTACACTATATGCTTGTGACGAAGAAAAATAAGATGCTACTTCCCTTCTCACTTTCTTTCCTTTCATTTTATGTTTGGGGCTTTTATGTGGACTTCTTCCTAGACTACAAGGGGGGAAGAGTTCTCCACAAGACTCTCCCGAGATGTCTGTCCAGATCAAACAATGACAATGACACTAACAGGGAGCACTACCTGTTGCAGAAAGTATTTTCAAACAAGCTTAACCATACAGGATTTTCAGAAGCATTTTGTCAGGGACCAATGATTCAAGTTATAATTAGACCGAGTTGCTGTCATTCACTTGACTGGTTTATATTGAATATAGCAAAGAGGAAATTCAGTGTTTTGAATGGCTATGTAGCATACACAGTTTCTTGTCATTATGAATATATTCTATTACCATTATTTGATCAATTGAGGTCCTGTAGATATCTTTAGTGTGGAGTATGAAATACCCTCAGAAAGGTCCTCTGTTTTTAGTGAACCTGCATACAGAATTCAGCACCACAGACTCAGAGAGAAAAAACCAGAGATGTCTCTGTATAGTATAAGCCTGAGTAAATACCACCTTTCCAAAACGATGACAAGTGCTTAACTGTAATTACATACATCTCTAATGCATTTTTTTATCTGCTGAAAACCCTGGTGCAAGGTTTTTATTTTTTTACTTATTGTAAATCTTGGGCTGAACTTTTCTCCTTTCTACAGTGTGATAATTTCAAACTTATCCTCAGTGCCTTGCTGATATCAATTCTGACCCAACTGCATCCTGCTGAATTGCATGAGGCCCTGCAAAGTAGCTTTTATGTTTTAAGGTACAACTACCATAATCTTCTAAACTATCTGATAAAATTTTAATCTCTCTGCCCTCCTTTTTAGAAGTCAGCCAAGGAAAGATGCGTTGACAGCATCTTATTTTATTTACTTTTCACAAATCCCTGTCTGCCATATTTAATCGTTTATCTTCTTCCTCCAGTTTTCCTTCCCCCTCCCTCTCACTCTAATCTTTTCTTTCCATTTGGCTTACTGTGGCTGAAGTCCAGCTTTGCTTTATTCTAATTATTGTGCAGACTACATTCCTTTATCTAAACATGCTCTTTGTTTCCTAAAAGGCTCCTGTACTTTATCATTAGATTCTCTCAATGTCATCACTACTTGTGCTTTTTCTGTCCTGATTATTTGATCATTGATGACAGAAAGAATGTATCGCAGTTTATTAGATTTATTCTGTGGGGCACATTGTTGCTAGGTGATACCCCTTAACCACTGCTATAAATACTTAATAATCTTAAGATTAAACTTCCTTGTTACTTTACATTTAAACAGTGTAAGGTACCTGAACTTTGATGATTTAAAGTGCATTAGAAAACTATTTGGATTAAGGGAGAATTCTGATTGGCTGCTAGATTATTGCTAAGGGATGGATTAATTTATATGAAGCGGACGGTTCTGCACTGCTGTTCAGTATTTCAAACTGCAAAACTCATCTTATTCCAACAGTTTGACAGACCTGTTTTTCAGACTCGAACCGTTAGGAGAGAAAAGTCACAACTAAGCAAGCTATTTAGTAATCATGAGGAAACATTCAAGAAGGATTCAAAGTTCGAGGCTGTGCTGGGTTGTATGATTTTCCTATGTTAATCCATTCCTTATCTCACCTTGCTGCTTAATATTTATCCAACTAAATTTTTGGCACTATTTAATTAATGCATGATCTTGCAAAAGTTCCCATGTGAAAAACAGTACCATGAGTATACTATGGTTTTTGTTATAAGAGTGCCTGCACAAAGTCATAGTCATTTTAGTCTCTGAGTATTTTTGTAATTATGAAGAGTTATCTGGTTTCAAACAAGATTTTAACCAGAAACTGGAATCAGAATGGGAAATTTGCATGTGTTTATCTAAGCTAAATAAAAACTGAGTGACTAATGATTTTTTTTCTATCTCTTTAATACTTGAAGAGTTTGACTGTAAAATTCAGCCATTCCATTGTGAAGGCTATATACATTTTTTAATGCCTATTAGTCTTAGCTCATTTCAGCCTCTGTAATCAACAATTTTATTTATTGATTCAGTGTAGTTGATTTCATTAATTAAACCTAACACTACAGTGGCATTTCATACGTTTTTTGTCCTTTGTATTAGTTGTTTGATTTTCCTTCTCATTTCTGTCATCATCAGGAACTCTTTGGCTGTTTCTTTCCTGAACTTGTTTGTCATTCACTCTTTGTCACTTCTTTCCTGCTGTTTACCAGCTCTTCAGGGCAGAAAATACAACTTGTCTATCACATAGGAAGCAGAGTATTAATATGTAACTGGATGTAAATAATTCTTCTACCATCAGAAAAAAATGGGCATTTTAAAGGCAAAAAGAGGTTAGAAGACTAAAATTTGCAGAAATTTGTCTTACATGTTTTCCAGCATACTTTCCACTAACAAAGGCTGCAGTAGTGCCTAAAATTGCCAGATTAATTGATTAACTTAATTGATTGACTTAATTAAGTCTTCCATTTCGTATTCAAACATTCATAACTAGAGGCTTACTTATAGAACAATTGTTTCCAAAGCAATCAGTCACTGGCTGGGACCATAACTCACAAATCCATACAGAAAAATGTTAATCTATTTTGCTTTTAATTGGAGCAGTTTAACTGAAACTTTTTTGTTGTTTCAAAGAAATATCATGGTCAAGAGAATGAGATTCATATTTAGCCAGAAACCAAAATTAGATTCTACAATAAGTTTTGAAATATTCGAATCCAAGTAATGAAAACTGGCAGTGTAGATTTTCTGAAGTAGTTAATATGAAAAAACTAATACTTACCAATTTATATGACCTTCTTAAATGAAAATCTCTCCCAAAAGTTTTACTTCTGCTATCAAAATATATTTACATGTCTCTGAATTCATTTCTAATTTAGAATATATCCTATTTAATTTCTAAAATATCTAAAAGGAGTTTGCATTTCACTTTGCTTCCAATTAATTAATTACACTTGATTGGAAGAAATTAAAGTAAACCATGCTGGAGTGCAAATTAATCTGTGACATTTCATAGATATTTCTGTTCCTTTACTCTGATATTCAACCGTGATTGTAGAAGATATGGGTCTCAGAATAACATACTTTTTCAAATATCCTGATGCCAGTTCATAAAAACAAAAAAAATCAGCATCATCATTAATCTTGGAATTTTTCAGTTGCCTTCTATTTCAAAATGTTTTAATTTTCGTGAAATTCCAGGTAACATGTTCAACATGTGAATGCTTGTCAGAAAAAAGTTCTCAGAAGAAATTTCTGGAAACATGAAAATAGTTGTAGAAGTTTTTTATCACAACAATAAAATTGCTATGGGCAGGCATTCAGAGTCCTTTGCATGACTGAAAGTAACTTCAAGGATGTTTTTCTTCTAAAGATGAGTATGTAATTAGCCTGTTTCCAGTGAGGCATTTTCTGTGTGCTGTTGCAGTAAAGCTGAGTCAACTCTATAGGCTCCCATGTGTGAAAATAAAAAGCTATGGTCATGATTTGGACTTTTCAGCCATTTCAGTTTCTCACCGTTTTTCTACACGAAACAGTCTCTTTCTGAAATAGTCTACATTTTATTTTCTTTTCCTTATCCAACATTTTAAAATTTCATTTTACTTGTCTTCCTCTTCTTGTCTTCTTTCACCCATAGGGATCCAAGCCTGAGTGTTTTGCTACTTAGGTTCAATAAAACTCTCAATCCATCTAAGCACAAAAAATGAAATAACATTTTCTGTTACCTCAGAAATGCTTTGAAAAATTATTCTTCTTCTCAAAACCCCATATACAAACTGAATGAAACATCTCAAAGTCATGATGAATTTGTTTAATAACTTCAGTGGACTATATATTTCCAAAGTATTTAAATAATTAAATAGAAAATATTATGTTTTCTTATAGTATCTATTTGAAATTTTTGTTCAACTTTACTTTAAAATAACACCTTTAATATTTTTAATAGCCTTTTCGCTATGTACTTTATAATTAATAAAGTAATAAAATTTCTGTTTGCAGAGAATAAAAATTAGATTTTTTTAAAAAATAATTACATATGAGTCTGACTTTTGGGTCAAGGTAAAAATAAAAAAAATTAAAATAATGAACTTACTTTACATATTTGTCATTTTTATCAGTGAAGAGAAGTTCAAACTTATTTTCCTTATGCATGTGATCTCATTTAGGTTACATCACTGTTTCATAACCCTGTCAGTATAAAGGAACCATAAAATAAACATATTTTAAGACCAATTATGTTCCTACAGTAAAATAAAGTAGCCTTTTAGTCTAAATTTTAAGTGGGCCTCATGACTCTTGCTTCATCAAGACCCTTCACTTCAAAGACTTTTTTTTTCCCCTCTTATTTTGTATTCTGTTCTTGCTTAGTCCACTTAAGGGGTTTTGAAATATTACTGAAATGAGTTTGAGCCACAAACAAATTAGGCAGATATTCCACCAAGTGATAATTTAGGTAGGATATATAGCTTTACAAATGTAATTTCTGAATGCTTAATCCTCATTAAGGGTGCAAATGTAGATAAAATTGCAGAAAAAACCCTCAGACATGTAATTGAAAAATGTAGAAAGAAATTAAACTGGAAATAAATGTGTAAATGAATGAAATTCTAATCTTAGTATAGCTTAATAATACAATGAACCAAAATATAGGGCAGAACCACATGTGATGAAGAAAAACATCTTCCCAAAAGGAAGAAAATTAAGAAAAGAAAGCATAAGATCAAAATATCTCTGTATTTTTATTTTGGTTTATTAAATAGAGGGCCGAGAATTCATTTTATTATGCATAAGTATTTCCATGCAGGAGAAATAACTGTTAAGTTTCTTTTAAAGGAAATCAATACAATCAATATAAAAGCCAGAAACATTCAAATGAGAAACCTAGGAGAATTCTTTAACATTCACTGTAGTCTATCTCTAGAGAAATTTACTAAGAGAGGTGTTGAATCTTCTGTCACTTGAAGACTTTCTATGTTTGTGTACAGTTATTAGTCTCAAAGCAGTGTAACTGAGTCATATGCAAGGGCCTGTCTTAGTTTAAGGGTCAGGCAAAATGATCCAGTCATCGTAGAGCCACACACACACATATATATGCAAATATATATATACACACATATATATGGTCAGGAGAGACCCTAAAAAATTCCCCCATCACAGTGAAGAAAGTAATTAGATAAATGCTAGCCCAAGTCTCAAAAACTTTAAGTAAATAAACACAACAACAACAATAAAAAGCAGATGCGATAAGGCCAAAACTCAGGAAAAAAATACTTTCTTTGCACAGTGCTTAATATTTTCTGTCAAGGATTAGAATCCCACTGTACTGAACATAATAAAAAGAAATAAACTGTCCCAGATGATTTATATTCTAAACAATGGGAAAAACACAACCACTGAACAAACAGGGTCTTCAGGGTAAGATAAGGTTAGTGTCCAGGCAGGAATGTCTGAATAAATTAGATGTGACAGTGGCTCAGCCATCACATGTGGTCATCGATCTAATCGATAGCAACGGAGCAATTATTCATAGGAATATTTTGGTACATATTTTCCCTTACATTGAAGACAGTTTAATTAACTGCATGAAAAAAAGAAATCATGGTCATGCCTACTTATTATTTTCAAACTTACTAATGTAAATTAAACTTCAAAAATCAATGGACAATCTTGGTTTCAACCAATATATTTAATCTTGTAATTACTTTAATATTTCAAGTAAAGAAATCAGATGATCACCAACACTTGCCTAAATTTGCTGACCGTAGGTATTACAAGCCCTAAATCCTGCAGGATCAATTCAATAAGTAACCTCTGCATTTACTATTCATATTCTCACTACAGATATGATTATGTCATCTTCAAAGACATCTCTTCATTATGTCAAAATATTTTGTCTAAAATATGCAACATAATTTTATAATAATGAGGTCTGCTTGTGGTGGGATAAAGTGTTCACCAAGACACATGACAGAAGACACGTAAAACTTCTGACCAAGATTTTCATAAAATAACCCCAATGGTAACTGCTAATCTGAACAGATTTATAGTAGCTAACAAGAGTGAAGGATGAGAAGGTAGAAAACTGAAATATAATAATATTCATTAATGTCTTGAAAATTGCTGTTTTATTTCTCTACAGTAATTATACCATAAGTTGATAAACCTTCTGGAATTTTGTTTCAGGGTTTTCTTGGCAAAGAATATAGTTACAACCTCATAAACAGGTAGGAAGCATTCTTAGCCCATTACCAATCAAATTGTATGCCTAAGGGGAAATTTCAGAATGAAAGCAGACAAGTATTTTCAGCATTTACCTACTTCGTAAACCAGTATATCCACTAAGTAGGATAAGTAGTATCCACAACATTTTTACAAATGAGCAATAATAAAAGCCTGTTAAGAATTCCTGGCATTCATGGCATCACTTGACATCAGTATAAGACTGGAGATTGCATTTGTTCATTTTAGCAGAATTGTGTAAGTCTGTAGAAAAACAACCTCTTTCTTACCTCTCTTTTCCCTTTTTTTTTGCTATTTATCAGTATGCATCCATGTACTATGTCCAAAACCAGTGAAGCTAGAAGTAATTCACAAGGCCTTAAACTTATCATTAGTGAAACCATACACAGAACCTCTGAAGGACACAGTGATGATTTGAATACACATTTTTATTTTAAATAATAATAATCTAAAGCTGCTGCATTTATTTCAGAGATCATGTTTATTGATTGTTTCTGAAGAAATGGTGATTGCTTTTTAATATATAAGGATTTCGTTTTTAACAGTTAAGGTGTAAAGACTGTAAAAATATATATAAAGATAAGATTAAAATATATTCTGTCACCAGCCATTTATTCATATAAGAAAAAAATCCCAGATGAACTGTATATACTAATAAAAAAAATATTGCAATTTACTGAGTGTTATATAAAACACTCTATTTACTAAAAAATTCATGGTATATAATTAAAATATTTATCAATTTTTTCCAGAGCCAGAGGTATTGGTATTCATATTTTCAGATTATATTAACATGGTCTGTTTCATCATAGCGTATTTGCAGAAAATGATCAGAGTTTTAAATTTTTATTCCTCTATATACAAGATCACATTAGCTTCTTTGTATTGGGGAGTTTAACATGTCTTACTGGTTTTATGTTAAAATATTATCAAGGCATTAACACTAAGGATATATTTAGAGTAACATAACACGGAGAAGTAATCTATGTCCCTTTTTATGAATTCTTGACTGAATCCTTATAATAAGTGATATTCCTAGAACTGACAGACAAGATAAGTGTTACTGGGAAGCTTCTTCTGAGGAAACATTTTATTTCTCAAAACTGTTGAAAAATCTTGGGAGTTAATATTTCATCCACTGAAATGGCATTTTAAGAAAATCTATGTTACATTATCTCTTTAGAAACGCAGAAAAGCATGTGTATGGTGAAACAAACTCATTCCCAATTCTTGTAGTTCAGGTTGAAAGAGCATTCAGTCTGCTTTTGGTTCACTTTCCCCCTCTCTTTTCACAGATGAATAGTCAGCATGAATAGGGGACTTACATTTTACTCTTAACATGTATTTTCACATCCACTCAGAGATTAGCTAAAATATAAAAAGCACCAAAAAAGCATTGGAGAACTGCTGAGGAAATAATCATAAACATTAGGAAACATTCCCTCCCACACTTTCCTCTCTGAAAATCTCTTTGGAAACTTATATTCTAGGCCACCTCTTCAACATAGAAAAGGACCATGAAATCTAAAAATTATTTACATAAAGACTATTAAAGAAAGTACTACACAAAAAAAAAAAATTATAACACTATTAAAATTATTTCTGTCAGGGACTGAAAACATGTTATGTGTTGCTGACCAAAAATTTAATACAATAAAATTTGTTTCATATATTTTTCATGTTAAAGAATGTCATTAACATCCATAGGACAATCTAAATGGATAAGGTAAGCTAGATTTGTCCCCAGTTTATTTTCTACTCTGTCTTATTTGAACGCAAACATCTTTGAAGACTTTGTATAACCACTTCAAAAATTTAAGCAGAACCTCAAGAGAGGTTGTGTAATTTTCAGTTCACTGAACCAGAGAATAGTCTCTCAACACTGTTTCAGTGTTGTCATTACTTCCACCTACAAAAGAAACAGTGATGACCTGAAGTTGGAAACAAGAATAAATAAGCAAATACCTTCATAACAGATAGTTTTCAGAAACTGCCTATTACAACATTTTTCTTGAAAGTTTTACCTATGGTAGGTAACTGGAACCTTAATTTCAGTCTCTGAAGTATCCTAAGTGTATTTCAATATATTTAATCACTTTGATAAAGTAATAATCAGATGACAGTGGTCTCCTCACATAGGGAACCAGTGGACAAAAGACTGACACAGAAGACCACGGCAGGTATCAACCCTTTATTGCCCCACAGCACAACCTTTTATCCCTTTATCCTGTATCACTCACATGCTTCTTGTTGCAGAAATCAACACACACCTGCATTCCAAGTTGTTTTTCTTTCCTCCTGGAGATACAGCTGTATCTAAGTTGAGGCTGCCTGCAGCCCACACCTGTTCTCCCACAATCAGACAACTTAATTTCAGTCCGAAACTTGTCTGTTAAAGAAAAAATCAGAATAAGCGATTTCCTGAACACCATAAATTTAAATCAGGACCAAAGCCCATTTTCCAAGCCTATGTAAATTAATGATGTACTGAAGGAAACAATAGACTTGATGACTCCTTGTGTGTATGATTCCAAATAGGAATATGAACAGACTTTTTTTCCTTCAAGAATGAGGTCTTTTGAATGTGTCTTACTGACTTGAATGCTGCACACATCCTGAAGGATGGTTTCATGAAAATTATATTAAAGAGGAATTTATGTTTCATGAAAATTTTCTTTTGACCACAAGTAACTAACAAGCTGTTGTTATATTGGACTAAATCAAATTTGGGGCATCTTATTCTCTGTAAAAGAGAAATCTTTGGAAATATTCTTTATGCAAGGGGAAAAAAATTAGCACTTTGAATTATAAATTCTGTGAAAGTTTGAAAATATTCTACTTTTTATATTTGTGTGCACATTGTGAATGAGGGTGATTCCATACACCAATTCAAAGTAACTAGTCATGTCTCTACATCAAATCACAGAGTCACAGAATATGCTGTTGGAAGGGTCCCACATGATGTCATATGTACTTGCATGTATACATATATATTTTTTGTGAGTGTGTATACTCACATAATAAATGCTTCTTGTGTTATATGGAAATTTGTGAAGTACTTTAAAGGTGTTAGGCTATTCATGTTAGTAAATTCAGTGGAAATTAATTCATTACATTAACAAATGCAGCAGAGAATTAATTTAAGAATTGTGACAGTTCTCATTTTATTTTTAGGAAGGTTTCCCTAGAAATTAGATTCCTTTTGTTAGAAATTGTTACTAATAATCACAGTACTTCTGAAATGCTTTACTAATATTTCTTTGAGTCACATACAATTCTATTACACAAATCTCAGATCCATGATAGTTATTATTGTATAGCCAAACTAAAATCTCTGAAGAATTAAAAGATCGGTAAGATGAGGGAAATTGTCAGCTTGATAAACTTGACCAGCAGGGACTGAAGGAGACAGGTTTGTTCAGCATGGAGAAGAGACAACTTTGGGAGGATCTAAGAGCAGACTCACAGCACCTATGAAGAATATAAAGGCTTTTCACACTGGTGCATGACAGGAGTACAAGAGACAACAAGTGTAAGTTAAATTAAGAGTGGTTAAGACAGGATATTAGAAAAAAAGTGTGATATTTAATATTGAAGCTGATTTCCAAACAATGTAGGCATTTCTTTTTTTTAGGTTTTTAGGGCATAGAATGAAGTGGGAAAACTGAGCTAAACTTATTTGATGATGCTTTGAATAGGGAATTGGATTAGCGATCTCTCAAAGGACCTTTCGAAAACATACTGCAACTTTTCTGCTCCACAACGTCATGCATCTGTCAGTGAAATTCGAAATTTAATTTTTTGTAATCAAACTCATAGAGTATGTAAGTGATGCATCATTCTTTTCTTTTAAGGTAATTTTTGAAAGCAAATATAATGACTTCTCATCATCTCATTGCATGTGGGTATTTCAGGTCACCTTTTTCCTCATGTGTTAAGTCCTTTATTACCGAGCTTTAATTTAATTTTATTATGTCATTCTAATGTTTAAAATGTTTATTCATGTCTTTTCATTATTTTTCCCATTGCTATACAGAAGATGTTTAAATAAAAGATTCTCTTAAAATAATGAGCCAAGGAAAGAAACTTTCAACGTAGGTTACCAATGAAGGTATATTATTGTCTCTTTTAGAAAAAAGTGCTGCCATGCAAATATTCATACTCGAAAGAGAGTAAATGATGAAATGGAAAATAGTGAGTCAAAACAAAATTTAAAAAAATAAACATTGGCTGCAAATCATTGCTCAAATTTGTTTTGTAATAATGGTTATTCAGTAAGGCAGAAAGTTAATAGTTTCAATAGATTGAAAACAATGAAAATAGGCAAAAAGATAACTGATACCTCTACCCTGTCAGGTAAATCATCTGATTCTACTCAGCAAAAACATCTTACATTATTATAAGCTGCTCTATAAAAATATCAGATTCATGTCAATAGCAATGAAAAAGAGTATAAGAATGTTAAGTATTATTAGCAAAAGAGTTTAGAAACCCACGATATCCAATTACATTGTTGTATAAACCCATGGTACATACATATCTTGAGTGCTTCATGCTGTTCTAATCATCCTATCTCAGAAAGATACAGCCTGTGAAAGTAAAAAGAAAGATGAAAAGCATGATCAAAGAAATGGAACAGTTTTCCTATTAAGAAATACTTAATAAACTAGGACTCTTCAGCCTGAAAAACAGACAGCAGGAGATAGATGTGGTAACATTGCTCAGGATTGTGTAGGCTATGAAAAAATTGATTAAAGAACAATTATTCACTTTCTTTCAGTGCTCAGAAAATAGGAACATTCAATAAAATTATCAGGCCAAAGGAAGTACCTTTCCACACAGGGTAAAATTGAGTTTTGGATCACATTATTGTCAAGAGCTGTGGAGACCAGAAGTATAAGGAGGTTCAATATGTGATTAAGCAATTTGTGAAAAGTCTATCAAGCTCTATCCAATATAATAAAACTTGATATATCCCAAACGAGTCCACACAATCTCATGTGTCTGTCCCAGTGCTTGTAGTAGAGTTTAGAGGAGTATTGGTACATAGAATAATAAAAACACAGGGCTAGAAAGCCAGAATGATAAATTTTAATTCATCACTAAGTCACTTCTGGGAGACGTTTGTCTAACTTGTCCTGAAAGATTGCATTGATACATATTCTACATATCCTTAGAAAAACATTATTAGTAATTTCGTCTTAGTAAGTAATAAAAGTTCAACAAGGTGTACAGATAGACAGAATTTAGGCTGAATCCAGTTTCAAAATATTCTTTGCATATTTTTCTTTCATACAGCTGGATCTGTCAGAAAGCATAGCACAGAGCAGGCAATCAACAGTTCTTCATGTTAGGATTAATTTTGATGCATTCCAGTGTTCCTGGGTACAACAGTGTGATGGATGTGCGGAAGTGCATCTGAGGTGATCTAATCTGTTGTACTTTGCTTGTTTGCCTTGTGGGAAATTACAGCATTGAACTTTCTCCCTCTCTCCTCTTTAACAAGGATGTGTTCAATAAGCTGGGCTGAGACTGCCCCTGGTTTTGATATCAGTATTGGGATGATGAAAATCTTAATGGCTCGATAGTGCTGTAGACTTTTGTAAGCTACCACACAGGGGTCAGTGTGTGGTCAGTAATCACCAGAGGCTCTTTCCATGCCTAGATTCTAAGTGTCAGGAAATTTGTGTTCAGGGTTTCTACCACTTTATCAATATGTTGGGACTGCAATGTGTAAGGTCTTCTGTGGGAATATTGGCAGGACTTGACTTTTGAACACTTGGGTGGTTGGTGTTTCCTCTGATCAAATGGATGTGGAAGCTATATGACTCCTGATTGTCTATATCTGGAAGCAATATAGATAGTTTCAGCTCCAATCTCTCTTTGCATGTCTAACTACCAGCCCTGGATAAAAGGAAGAAGTGTGTTGGGAACTATTGGTCTTGTCTCACAGGGCTTCATGTGACTAGCAGAAACTTGAGAGAGAGATTAAAATACCAGCAAAGCTTGAGCTGTTTTTGCCCTATGAAGAGTTTAATTTAATTGCCTGGAGATGGTGAGACATCATCAAAATGAAGGAAGAGTTTTGAAATTAATTTAAAGAATTCTGCTTAGAGCTATGAAAGATTTCACCAGAAATTTATTCCTCTGCTTCTTCAGAGAACAAATACAGGAGATCTTGAATGTCTAGCGTGTTGTATTTTCATAAGGAATATGTTTACTTACCTGCCTTAGAAGGACCCTGAGAGGTGGGTTTTAAATTTCCATAAAACTCAGCATTTCCTAATAATACACAGAATGTTTAGTGTGATTTAAGTAATCAGTCTTGAGGAGATCAGTTTATTGCCTCATAAGGGTTATGTCTGCTTGGTTATTGCCTGATCTTATCCTTTCAGAGGCAAAGCAGCAAGCTCATCACAGTTCATCATGGATATAAAGCTCTGTAAAAACAGGCAGCTTTCTAAATAATGATGATCCAGCTTTTATATCTTTGTAGAAGTGTGTAAGTACTTTTTCTTTTCCTGTGGTTTTAATGAGAAGTTTAATTTTGCCTAAATAAAGAAGACATGAATGGACAACCCATGTTTTTTATAGCAAGGGTGACTAAACTCTAGTCAAAGCATCATGTGAATTACTAGTAGGCCATGTTATATGTGAATAAAGGGGAACTAATTTCGTCATCTTTGATCTTGGGTATTGCAAGCATACATTATGTCATGCTGTGTTCTTTGGTCTGACTCTTCAGATTTATACTGGATTTTGTGTGGCTTTTTGTTTACTTTCTGTTAAAAAAGAAGGAGAGTTTTAAAGTTTTGTGATAGGTGTTTTGGGAACAGATGTGCTTTAAAAATGTTCCAGGGTCTGAATAACTATTGTGAAATTTTTCTCTTTCTTCTATTCAACAACAATCAGACCTACTCATTTGATGATATATACATTCACACACAATCCTTTGACAACCTAGAATTATTTTTTAATGGAAGAATGATGCCTTTTTACTTTTCTACATCTGAGTGCTCCTCATTGTTCCTAGAAGTCTTTTGGGAAAAAGTGCTTGTGAGCTGAAAGTGAAAAAGTGAAAAATCAGGCAAACAGTAAGATCCCAAGTACATACTGTTTGTCACTTTTAAATTTTTTTTGGCTTGCATTTATTTCTAAAATAACATTTCTAGGTATCTCCAATAGAAAGAGATTTAAATGTTTGGACTTGCTTGGAATCTTGTCTTGAAGCTCTCTCTAATGTTTTGCTCTGAAGCTTTATGATTTGTCTCTAGTAAATAATGCTACTGCAGCAGGTGTTGCAGTCTGAGAAGGCTGGTGTCCTGTTTCTGGAGGCTGTGACATCTCCCAGCTTGAGAGGCAGGCAGTTCCTCATTGCGACGTGGCCAAAAGCACCACCTTCAGATAGTGATATGCTACTGTCATTAAACTTTTTTCAAGTGTTTCCAGGCATAGAAGACTGTCATCCATCTGATACTTGCTTAGGATTTTGAGTCCCTTTTGTTGTTGGTCTTTTTACTGGCTGTTTCTGGCAGTACAGAAAGAGGGTGAGGAATGGGCCTCTCTCTAAACCAGAACACTGTTGAAGTTTATAACCCTGCATGCACACCTTGAGGAGGGATATACCATGTACCAATGCTGAACTACACAGATCTGGCTTTAGTGTCTGCTCTTCTGTGGATTTCCTCTGTGATTTTGGGAAGTTGCTGGCGCTCTTTATACCAGTGTTCTCCATCTGTATTTGGAAATAATAAGCTGTTACCTGAGAGGGAGGACAACTCTGCTAATATCTTAGGGACTAAAGGGTGAGTGGGAACTGAGAGCTTCCTCCATATGCAACAACCCAGAGGAACTGAACAGCATCAGTCCAGCATGGCCTGTCCACTTCAGTCCTGAGCTCATTGGCAGAAAGATTGAACAAATGAGTATAGCAAGACAAACAGAAGACTAACAGCTCATATATTGCAGCGCTAAGTGCTTTAATGGCTTTTCCCATGCCAACAAAAGCAATGCCTGTAAATAACATAAATTTTGCTTTATTAGCACAAAAGCATAAACACAGATGTGAGGGTTTGGATTCAAACTTTGAATTTCAAACTTGAATTATTCCATCAACTGCTAGAGATGAAGAAAACTCCAGGTTTGAATTTTTCTTCCTATATATTTTTCAATGGGCCAAAAAGGAAAATCAAGCATAGGAATATCCTTCCTCTATCTACTTTCTTGCCAAGAAACTTTGAAGGGAATCACAAGTATTTCTACTACAGCAAAATGCTGTGAAGAATGCAGCAATTAAAAACATAATGTTTCCCTTGTACTTGTTTGTTACTGTCTTAAACCTGAGGTTAAGGGTGTTTTCTAAAATTTGCAGAAAACAGAAGGGGAAATTTGAATTTTAGTGACTGTATCTGAAGCCTTGATATGTCTTTGCAAATGTAAGGTCTATGCTTCTGTGCTTTGATGATTGAATAGAAGAATATTGAGATTTATATTCTTTACTTCAAACCTATAGTTGCAAAATCAAATGCAAAAAGTGAAGCCAAAAGTGGGAAAAAACATTACCTTCTTGTGCTTTAGCTGAGTAATTTTCTAAAGGAGACTTTACTTTCTCAACTCATGTGTTTCTATCTGAGACTGTTGCAGTTGAGTCCAGGGACAGTGAGAAATTGCGGCATGAACTTCAGATTAAAAAAGCCATTTATTAAGAAAATCTTTCCCTTTATATATCCAAGGCTGCTAGTGCAGGGCACAATCATTGGTTCTTGGGTGAGCGCCTCTTCAGCATCATTGGTTAGTTACAGAATAACAAATTGGAATGACAAGATGCAAAAAACACTACCTGCAACATATAGTTTACAAAAACACATGAGATGGTTTACATAAACTTCTCCTGGTTCTCAGCTCCATCTGTAAGAAAACAATTTCTTCTCACAGACAGAGCCAAGAGCTGCAAAATTTCTCTCTGATGAAACTTGTGAGCATCCACATGAGACCTTCTAAGTGTCTTGAGATAGAGGTAGTGGTTTCTAACATAAAAATTTTATGATTGTTTCTGGTTTTCTAACCCATATTTTGTAACAGTCTTTTTTAGTCTGGACAGGGTGCTTGTTGAGGGTGATGTGATGGATGGGAGAGAGACATAGGGAGAGAGCAAAGGCAGGAAATGTCAAGGCATGGTCATGTGGCAGGTTGGAGGAAAAATACTAGAAAATCTCTTAAATATTTAGCCCAATATCATCTTCCCCAGGCCAGTTCACCGTAGTACACCCATGTACAAGCCTTCCAGCTCTGTAGGGATTTTTAGCTAAGCAAGTCTCTTCTTGGGAGGAGAAATTGGGTTAGTAATGCTGGTTTACCAATGGAAAGGGATGACATGTTTTCAGTAGCTAAAAGGTAAATAGTAGATGGAACTTCTCCTTATGAAACAGAATAGTAGCTTTGCAGTATTACTCTCTGTCTTAGCTTTTAGGGCAGTATTGGGATTATAGGTGACTGAAGTTCGTATGTCACAAGTGTTACTAAAATTCTTCCTCTTTTTCTCTCCATTCTATCCTTTAATCAATAATGACCCCAGAGAGACAATTTCTGTTGTTTTCAGTCATGGCATTGTGGACTAAATTAGAATCTCATGCTATATATAGGACTGTCAAGAAATTTTACCTACTTCACATGTACAAGATGCCTGCAGCACAAAAGGAAGGTGTGTCATCAAGGGAATTTATAGTCTTCAGATATGCAGTTCTGCAAGCTATGTGCAGGACCTACTGGCCAGTCTTGGACTGGTTTCTTGTTTATTTGATGGTTTCACAGTCAAGTGGTTAGAGGAAACATTTTTATTCCTTGTATTAATGTGATTTGTTTAAAGAGAGAGGCCTGCATTTTCTTCAAGAGGAGGTTTCCCTGAGATGCATGTGAGTGGACTGGTACTTGTTTCTTTGTAGCTAAAAAGATATATTTGTTATCTTAGAAGCCTGCATTGTCTGGAATCATAGGCACAGGCAAAGATATTCAATTTGTTGGACAAAACATTGTGTTAACAATTTTCTCCAGACTGAAGACTTTAGAAAACTGAACACAAAGTATGACGTTTAAAGGACTTGTTTTATTGAGAAACACAGCTTTCTGTAGACTAGTCATCTTGATCCTCCTGTACACACTAGGCATGTTACATATGTGTGTCAAGTTGGACACCCAGCTGAGAGATCAAGTATTTTTTCAAATCTTGGTGGCAAGATGGGTGAAAGTTTTAGTTGTAGGCTTGATGCCTTAAATGGCTACCTAGAAACAGAGACTAGACAGGAATAAGGGAATAAAGGTAGGTATTTATTTGAAAGGCCTTCAAATGTTACACCCTGGGGGTCTGGAGGCTCCTGCCTCAGTGGATCCCAAGATGGACAACAGGTCACGAGTTCTTCACACTTTTATAGGTTTGGTCCATTTGCATATCAGCATAAATTCACCAATTAAAACTTTAACTAATGATGTAATTTCCCCAAGCTTGCCCCCCGTCCCCAAGATGAAGGTTTACACTTTTGGGCCTAGGATGGTCTGGGTGTCCTTGGAGAGCAAGCTGGAGAGGCTTTGTTATGTCTATCTTGGCATAGGAGAGCAGTACCTAACAAGCTACAGGAAACTTCAGAGTCACACTAAGCACTACAGGATTTGAAAAATATAAAAGTTTAAAAGTTAGAACCTAAGGCATCAGCCTTCTAAAAGTCTCTAAAAGAGAGGGTTTGTAGTACGGAAGGTAGGTAAGAACTATGGCTTCCAGTACAAAGCTGCCAAATACTCTCTCAGAAAGCTGCTGCCAGCGTGTCTTTATTAGAACACAGAAGTTGAATTTGGAAAATACGAGTGTGTGATACTAGGCACGTGTAGTAAATAGCCCTGCTTCTCAGCAACTGCTGTCGTAATAATTATTCCTTCCTTCTGCCTTGACAGCATGATGCTAACTAGCAGCCTGCAGTAAAGATAAGATGCTGGGGAAGGTAAATACCTGAAAATGTGAGTAACAACCACACTCTTAGTTTTGTAAGGCTGGAATCCTTCCAAAATGTGATTTTTATGGTTTTACCTTATCTACCACAATAGTCTTTCAGACAGTGATTTGACAGTGGCATTTATTAAATGTGAAAATAGAGACATTGGATGTCATAAATTTACAGGACTAGCAGTCTTTGATCAGAATGATTGTTTTGGCAGAAAACAAAAATAGCATGTATATATAACATTGAAACTGCACATTTGTACTGTTACAGACAAGATTCTGCACTCCAGCAGTACCAGCACGCTTCATAGGTTGCCAAGTGATCTTCTTAGATTAGATTTAGGTCTTGAAAGGTTTGAGATGGTTTCTGGGTATTCCTGGAAGCAGCTGTAGGGAAAGTGTAAGTTTGTGCCCATCTTTCACTAGGTTTTAAGTGCTTACATCCAGTGGGATCTGATAAAGGGGGATGGTTACACCTGCACTAAATTCCCACAGTTATGTTAGCTATGAAACAGAAGATTTCTGCATTAGTTTCTTATGTGAAAGACACAACTAGATGATTTCTCTTGTATCACCCTAAAGAATAAACTAAATCTGTTAAAAGTGATGCCTCAGTCCTTTGTGGAATTGCACTTTGTTTTCTAAAAGGTTTGGATGCAGCTTCTGGGAAACTGAACTACCACATGCTATGAGAGGCTAAAGTAGAGCAAAGTAGCTGATGACTTTTGGATGAAAATAAATTTATTATTTCTGTGCACTAAAGTTCAGTAGCAGATAACTATACCATCAATTGTGTTGACGCTTGCTACGATTAGAAATTTAAAGTAAGCTGGTTGATACCTGCAAGATACTGTCTTGTTTCATACTGACATATCATATTTGATTAGCTCTAAATTTAATATTAGGAATTGCTCTGTCTAGGAAAATATTTCTTGTATTATTTACAGTTCTGTCTGAATCCCACTATTTCAAAGGGTCTGTTTGTAGATGGTGCACAGTTGTTTAAGATTTTAAAATCTCTGGGCTTTGATTCATTATTAAGTGTTAAATAGAATGATGTTTTCCATAGTGTATATAGTAAGAGAAAAGAGAAGACCTACAGGAGGAGGTGTAGGTTTTTCCAGTTTTTTCCAAGAGGAGATTGTGTTTATGTTGTCAACTATGATGCTGTGCATCCATTTCATGCAGCAGGAAAAGAACAATTGCAAATGGAATTGGAGAATTGAAATGGATGAGACAAAGTAAGGTCTCTCCAACCTTCCCCTTCTGAGTAATACAGAAATCACCCAAAGGAAAAGAAAGGAGAAAACTCCAGTTCACAAAGTACAAACACTGAGACTTCTTGATGCTTTTGTGTGAGCAAACAGTTGTTTTTCTTTATTCTCATTACCTGCAAGAAATAAAATAACAAATAAGCAGGACATTTTTTTTCCCATCATTTGAATAATCAAAGGGTCCAAATTTAAAGAAGTTCTAAAACGCCAGCCAAAATTTACGGCTAATGTTCAGGTATACATTTCTCTGTTACTTTCAGTGGTCTTTCAAAATACTGCACAAAGATTTCTACATCCATTATACTTTGGCAGACAATATCAAATGCATTACAGCACTGTAATATATGGTATTGCATGGCTGTTATGTAAGAATGAGCATTCAGTCTTGTGTTTGTGTTGCTAAGTTTAGGTATTCAATATACTTTAGTATGAGATGTAGGATCATCTGGCTTATTCTCTTCACATGACTTCAGCAAAAATATTTTCAGAAATTGGACTTAAATAACACATACATTTGTATAAGACCTCTACAAAGTCATTCTGTGCTCTTCTCAGTGAGAGAAAACAAAGTGAAAACAAATATGATGAAGGTGATCCAAGTGACAGATGATATGCAAAGTTCAGACAGCAGAAAGCAAAGTGTTCCAGAAACTAAAGTTTTCTGAGCTGACCAGAAATAGTTTAGAAAGCAGTTTATGATGTAGGTAAGATGTGTTATTGGTGTCTAGAAAGGTAAGATGAGTACTAGACAGAAAATCTTGGTTTGTTAAGAAAAAAGGAAGGAAAACAAAACAAACAAAGAATGAACCCCACCCTCCCCCGCCCCAAAAAAAAAAAAAAAAAGAAAAACCAAAGCCATAAGACAATGCTTAATGAATCTAGCATTTGAACTGTGGTATCCTTTCCCTTGCAAGGTAACAGCTCTTCATGGGAGTTGTTCTACTGTGTTTTAGCTCTTTTCCATATGAGGAGGTGCTCAGTATGACCTAGAAAAAGCAATTTGGTGCGTAACAGAATTTCTCTTTCTGTTGTGTACTGTTCTCCTTTCATTGTACATTGCAGATGTGCCTAAAGCCACACTCAGGATAACTTCCGTGAATCGCTTCTCTCTTGGGTGAAATTCAATAAAACAGAAAATAGCAGAAAAGAATGGTTTGAATTCAAAAGCAGCTGTACAAGATCTTAAGAGTAAGGAAAAACTGAGAACTGTTGTGATGGTTGGTTGCTCTTCAGTTTCAAGGGTGATCCTCAGGTGGGTGGAACTGTTTCCATTGGTGATGCAGTGGGCTTTTATAAATTTAATCTTGGAATAATAAACCATACTAAATATTGAGCTTTCCTGTGTAATGTATTGTCAATAAACCAGCATTCAAACCAATTAGCCCTGGGTTGCATTTTCTTAATGCAAAGCTGTGCAATTTCATACTATGATTGTGTTTCAAGTGTTGCTTGTAGAGGCTCTAATATACCCTCTACTAGGCCACTGTTTATGCAAGAGCATATTTGAAATCTTGATTGTAGTTCCTGGCTGAGCATGAGGGTAAGTTTTTTCTTTTAGTCATGCTAAAACTGCAGTGAGAAGATTTGAAGAGCAGGGAAGAAGAGGAAATGATTTTGTGCAAAGGCATGTATGTACACAAAAACTGGTCACACTAGAAACTCTGCCACTAGGTTTAGCTGATTTAAAAACATTATGTTCACAGAGCATGTTGGTATTAAATGTTTCTAGAGCTATAATAGTTCCATAATGGTTCTTCTGTTCAATGCAGTCAAAAGAGGAAGTCAGGTGTTAAAATTCACAAGGGAAGGGTTAGAAATCAGTGTTTTACCACAGGAATTTTCCATGGCATGCACTCATCTTTAATACTATAGACTTGAAAATGTTCAAAGAAGGGCATTAGAGGTGTTACGGGGCTTCTGTACAGGTTATTCTGAACTGGTAGGGTAGGTCTTCTCAGCCTGAAAAAAAGATGCCTCAGGTCTTGTGTGTAAAAGGTACCTGTGAAGTAGGTGGCATGAATATAGTACATAGCCAGGAATTGCTTACTGTGTTTCCCTGTGAGCAAAGCCATTGCATAAATTTATGTTTAGCATTGATGATCTCATCTTTTGGCAAAGTAGCACTATTGTTCAACCCCTGAGCTCTGTGGAGGCAAACCCCACTGGACAACTCAGCCTGCAGGGTAGGGATCTCTTCTAGTTATGGCATATTTAACATTACAAGTGTAACCCATATGACCTTTACGCTGATGCAGGAGAGTAATTTTAATCCTCTTTACATAAGTTTGATCTGAAATTACAAAATGCACAATATGTGCATAAGCAGAAATGCATCTGGCAGCACCTATATGTGCTTGTTTGCTTGTTTTTTCCTTAACAATTAATACATTAGTCTCCATATCAGGCAGGCTTCCAAGTCCCATGGTCTGTTTTGTGCTTGTGCAAACCACAGAACTGCTCTTTATGACAACCATGAAGAAGAAGGAAAAGTATAGGTGTGTCAAACATCAGAAAAAACAAGGAATTTTATAAGCAGTGAAAAAATGTTTCTGCTTTCCTTCACCAAAGCTCCTTTTACATTTGTTAAGAGTCACTTCTGGCTTGACTGTTTCTGAAGAATACTCAGAAATGCTTAACAAAAGTGTCTTTAAGCACACAAACTCAACCTGGAAATGAATGTTAATTAAAAGCACTTTAAAATATTGCTCTCTTCAACAAAAGCCTTTCCTTTGACATGTTATAGCCCTTGATACTGAAAAACATACACAAAAATGACACAGACACTTCAATTAGCCCTGAAACCTTTCTAAAGAGTTAGAATGAGGGTATTGGCTTATAGATTTGTACCACATATTTAAATGTCAGAAGCATACCTTTGAACTCAGAAAAATGACAAACAATTTTGTGCTAATGTGTAAACTCTGCAGGTGATGCAGAGTTTAGATACTCAGAGGTTTTTTTGTTTGGTTTTTTTTTCTTACCAGCCATTTTCTATTTCCTCTTCCAACATTATCTGAGCTTTTAAAGCAGGGTTTAGTTTGCTGTAGTGGTCAGAAAAATATGGCTACTACAGTCTTATTTATATGTTCAAACTTCATGTATATTTATACTACAAATGGAGGATCTTAATACAATTTCTGATTTAATTTTGTTTTATTTCTCCATGAAATTACTACTATAGGAAAAGAATGTGTAATGCAAGCTAACTGAATTGCTAAATTAAAATATCTTTCTTGTTTCATTTTACAGTGTAAAAGTAGCACATTTTTCTTTCTTCTTTTTTTGTGTTGTGAGAGGAGTGATTTTCAATCAGAGAGATGAACTAATTTTTGAGAAAGTAAGTTTTCTCACATATAGGCTCACACCTTAAGGGGTTAACAGTTTCTTGATATGGTCAAAACTAATATTTGAGGCAGACTTGGTTAGGCTGAGGACAGCATTAGCTACACTACTTCTTTTTCTAGCAGTCTGAGCCCAACAAGTTAGACAACTCTCAAGATAAATAAAAAGCTTGCAAAACACAGAGCAGACAACTTTGAGGAAACCATTTCCCCTTTCTCCTGCCTCAGGCAGGATTATGTAAAAACTCTTATGATGATGTCAAACCTTCATCCTATGCTGGCATATCATGAAAATCTGCTCCAATGAAGCAAGTTATCTGGAAAGAAAAGGGTTCTCCCACAGCAACCCACTTCTTTAAAGGGTAAATGAGGTCTACATCAGCCCTCCCACACGAGCTTTCATACTGAGGGCACCTATACAATGGCACCAGTATCCTGCTGGTCTTCACTAAAGCTTACCAGTACTGCCAGGAACTGTATAAACTGGATTGCTCACTCTTTCATATGCCACCTGTCTTGTTTTGGAATAGATATATTATGCAGAAAAACGGAAAATAGAAATTCTAAAGATTTTCCTTTCTGTTTTGTAGTCACAGGGCAGATGTACGGAAAAATATGTTAGGCAATTTCGATATGTGACCCAACTAGGCAACAATTCCTCCAAATAGTTTCAAAATTTTCAGCATAGTGCACACCTTCTGCTTGAAAAGTCATTATTAGAGATGCTCAAAGTAAGAGGTGAATGAAACAGTGAATCGTTTTAGTTGATTTTTTTTTTTATTTTAGTTTTATTTTAGTTTCTGGCTTATTACCTTACTGGGCCGATTCGCTCAGCAGGTGTTGCTACATGTCGTTCCCGAGGAGGCTTCCTGCTGGCAAATTGGTTTGAAATCAAGAATTGCATTTATAATCTTGACAATAAAAGCTATGAGAACCATGCTAGTGAAGGCTGGATGAAAGGCAGATCATCTTTTCTTCCAAAACTTAGGCACAATAGTTTTCAAACTGCGTTCTCTCTTATTTTTAGCAAAAGACTTTTGATATACAATAAAAAAGTCGAAATTAAGTCTTAGATACTTTTTTTAACTATTGACTGTCTATTCATTTGATAAATCAGATTCATAGTTTTAAGTTCTGACTAAACACTATGAAACTGTATTGCGTACATCAGTATAGCAGAGGATTGAGATACATGTCATTCTATCAATTTTGAAATTCACTTGTTTCTTGTAATTTTTTATTGGCTATATAAATATTGCACTTGTAACTAAACTTTTTTTAATACATCTGTATTTTTTCTGTATCATTAAATATATACTTTTCTAGTCAACTCCTGTCACTACCATGCATTCAGGCAAAATTCCTTCTGAAATACATAAAAAACATATTTGTGTCTGTGCAGGAAGTTTGAGTAGTTACTGCAAAATAAGCTAAGTTTACCTTAAAACAGGAATTTCAGTTCACCTTCGTAAACTGTCAGTGAGCTGTTCCAGTTTAAAGCCTTCAGTTTCTTGTAACAGGTAATGTCTGTAAACGTCAGACAGGGCACTTAACATTAGTAAAGAGGAAGAAAAAGCTATGGAGTTTGGTCTGCACTCAGATCATATCCAGATGGGCATAATACTCTTTTCAATAGGATGAATTTTCCCTTACTTTGCATGTGTACAGTCTAACTACCTTAAGGTGCTTACAGGATATAGGATGGCATCCTTTTGCCTAAACATGCACTTGACAATGCGGTTACTAACTCAGATGCAGAGAATTGCATTTAATGTAAGAATTCTACCCTTATGGAGCATTTCCAGTTTATGAAGATTATGTTAATCTGAGCCAGTGTAAGACAGCAGCCAGACTTTTTGCTACTTTCTTTCTTTTCCATTACCAGTGATGCAAGTAACAGGTCATAACAGAGACACTTATCCTTTAGTTTGATACCATTTGATTTATATATCTTTCTGACATTGTCTGGACAGATAATTCAAGGTGATGTTTTCATATCAACGAATGCAAAGATAAACAGAATTTCAAAAGCAGTACGGTACTTGCTTCTCCTACTGCCTTGAGCAGCAGTGTTCCCTAGTTGTTTTTAAAGCAAGGTAACCTCTGTATGTACCAGATCTTCTTCCTTTTCTGCTAGAGCCATTATCGTAACAGTCTACCAGGAGTCAACAACCACTTGACTGAAACTCTGTATAAATTTTTTCAGGGAAGTACTGTCAATCTCAAAGGTACTGATAGATATAATAAAACCTTTTTTAGTATTGAAAGGAAATGAGAGGGCAATCTTGCCATTAAGGATGGAAAAGTACAGAGAAAAAGCCACTGGAACAAAAAAATTCCTCTTGTATGCTGCTGACAACGTCATGGGCTTTGAAGAAAACAATCATGATCACACTGTTAAGTGAGATTAAGACAGAAAATATACAGTGATAGCAAAATAGACTGAGAATGTGGAATTAAATAAGCAGTACAAGAAAGGAGAATTTTGAGTAAGTTTTGCTTTTATTCCCTTAAATCTGGTTTACACGTAGTAATCTAGGCCTTCATCTAAAAGATGAGCAATCCTGCAGAGGGACAAGTGTGCAATATGAAGATTCAGTCCCATTGATTATCCACATAGTAAATTTCACATGCCTTATTTAATATGCTGCTCTAAAACAGTTCTCAAATTGTGTAGACAAGTTAAAGTGCTCAGCAGAATCCATTGCAAAATGCCAAAATTGCATACATGAATTGGCAGGAACTCAAATAGATCTATATGAGTTCTTATCAGCTTTCCAGACACTGCATTTATGTAATTGAAATACTAAAACTAAAAGATCGATGTGTTTTAAACTCCTCTGAAATGCACTGTCAAAAACTAAATCTAAAAATGAGATCAGGTCTGCTTAGACATTGTGACAGTTACTGTGAAGAACTAGAATGTCCCTACAGTTTCTTTGTGAATGAGATTTACTTAAAACAAACTAGATTTGAGAGGACAAAGCTTGCTGTTGACTCTACATATTGAACAAGGATAAGAGTGACACCCTGATGCAGGAGCTATAGAGCTCTACAGGAGGGAAAGACAGGCCCCTGACTGCACCAGTATCATCCTCCTCTGCGTCATTCCGGGCCCCCATCCACACATCCTCTTCCCTTTGGGCCCAGAGTTGCATTTGAGCTCAGGTTCCAGCCCATGGCCCTTGCCAAACTGCACTCTAAGTGTGCTGTATCCAACCTTGTCTTGGTGTTTTGACTCTGACCCAGCCCTACTGACCCGTTTGGTAATCAGTGGACATTTGTCTGACACAGAGCACTGCCACCAGACCTACTCTGCTCTTCATGGTTGGTTCTGTGCCCCTGCCTTGAAGTCTCTCTTGGCTCTTGTCTTATCTTCATTTGTGAAGATTCCTGAAGATGCCCCCTGAAATGAATGCCACTACTATTTGATTTGTAATGAGTACACTGAAAGTAACACTGCATGTTATCCAGATTTTAGATGTATTTTACTGATATGCTGGTCAAAGTGTACTGAAAAAGAACAGGGCTAAATCTTCAGTTTCAGAGGAATAGACACAATACCTTTTTTCAGTACTGAATTGTAAAATATACCTATTCCACACACCCAAAAATATCCAAAACAGGACTGCATTCTGCCAGAGGCAAAATGTGTTCAGCCATGGCAGTAAAATGACCAGGAATCAGTGTCTGTGCCTTTTAGGAACGTGGCTGGGTTCCTGATAGAATACCTATATGCCATTCACTCTGGTGCAGGCAATCTTCCCTGAGGTTTTGCTGGGTTACCTCTGCAAGCAGCCTAGCAGGGAGTGTCTGGAGAGAGCTTAATTTAAGGCAGCTCTAAAGAAACAGGTCTTTACATGCAATAGTCCAGAGATCCTACTCTCTTTTGCTAATGAGAGCCAGAGTGATAAAATTTTAGCTCACCATGACAACTAAATGTAAGAAAATGTCTAATGTTATTTGGTCATCAGCTTACTTGCTCACTTACAGCCAGGAGGGAAAGAATAAATCAAGTGGGACAGCATTGAGGCATGATAGGTAATAAGAGTTTTACCCAATGGTTGAAAATCCAGTTTTTCAAAATGTTCATGCATCATTCTCCCCCATCCCCAATAAAAATTGGGGTATTTTTGAACTCTGAAGTGAGAATATATGAATAAAATAAGTGTTAGGTTCTTTTTTTAAACAAGGTTATATTCCTCCCATCTTTCCAAAATCATCTGAACATTAGACTATTTAAGATGTGAAACAAACTCCTCAAACAATTGTTTGAGACTTTATATAGTCTAATAAGTTGGTAAAAGAATGATATTTCAAGAGAACTGAATCTTTTTATGACTGCTAGTCAAACAGACAAAATTCTCTTTTCTCATTAACAGATATTGAAATACAAGGGACAAGAAGTTAATTTCAGGGACAGTTTTCATACTGGCCAAGCTATTTCACCTGTGTTTACTGTGAGTACTTTGCTAGACATCAGCAAACAGGAAGTTCTATTTCATATGACAAGTCACACACCTTGCAGAAATCCTTGTGACATGTCCTCTGACCACCAAGCCCACAGGTTAGATTTGTGCATGGCGCATGAGGCGTTCCTAAGTGAATTCATACTCATGCAGACGGTGTTTCGCACAGCACTCCAAAGGAGACCATGAAGAACTGGCTCCGGCAGCAAAGCTGGCACAAGAAGGCCTGTGCAATCAGCTGACTTACATGCCTGTTTTGACAGATCAGTCCTGGCACAAACACTGGCTTTTCTAGCTAAATTGGCTCTTAGTCAAATGCAGAGATAGCTAGAAAATAAATAGTAAAGGAGGTGAATATACTGGCAAGTTCTTCACTGCCCTTGGACATCCAGCATCTTTGGAAAAGGTGACCTCCAAATATGGGAGAAGGGGAAGGAACAATAATCAATATTTACACTTCCTGGTAAATAAAGATAATGGAACACAGATGTGCCATATGACCATGCAAACAATAATTTGAACAGAATAAAACAATGCTTAAATTTAGCTGCTTCTTATTGGAAATGCCTCATGTATATTATGATTTTTTATAATAACATTTAATTTAATTGAACAATTAGAACCTTTTTTTTATTTGTCTTTATCCTAGAAATAACTCGATTTAATTTGCATTAATGTTTTGTTTGCAAACAGTAAATATTTGAACTTCATTTGACTCTGCTTTGAACCTAGTTGTCATTTTTTCTCTGTTCTACAGTTTGTTTACAAACAGGTCACATTAAAATCTGTAAACCAAAGTAACTAAATGGGCTCAAAGTTTCCTACTAACAGAACGTGAAGTCAGATGAGAACATTTTCTCTTCAGGTACATCAGAATTCTAGATTAGGTAATTAACCAATCTTTCACAATACTTTTGACATATATATTTTCCATTTAATCACACTTAATTTGATCCCAAACCTACCAAGCCTATACTCAAGCATGAGAAAGCAGTGATTTTCAGCTTTGGCCCTGACTCAGCATTCTTTTGCTATTCTGCGAGTGTTTTGACTTCTTACAAACAGAAATAGAATCCCATACTGTTCTGATGTGGTTTTATTGCCAAGAAACATTAAAGTGACAACTGCATCTCATTTCAGCTACTTGTCAAAATCATCTGAGGACTTCTTCAAATTTATGATATAGTGGACTAAAGAAACAGATTCCAATTTTTTTTTTTTTTGTAGGACTCATCATTGAGGTAATGTGGTTTAATGAGTTACTATTCCTTAGCTGTCGTATGTTATAAACAGTTAATGAAAAAGTTGAAGTCAGTGCATTTTAACCCCTGATTGCAATGGCTTGACAGAGCATGCACAGATCTGTTACTGATGCCTAAGTAGTATGTGTCAATGACTTTATTGCATTGTGGTAAACCATGAGGTATGACTGAATTCAAATAAATATTGGAGGCAGTATGGAACCTGTAGAACCAAAGCACGTCTATTGAGTCTTAAGGGCAAAAGGTGGTATTAAAGTTTTTATTTAGTTCTCTAGAATGAAATTAATGTATTATTCCCCTGCTCAGAACTTGAAGACGGGGAACTGGTATGCAAACCACATGACAACTACTTTAAGCTCAAAATTTCCATGATGCAAATATGGCTGTTAATCTCAACAGAAGATATTTGTTGGGTTTTTTTACTTGAACCCTCAACACTCCTGTTGGAATTAGGAATTCCCAGCAAGAATCTGAAGAGTGAAACATCAAAAGTCACAGTATAATGAAATTTACCTCCGATTTCTTAATTTTCTTCTCTTTATCAATGTATTTTTGTCCCACTGTTTACTGTCTTGGGCATACATATGTCACACAGTGAAAATTGTAATCCTCTGAATGCAAAGCACCAGTGACTTACAGCTCTGCTCTGCAGACACACACTAAAACGCAGCATGTGAGACAAATCTTTGGATGCATTTCACATTTACATGTAGTGATAATGAAATATACGTTTATATTAGTGCTTAAAAATCTCACAATCTGCCAATTTCTCTATATTGTGTCTTTTTTTACTACTACTTATTTCATAACCATTCCATGCTGATATTCCCACATGAAGAATTTTTTGTTTATTTTTCTGTACACCAGATTGTCCCCATTTCCTATGGTGAGACAAACAGCCCATTAGTCACCTATAAATCTGGGTGGGATTAGGAAACGGGTGGTAAGAAGCACAGATGAGATACACCTACATGAGAGAGATTTGTTCTTAACAAGCATCACAAAGTGTTTGTGTTCCATATGCAGCTCTATTATTTGAAGCTATCCACTGACCACCTACATAAATCTTCTATGGATAAATCTTTCTCTAGACAGAAAAAAATCCCGAATCTGCTAAAGTCCTCCATGTCTTCCCACAGGGACTTCTCCATTTCTGAGCTGTTATTCCTGTTCTGCTTTCTTCTCTGAAGACACTGGTCTTCCCAATGCTGCTGAAGGATTTTGGGCACTGTGTAATTGGTCTTTGCTACCACTGGATGTCTGTGTCTGGCTCGGGTGAGAGTAAAGAACCCACTGGGCTCTCTTCGGCTGCCCATTGTATTTTGAATCTGAAGTTCATGTACCAAGCCATAACAAAATTTTCTTGATCATATATTTCTCTGATGCGGTGGCTGCCTGTCAGACCTTCTACCTTTTTTTTTTAATTGGTACTAAATCCAACATGCATTCCTCCTAGTTTACTGCCTAAAGCAGGTCCTTGAAAGATCTGCAAGAATGAATTAATGAATGAACGCTGGTAATTCAGAAACAGAAGAGCAGGTATGCTATTTTTTTTCTTACGAATATAAAAGGCTATACAATTAAAAACATTTAAGCTAAGGACCAGACACTACATAAAGTCTTTTCATATTTCTAACTATTTTCTTGGGATAAAAAAAATCCCAAAAAACTCATAAGACTGATGATTGCTTCACAGTAACACCCTTTTTCCTACTTTTCATCTGCCCCTCCAATTTATGCCATCAATGGGAAGTAGTTGGATTAAGGGGCCTTCATTTTTTGGTATGACAACCTTTTTGATTTCTTCTTTCAGGATTTAATCCAAGTATTTATATCTGTATTCCAAGCACCATTGCCTTTCTTGAGCGCAATATGAGGCGAGAAAAAAATTGTTTACAAAATCTCTTCCTCTCTTTATTCATTTCCTGACACTTTTGATTACAAATATATTTTACCTGAGGCTTAAAAAAAACAAAGCAAAGTGCGATGACAAAGTCCCTGTGTACAAGGCCCACTCAAAAGATTTCAGAAGCTAAAAGGATGTCCAAATGAAATATGTGCTCTGAACATGAAAAATCCATAAGTTGGTATTTGTTCTCTCAAAGTATTAGACAGTTTAGCTAACAGTTGAATCATAGGCATTTACTTAATCTTTTCAAACACAATTTTCAAAATAGATAGGAGCTACAGATAAAGTTTATGACTGTAGTAGAATAATTCTTCGTAAATTCTAAGATTTTTAATTATACTGGCTATTTTGGTTTCATAGATTATTTTTGAAGAACCACAATTTCCTAAGCATGTTTATCATTCAAACCAGTGTGACAGTATTGCAGGCAAATTTTTAGTGCCTTGAAAGCCTCTGAAATTTTTCCAGTTCCAGACTTTGTGGGTCCTTATTCAAGTCTGAAACCAACCACTTATGTTGCACACACTAGATTTTCTTTCCTATTTGGATCCACATATACAAGAGAGCTTGAAAACATAAACAGCTCCAGTGTGAATAGATGAAATGCCATAACTGGGGAAGGACAGTAAAGCAGCTCAGTTCTGGTCATGTAATGGATGCGGGGTCAAATATCTGCTAATGTGAAGCATGGACACCACTTTGGACATAAAGAGAATGATAGATGTGTTAGAATTTATTGTTAGTATTTAGAAAGACAGTCATACAATTCTATCGTCTTTCTTCTGTAGGTCATGTGTATAACTGAAACAAAATACTATGTAAAGATAACTAAGAACAGTATTGTGAGATAAAAGTGCAATTCAGAGGGGCAAGAAAGCTTATCAATGTACTCAAAAAGTTTTAAATTTGTTCAAAGGGTGATTGATTTCAAACAGTTCATTACTTTAAAATAATATTTCCCAATCTTGTAAATGGTTAGAATTAAAGGTCCTTTCTGCTATTAGTAGATTTACAGCACAAACAGATGGCTTTGAAAGTTCCTGTCATTCTGGTTTTTAATTTTTTTCCACTGGTAGTCTTGTGAGATTTTCAGACATGCTAAAATGACAGAAAGAAAGGCACAAAGGAAATAACCCTGTATTCACAACCACTGGCCCATTTCATTCAGTATCATGTTTCTAAAAGTGGACTATGTCAGATGTTCCAACAGATGACAAAAATAAGCAACTCATATTTTTGCTTACATTGCCAAAGGCATTTGGATGCCTAAATCATATTGATATTAACCTTTGTGAATTTAAGCTCTAAGGAATAAAATGCCTTGGGCATCTCAGATGGCTTGACATAGCAACAGAATAAAATAGAAGTTTATTCCTAACCTGTGGCAATGACTAGTTGGCTTATTCACTGGAGCATTAGGGATAATGCTTTTTCCGACTTCAGTTGTGAATTACCTGATCTACTATGTACAAGAAAGACCTATATCCTTTGCTCCTCTTCACAAGAAAATATAAATAGGGCACTGGCATACCCATACCCACTGGTTTTTTTTCTGTCTTTGTGCAGATGATATCTTTTGTTAGGATTCCCAGGTGGCTAGTAAAGTAAGATGTTATTGAAACCATTGTTCTGACAAATTTGGTTGGCATTTGCCAAAACCTTTAGAAATTACAAGGGACTATACTTTTAAATAATTCTCTCCCACATAAGGTTATGTACTTGCCATTAAGACTTTAGACCTTAGAAAACTGAAACCAAGATAGATATCTTCAGTGCTTCAAGCAGCAAGGGAACATATTTTTGAGAGTGGATTTGTGCACAACATGGACAAAGGCTCTAAATCAAAACCATGGGCTGAATGCCAGAGAATATTGTTGGTTTTCCTTCTTACATATTCTTCTGAGAAATAACAATAACCTTAAGGCATTTTTTATTAGAAAGACCCAGACTTTTCCAGTTTTCTCAGTCTAGCCTCACAGTCCCCATTTACAAAAAATTAACTTGTTATGAATTGCAAGCCCAGTTCCTGTTACTCAAAAATGAGAAAATACTTTACATTCATCTTTGATTAAACATATGCAACTTGTCAGCTCTGGTGATTTTCACTACAGCATAGGGCTATTACTTCTTGTAGTGAACTGTCACACACATATCTTCGTGTGGATTTTGGATGCTGGCAACTGAGTACGTTATGAAATATATGCTACTCTACACTGTGATTTATCAGTCTGCATGAAAGTTAGACTCCAAGGAAGCAGAAAAAGACTTGTGGTGAATGTTTCAGCAACACTAAAATAAGAAAATAGAAATGAAAATATGTAAACGCTTCCTTCAATAATTCTAGAAAGACCATCAGAGTAGGGAGAACAGCTTTCATATTATATCCAGTAAGCAAAGAGGCTCCCTTACTATCAGGTGTAGGGAAACTGTGTGCGAAATCAAGGTGCTCCACAAGAACATAGGAGAAACCTGGTAAAGATCCAGTTACATTGTTCAGAGTCCACATGACCGACCAAAAGTCTGATTTCTGGTAAAAACTTTACTAAAATTGGATTTTCTTCCTGTCCAGTTCTCTCAAGAAAAACTGCAAAAGACACTGCATTTCCTTGTCATTTACAATTCTTCACTGGATTGTTCCAGCACTGGGAACGCATGCCTTTGTGTGTTTATCTTGTTTTTTTCTTATTTTGTTACTTTTATTTTTGTTGTTTCTTTTTATGTCTTTTTCCCATTGGTGGGTTGAGGTGTGGGTGGTTTGGCTGCTAATAATGTTGGGAGTTGTTTTCTTGGGTTTTTTTTATTATTGTAATTTTTTCTTTGTCCTTTCTATTCTGCCTGTCTCATCTTTTCTTCTTCATTAACATCATTCCTTCAAAAAATTAGTATTGGACTCAGATTTGTGGTTGTGAGTAGCATTTTCAGGGAAGAAACTGAATATTTTGAATTCTTTATACATCCTTTGCATATACATACTGCCTAGAGACCCAGATAATTAGAAGATAGATAAATATTTTAATATAATTAGTGGTAACAGAGTTTTCCTTTTAGAATCAGGTAAGAGGAGATAGAGTAAGTATCTATCAGATTTTTCTACCTGTCTAGATTTTTCTGATTTTGGTTATCTCTTTTCCAGTTAGAGGAATAAGGAATGTTTTATTATTGTTGTTACTCCAGATAGATAGTTTTTTCAAAGTCTTCAAATGCTATTTACTTTTGTATTGAGAATTTCTCTTTGCAAAAGGGAAGTCTATGAGCAGTTTTCCCTAAAGTCATAATAAATGTCTAGGCAAGTCACTATCTTTTCAATCAGAGGCAGCACAACTTTCAGTGATTCACAGAGTGGTTATTTTCATGAAAAATACTGCCAGAAAATACTTATACTTTGTAAAGTGTTTGCAGATTTGAAGCAGAAATCTTACATCAAATTCAACTAATATTTGTCAAGTCATTCAATCAATAAATTAGCTAATCAATCCAGCAAGCACCTAGCTACAATTCAACCAAATATAAACTACTTATAATCCTTCCACACACACAGGTATGTATAGCTGCTGATGGCAGTTCAGTCAGTAGGGTTTGTTTAAATTAGATCATAACTACTGATAGAATTTTTAGGCAACACATACAGTCAATTGCTGCAGTTCCAATTTCCTTTGCTTACAAAGGGATATAAAACAGGACTGACCACTGTCTACAATACTAAAAATATTTGTTAGTAACACAGTATTCATGTCTCCTATTTAGAGAAATGCAAGTGTTTGTTTTCCATGAAAACAGCATACATTTTATCTTCCTTTGGGTGAAGGAAGATAAATTTTCTTGACTATTGCTTATTAGATTCTCCTTTTAATTTGAATATTTATTGATAAATAGAACAACTGATCAGAAGAAAAAAAGTTTAATTTGAACTACTATGGAAAAAAAAAACTTTAAGCTTTTAGTACAGGAAAAAAAAAATCTTGATTTTCTCAGCTATCTGTCTGGAAAGGTCCTTTTTGCAAAGCTGGAATTGAGGTGCTCAGACCAAAAACCTTAAATACCTAGAACCGGGTCATCATAAATAGAAGGAATGATGAGAAATATTTTACTTAGCAACATAACATGTTTCTTTCAGAAAAAATATGTGCCAAAATCCTTCATCACTTAAAGGATTTTGCATTTACATCCTCATATGTATAGGATGAGGACATAACTGGTGTAAACTGGATTAGCTCCCTGAATCCCAAGACTGTTAAGTCAAATCTTCTTTGCGAATAATTTCTTCATTTCTGTCCTGATGGACTAAGGTACAAACAGAAAAGAGATGCTGGGAAAAAAAAATCTAACATACCTTTCAAAGTATCTCCTCCTTAGAAGAAAAAAATTGCTTGTTTTCTTATTAAGGATTAGTTCTGATTTGAGGCAGGTTGTTTTGCCATGTGCTTCTGACATATTTTCTGTCTCCACAGTGCTGAAAGTCAAAGTAATTCACTGTAAGCTTGTAGTGGGTTGACATTGGCAGATGTCAGGTGCCCACCAAATCCACTCTAGCACTGCCCTCCTCAGCTGTGGAGTGGTGAGAAATACAACAAAAAGCTTTCGGTTTGAGATAAGGATAAGGAGAGATCACTCACAATGGAAATTAATTGATTTTATTATCATCAATCAAATCAGAGTGGAGTAATGAGAAGTAAAACCAAATCTTAAAAATATCTTTCTCCCACCCTTCCCTCCTTCTCAGGCTTAACTTTATTCCTGAATTCTACTTTCTCCCCACAATGGTGCAAGTGGATGGGGAATCAGGGTTACCATAGTTCACCATACTCTGCAGCTGCTTTCTCCTCAGAAGCAGGACCCCTCACACTCTTCCACTGCTCCAGCATGGGGTCCATTCCAGGGAAGTCAGTCCTCCATAAACTTCTCCGATGTGAGTCCTTCCCATAAACTTCTCCAGTGTGAGTCCTTCCCACAGTTCTAGAAAATGCTACAGTGCAGGTTCCTTCAATGGGGTGCAGTCCTTCAGAAACTTTCTGCTCTGGTCTTCCATGGGGTCAAATCCTGCCAGCACACCTGCTCAAGTGTGGGTTTCGCTCTGCGTGGATCTACAGATCCTGCCAGAAACCTGCTCCAGCATGGGTTTCCCTGGGGGTCCCAGCCTCCTTTGGGCATCCACCTGCTGCAGCACGTAGTCGCAGGTGCATCTCTGCTCCACAGTGGACCGCCTTGGGCTGCAGAGGGAGAGCCTGCCTTACCATGGTCTTCAGCATGGGCTGCAGGGTAACCTCTATGATGCCTGAAACATCTTCTCTCCCTCTTCCTCACTGACCTTGGTGTATGCAGAGCTTTATCTGTCATATATCTTCACTCTTCTCTTCTCTGGGTGCTGTTTGCTTCTCTGAAATAATTGCCTTCTTGGCTGTCTTGTCTCAGAGATGTTACAAGGGTCACCGATGGCTTGGCCTTGGCCAGCAACAGGTCTGTCTTGGAGCCCATTGGCATTAGCTCTCTCAGACATGGGGGAAGCTTCTGGCATCTTCTCACAGCAGCCACATCTGTAGGCCTCCTGCTACCAAAACCTTGCCACAGAAAACCAATGCTACAGTTTACATAATGAATCAGAGACTTAAAGAATCATAGAATGGTTTGCTTTGGGAGGTAACTAAAAAGCCATGGCAGGGTGGCCACCCAGTAGAGCAGGTTTCTCAGGACCCTATCCAGCCTGGCCTTGAACTCCATGGATGGGGCATCCACAACTTCTCTGGGAAACCAGTCCAGGGCCTCACTACCTTCACAGTAAGGAATTTCCCCCAATATCTTATCTAGACCTTCTCTCTTTCCATTTAAAGGCATTATCACTCGTTCTGTCATACCCTTGCTGTTGTGGTGCTCCAGCTTAGGGCAAGCTGGGGGCACACTGGAGAAGCTAGAAAGCAAGCATTGTTAGAAAGCCTTCAATCTGTGTTCAAGTTCTGTACCTTAGTTCTAAGTTGTTTCCTTGTACCCCGGTCCCTGTGGTTACCCTTTTCCCTGAGTTCTATTCCCCCCTTTGGTTAGCCACATCCCTTCCCTGCCTCTTAGGTGGGGATTCCTCTCCCCTCTCCACCCATGTCCCCACCCCATGGGTGGAGAGACCCTGTCAATCCCCCAAGGCACACCTTCCCCTCCAGAAAATTCTCCTTTGTTCGGTGTGCCATTGGTTGTTGTTCCTTAGTCCCTCCCCTACTGTTCCCCAACTGGTTGCTGTTTTGTCACTCATCCCCGGATCCACCCCTGTACCCTGTGTTCATTGGTTCTCACGTTCTCCACCCCCCTCACTATAAAATCCCCTGCATGCCTTTGTTCTTGGTCTTTCCCCTCGGGATCTGCTACTGTGAGTAAAGGCTGTCAGTACACAGAGGAGAGACCCCTCCCTCTTCCTTTGCCTCCACGGGCACAGCTACCATCAGGGAGCAGCCTGCCAGCAGTGAGGGAGCTGCAGAGTCTGCTGACCTGTGACAAGAGCCTACTAAGGCTCTCTGGGACGTCTCAGGGAGATGCAGTGGGCCTCGGGCAGCCCAACCCAGCGTCACCTTGCAAAAAGTTTTCTCCACCTTTCTTGAAGCCTGTTTTAGGTACTGGAAGGCTGCTCCAAGGTCTCCTCAGAGCCTTCTCTTCTCTGGGCTGAACAAATTAAACTTTTCTGCTGTCTTCATAGAAGAGGTGCTCCAGCCTTCTGATCAATCATCTTCATGGCACTTCTCTGGATGCAGTCCAACAGGTCCGCTTCTTTCTTGTGTTGGGCACTCCAGAGATAGATGTAATATTCCAGATGGGTTCTTAACGAGAACAGAGTAGAGGAGGAGAATCACCTTCGACCTGCTGGCCACACTTCTTGCATTGAAGGCCAGGATGCAGCTTCCTTTCTGCACTGCAAAATGTGGCTCACATCCAGTGTCTCATCCACCAGCACCCCCAGGGCATCTGCAGGACTGCTGTCAACTGGTTCTTCTCTCCACCTATGCTTGTGCCTAGGATTGCCATGACCCAGGTGCAGCACTTCGCACTTGGACTTGCTGAACTTCATGAGATATTCATTGGCCCATTTTCTCAAGCTTGTGCAGGTCTCTCTAGATAGCATCCTGTCCTCTTGTGTCAACTGCAGCACTCAGCTTTGTGTCACCTGCAAACCTGCTGGGGGTGCGCTTGATCTCACTGTCTATGTCATTGAAAAAGATGTTGAAGAGGACCAGGCCCAAGACAGAGCCCTGAGGGACACCACTTGTCACATGTCTCCACTTGGACATCAAACCATTGACTGCAGGTCTTTGAGTGTGTCCACACAGTCAATTCCTTATCCACTGAATAGTCCACCTTTCAAACCCACGAGTCATCAATCTGAAGATAAGAATGTCATATGGAACCATGCCAAAGGCCTTACTGAAATCGAGGTAAATGACATCAATGTGTTTTCACTTGTTGACTGTTGCAGCTGCTCAATCAAAGAAGAGTAAAAAGAACATTTAAAGTTGGAGTGGGTTATTACTACTAAAGCAAACCGAGTTATGTTACATATATTGACTTCTCAATGACAAGCATATTATATTTTGATTTGGTGTATTTACAAATGGTAAATGACTATTTGCTACTCTTTATCCTACACCATTTGAAAGTAAGAATCCCAAGATGAAGAAAACCACACATTTTTCATAGTCAGAATACTAGCTTTGAGCAGAGAAAGTGACTGTTGAAGAATAAGGTGATATGTTGCATGATGTATGAGTGTCTTAGACAACAAAAGATTCCTTAACAGTTTTTCCAGGCTTTGGATCAAGACAAAGAGTATGCAATATATTTTTTAGTTTTCCTTTTTTCTCCTTTGTGCAGGCATTTAGACATAATGAAAGAAAGAAACCTGATAGCCCTGGCTTGAGTAAGCCATTGTGTGGGTAGTTAAGAAAAGTTTTTCATTTCATTTCTGTAGAACTTTTTTCTCTATCAAACTGAGGCATTTAGTTTTTCTATGTTCAAAGTGGGCAGCTTCAAAATAGTGTATTGTTATTTCTTTTGCAGAGTATTGTAATAATACGGATCAAAAAGATTAAACTTTTATGAAGTAAAACATGGGAGAAAATCAGAAAAAAATTGTCCTGTACATATACATGTGAGGAAAGAGCCTATGGAGATGACTGAGGAAGGGAATAACAAAGTACAAGAAAGACATTGGGTCAAGGGCAAGATCAAACCATATATATCAGAGCAATATTAGACCAGCAATAAGTGATTTTGAAAATCCCAACACTGGCTTTTTTCTTCTTTTCTTTTGCCCTGGAATCTAGAGAGGCTCAGTGCACTGAGCAGGTTTTTAACCACCAAAGTGACTAAGTGACCATTTGACCAAAATCCAGGTATAAGCTGGAGCATCTCTCTTACCCTTGGGTAGCTGTCTTTCATTGATTGTAGGCTGAACTCAGCTTTGTGCTGCCACCTCAGGAGGAACACCCAGGGCTACCTGGTGCATCAGGTGGATGCATGGCATAAGGTGTCTGTCCAGGCAGCTCAGAATATATCTCCTGAGTGGTGCATCAGGGAGTGTGTTGCCATTTCTGCCTTGTGGCTCCAGACTTTCGGTGTCAGTGATACCAGTGAAAAAAAACCCCACATTTTCTGACACTATAAAGACCAAAGCAAAACAGTCAGAAAATTGGAGCTTCCCAGACCACAATGAGAAATTGAAAAATTCTCAGCTTTTAGATAGCAGGCTTTTGTGATACAAGCCAGTTCTGCTGTAAACAATGGATTTGTACACTTGCCAGTCTTGAACTAAATTATGCCCAACGTTATATTTGTTGCTGGGTGATACTCTAAACGTTTCTTTTAGAATAAGGGTTTCTTTAAAACATGGACAGATGCCCAGTCTTTGGCTAGTTCTACTTTTACTGAAATCTAGGATAAGTATTATAGGCAATTTATGAGAAAGGAGCACAAAAAAAGATTGCATTCACTTATATGATTCTGCTTGTCACACAGTTACAGCATTTTTGGGGGCATTTACAAACATTTTACTCCCAGATGTTTCCAATGCCACAGGGAAGTAGATTATTTTTTAATAATACCTTTCCCAAATATCAGTACCAGTGCTGGAAAGGAGTATTGAGATTAGCGAGTAGGATTCTTTTAACAAAGTAGAACTGCCATTAGGCAGTAGGCATATGTCCAGCTCACCAGCACTTTGATTCACAGCTCCGTCAAGCCTTCCAGCCAATTAAGGAAGATGTAAAAGGCTAATCAGCCCTAATTTGTGACCTTGTTTAGTGTCAGAAAAAAAATAGTATTTCCTTTCTTTTTTTCTCTGCTTCAACAGCAGAATATGAGCTTTCCAGGAGAATGAAAGACATGACTTCCTGACATACTGGCCCTGATGACATTTCCAAGAAAACAGTCTGTGGGTTGAGCTAGAATGATCCTGGCAGCTAGTGCATACAATTCAGCAGCAGTCACCATCCAAGAATAGGCAGGGCTGCTGTGTCCTGGGGTCTTGGATTTGGCATGCTGCCACACTCACTCCTTTCCAAACAGATAAAAGCATACACTGATGCTTCTGCCATCCTCTCCATCTATATCCGGTATCCCCCACATATTTTTCTTATTTAATTATATAAAAGTGCCAGTATTTGAGATATACATACACACTCGCATCATTTTACAGGGGCATTCCTAAGCATGTAATTGAAAGTTATCTAAAACCTGCAATAGACCCTGTTTTCAACCTCCATTTCAGTTATGGCATAGACAAACTGCATTTTACTAATCTGTGTTATTTTACACCTTGCAAACAGGTTTGGCAATGCTTTTTGAGTGGTTTCCTGAACATGATTTTGTCTCTTGTGACCTTCACCTGTACCCATTGCTTAGGTTTACGACCAGGATCTGGACACCTCCTTGGTTTTTTTGACAAGTTGCAGTAATAGCAAAAAATTTCAAGCCTCTGGCTTGAAAATGAAATGTCAGTCCACAAAGGGAGAGCTGGTGACAGAAAACCCCAGGGTGGGAGTAAAAGCAGCCTTGTACTTTGACAACTGCAGATTACAGCCTATTAATTACATTGACCTTGACACCAAAGCACTTTTGGGTAAGAGAGTTAATAGCAGTAACACTGTAAACTTACTGCTTTTGGTGTTATTGTAATAGCTTATATAAATGATCAATTTAAAACAAAACAAAAAAAAAAAAAAAGAAGAAAGATACATTAATTTCTTCATCCAGTTGCAGTAGCTTGCATTCCTTCCCCTTGCCCTCATCACAACCACCAATTTCCCATGAAGACAGCAGGCAGACTTTGTTAACAACAGAACGTATTTTTGATTTGATTTGAATCTTTGCACTAGATATAAATACCAGCCTACTTCTTGAAGGGTTCTATGTGCTTTAGCTGCACCCACTGGAACTGATGGTTCTTCAAACACCTGCACTGGCTGCTTACTGCAGGACTTGAATTGTGTAAAGCTGTGTGGTAGGAGAGTGACTCAGGAGAGACATAGATCATAATTTATTAGAACATTTTTTATTAATGTTGTGATTTAACCCCAGCCAACAATGCACACAGCTGCTTGCTCACTCCCCTAGCAGGAGGATCAGGAAGACAACCAGAAGGGTAAAAGCTGGAAAACTCAGAGGTCCACATGAAGAGAGTTTAATAGGGAATGCAAAAGTCGTGCACACAAGCAAAGCAAAGCAAAGCAAAGCAAGGCAAAGCAAAACAAGAAATTAATTCAGTGCTTCCCATGTGCAGGCAGATGTTCAGCCATCCCTGGGAGAGCAGGGCCCCATCACACATAATGGCGACTTGGGAAGACAAACGCCATCACTCCAAATGCTCCACCCTTCCACCTTCTTCCCCCACTTTATACACTGAGCATGATGTCACATGGTCTGGAATATCCCTTTGGTCAGTCTGGGTCACCTGTCCTGGCTTTGTCACCTCCCAAGCATCCATGTACCCCCAACTTCTTCGCCAGTGTGGCAGTACAAAAAGCAGAAAAGGCCTTGGCCCTGCGTAAGCCCTGCTCAGCAAGGACAGAAACATCTCTGTATTATCAACCCTGTTTTCAGCACAAATCCAAAACACAGCCCCAAGCCAGACACTGTGAAGAAAATTAACTCTATCCCAGCCAAAACCAGCACAATTAATTATTTCTTTATTAAGATTTTATTATTAAGAGCAGATAAGTATTGTCATGATTCATTCAATTATTTCCTCACACAAACTCATATATATGCAGCTGCAGTAACATGCTGGAAGGCCAGCTCTTTACCAAGAAGGGAAGTCATACTAATTTGCCAATGTGTGGTGGCTTGAACGTCTCCTCAGGTGGACAAAGGAGAGAAAATGTGATAATAAGCTTGTGGGTCAAGATACAGACGGGGAAAGACCACTCACTCATCACTATCATGGGAAAAATATATTTTAAACATGTATTTAAGATATTACCAATCAAGTCAGAGTAGAATAATGAGAAATAAAAACTAATTCTGAAAACCATCTTGCCCAGGCACTTCACTCCTGATGTTTTTTTACCTCCTCCTCCCAGCTGCACAGGTGGATAGGAAATGGGGATTACAGTCAGTTCATCACAAGTTGTCTCTGCCTCTTCTTCCTCCCCACACTCCTTGCTGGTTCTAGTAAGGGGACCCTCCCATGGGAAATGATTCTCCATGAACCTCTCTGAATGAGTCCTTCCCACAGGCAGGAGTTCTTCATTAACTGCTGCTCCAGTGTGAGTCCCTCCCACAGGGTGCAGTACTTTGGAAACCAGCTGCTACAGCCTAGGGCCCCCACAGGGTCACAAGTGCTGCCAGAAAACCTCCTTCGGCGTGGGCTTCACCCTGCGTGGGTCCTGCCAGAAGCCTGCTCTAACATGAGCTTCCCACAGGGTCACAGCTTCTTTCAGGCATCCCCCTGCTCAGGCATGGAGTTCTGCACAGGCTGCAGGTGGACCTCTGTGTGCCCATGNTGAACCTCTCTGAATGAGTCCTTCCCACAGGCAGGAGTTCTTCATTAACTGCTGCTCCAGTGTGAGTCCCTCCCACAGGGTGCAGTACTTTGGAAACCAGCTGCTACAGCCTAGGGCCCCCACAGGGTCACAAGTGCTGCCAGAAAACCTCCTTCGGCGTGGGCTTCACCCTGCGTGGGTCCTGCCAGAAGCCTGCTCTAACATGAGCTTCCCACAGGGTCACAGCTTCTTTCAGGCATCCCCCTGCTCAGGCATGGAGTTCTGCACAGGCTGCAGGTGGACCTCTGTGTGCCCATGGGCCTCCATGTGCTGCAGGGGCACAACTGCTTCACCAGAATCTTCACCAGGGGCTGCAGGGGAATCTCAGCTCTGGTGTCTGAAGCACCTCCTGCCTCTCCATCTGCACTGACCTTGGTGTCTGCAGAGCTCCTTCTCTCACATTTTTTCTCATTTCTCTCTCCTGGCTGCTGTTCTGTGCAGCTTTTTCTCCCCTCTATTTACAGTGTCCCAGAGGCACTACTGCCATCACTGATGGGCTCAGCCTTGGCCAGAGACAGTTCTGTTTTGGAGCCAGCAACATTGGCTCTGTTGGACACAGCAAAAGCATCTGGCAACTTCTCAGAGGGAGAAACCCTGTATTGTTGCCAAAAGCTTGCCACCCAAATCCAGAACACTATTGCTTGGTAGTGGTAATACGGTCACTCAAAGTTTCATTGTTTCAGATGTATATATAAAATCCTGTAGGATTGCATCTGGCCTGAGTTATACAATCTGTTGTTGGTGCTAGTGTGTGTGAGTAACCTTGGATGGACACTCAGTGTCCTGAGTTTAACAGTTCTTGCAGATTCAGCACAACCACTACACTCACTCCAAAACTTCTCTGTTCTGGTGAAGCAACAGCTCCCAGCAAATGCTTTCACTCCAATTGTGCTGCCATTTTCTGATAAGTACTTGTGTGTCCATACCTGTAGATTGCTTGTGGGTCTCATTTACAACCGCTCATACAGAAACAGGCCTTTGAGGCATGTCTAGGTTGAGAACAAACTGTGCAATACTTCCACTTAGTGTACATTACTGAAAAGATTTCACAAAAGCTTCCTGGCATATTCAGCTTCAGACACTTAAAATGCCTAAAAACCAAGGATAACCACCAATAAGAAGCAAGATGATCTGCAGTATTAGGCTGCTTTCATATCTCTCCTCAACAGTTCTCAGTGCCCAGTTCTCTATATAATTCCACATGCTACTCTGGGCAAAGCTTTGGTAATGATGAATCCCAACTAGTTTGTTCTCAGAAGCAGTGATGTGTATAATTTTAAGTCCAACCTAATCTTACTATTATAAAAGACAAGATACTAACTTCTTTAGTAAATATGCAAGGTATTGGGCACACATTTCAGATCAGAAAATAACTGCAGTGTGATAAAAGCGCTGTATGCAGAAACTTGAACTGAAGGTCTCTATATTGTTCACTTTATGGTCTGATGGAGATTGTAATTTTGAAAGATGATGATGCTTTTTACATTATGAAATTCTACTCATAGCGCTTGTGTGTGATGCAGTTTAATTCCTGACACTAGATTCTTCATTCTCCATTCAGTATTCTCACATTGTGCTGTGTCTCTTCACAAAAACTGTCAAACAGCACAGCTGGAGTTAATAAACTGAGGAAGGATGCCCATTACCAGTTACAGACATCCCTGTTGTTTGATGCTTTCAGTATTTCATTATCTCTGCATCAGCACTGGTACTCCTGCAACTGAAAAGCCATCAAAATAACACAGCTTGAAATGATAAATGAAAGCAACAGAACAACTGCAGCACAGAGCATGCACTTCTGTGGGCTCTTCTAGGTGAACATATATTTGTATCTGTGCTGTGGCAGTCTTCTACTGCACAGCAAAGGTTTATTCAGGTGTACTCATTGGCTTAGAGCCACTGGATTTATTTCACATAGCCAATTTTCTGTAACTGCTAGCATACCTAAGAAATTACATTTGATTGTTTTTCCTGAGAAATAGATTTTTGAAAGGTACAAGATTTCATCTTTTTTCTTTCATTAATGAGATCCAGGAAAAGTCCATATTGACCACAAATAATATTACTGCAAAGTTATTGTCAGTTAATTGGAATAAGTCAAATTAATTGATACATTCATTGCTGAACTGAGGTTAGGTATGTGACTCAAGAAGGTGGTAAATTCTCTATGAAGAGTTAACATAATGGATCAGAATTCTCTGACCCAGTTTAACAATTAGCTGGAGGTGGCGTGATGTGAAATTTAAATGTACACTCCAGAGCAGGGAGTTCTTTCATCCTTTTCACAAAATTTCACATGAATTCTTTCATCCTTAATAAACATGGCTAAATTTAAAACAGGAATGTATATTTCATTTTATTGTTATAAGCATTATCTGCTTAGTGCCAACAGCGTATTTCCAGAAACTAAAAGTGTATTTCTCTCACCATTTGTCAGATCTGCAATGTATTCATATACCTACAGTATATAATTAAACATGTAAAACAGAAGACTGAAATTGGTAATTTGCCCTCAAGATTTTGCAGTAGTGTCTGGGAATTAAGCCACACATTTCCCATTATATTCAATAGAAATAATTCAACTAAAATTCTTTCACTGCTTAGGAAAACAGGAGCCAGCTTCTAAAGCATTCTTACTCATGGGAATGTAATTTGCACTTTCTGATTTCATATGATCAATATCTTTCCATTATATAGTTTGTGTTTCAATCTGTTTGTTTTTCTATAGAAATTAGAACTTATGTATCATAATTTTAGGTGTCCAGCATTAAAAAGGTGATTCATCACAGTCCTTTACTGATAAACAGAAAAACAAAAAAAAAAATTAAAATTATTCGAAATTATTTAAAATAAATACAAAGTGCAAAACAGGGAGACAGATACATACCCCAGGCCAAAGAGCCTACTGCTCTGATGTAAAAACCCCCTGTCCTCTTACTAATATGGTAAGTATTCTCTTTTGGGGTATTTTGTTATACATCAAGTGCAGCTAGTAAGGTGGTTTTCCAGTGTTGTGGTTCAACACCAGCCAGCAGCTAAGCCCTTGACAGCTGCTCACTCACCCCCTCGGTGGGAAGGGGGAGAGAATCAGAAAAGTACAAGCGAGGAAAAGCGTGGGCTGAGTAAAAGGCTGTTTAATAGGAAAAGCAAAAGCCTCATGCAAGAGCAAAGTAAAACAAGGAATTCATTCACCACTTCCCATGGGCAGGGAGGTGTTCAGCCACATCTGGTAAAGCAGGGTTCCACCACCCTTAACAGTGACTTGGGAAGACAAACACCATCACTCCGAACATCTCCCCTTCTTTTTTCTTCCCCCAGCTGTATATGCTGAGCATGATGCCACAGGGTATGGAATAATATCCCCTGGGTCACTCAGGCTCAGCTGTGCTGGCTGCGTCCCCTCACAACTCACTGTGCACCTCCAGCCTCCTCACTGGTGGGGTGGGATGAGAAGAAAAGGCCTTGGGTCTGTGTCAGCCCTGCTCAGTGCCTGATAAAATATCCCTCTGTTATCAAAACAGCACAAATCTAAAACATAGACCCATACCAGCTAATATGAAGAAAATGAACTGTTCACCAGTTAAATTCTGCTCATCTAGTTTTAGACTCCTGTTAATATAAAGATAGGGAATTGCAGGAATTCTTAGAACTTCATAAAGATTCAGCTTGCTTTGACATTTGTTGGGCAGTGTCATACATTTCCATTGCAGAGAATGAAATGATAATTTAAAAATATGGGAATATAAGAATATTAGAATATAAGAATATAAGAAATATAAGAATATTTCTTCTCACAGTTTTGCTTTTGTGCACAAGCAGAATATGTATTCAGGGTCTAGCAAAAAAAAAAAAACCTCCTATAACTGTTTTTTTTATTTTTCTTTCCCTAACAGATTCTTTGGCCATATGTATATAATATACCTGGCATATAATAACTCAGGAAGTTGCTAAGCCTATGTATGAGATCTGATTGTGTTTCTACATGAATTTAGCTGCTTTTTGAAAATTTTACTTTATTTTAAATACTGGAAAAGAAATAGATATTGTCTGGTCTGACACTGAAATACAGTTCCAAACTTGGGAAAAACACTTGGGATTAATGCAAGAACCCATTCTCTGTCTTCCTAGTCAAATATGTATGAACAAATTAGTTATATAGTTCCCGACACTTTTATTCGTATTTTATTTGTCTGCTCAGATACTGAGTATATATTTGAAAATCTTGGTTTTCAGTAAAGATTTGATAAACATTTCAGTGTTACCAGTTAAATGTTTTTTATGAAGAAAAAGAAGGAAGGAAGGAAGGAAGGAAGGAAGGAAGGAAGGAAGGAAGGAAGGAAGGAAGGAAGATTGATTCTTGCAGCCCGTAGTCAGAATTCCAGAATCAGAAATTTTAAAAACCTATGCCCTTATTCATACTGACAAATACTTCTTTCCCACTGACAAATAACAGGTTCCCTATCGGAAAGTCAAAAAACTGACTCATGTGAGACTGACTGCAAGCTGCACACAGACACATTTTTTTTTCTCTTTTCCAAAGTTATTTTGAGGTAATTATTTTCTTGTACCTGAACTGGCTGCTGAAATACTTTTTCTTTCCCTACTCCACCCCCAGTCTTTTTTTTTTTTTTTTTGTTAATCCCCTGCAGGTATTTAGAATTAGCTTTCATGTTGTGCCTTAGTCCTACTTTCCCCAGGCTTTGCAAATTCTCTTTTCTTAATAAACATTTTTTATCATTTTTGTTATCCTTTTTTGGAGTCTTTCCAATTCTGCAAAATCTTTTTTGTATTATGGAGCCCAAAACAGTGTAAAGCACTCAAATACAGTTTCACCAATTCCGCACTGAGATAAAAAATTAATTACCTGCCCCCCTTCTCCTGACCTAATTCCTCTCATTATACTGTACATGCTCAATATGGTATTTGCCATTCTGCAGCATATCACTCTGTATTCTTCTGCAGAGTTTATGGTTCGCTCTGAGCCTGCTTTTTTCCTGTAGCTATGGAAATTTCTAAATTAGTCTTTCTCCATGTTACACATTAGGGTCTTTCACACTTCACATTTAGCATGATAAAAGGTCAATTTTGCAGTATTTAGACCCTGATCACAGTAGGGCATATTGGGATCTTCACTATATTCTAAGGCTGCAAGAAACAGAAAAAATGGTATAGTTGGATGCAGCAAATTCTTCCAACCCTACAGTTACGCTAAAAATGCAAATCTCTCTTTTTTGTTGGAACACATTGCCAGGGATATTTGAAGAATAACCTTTTTTTCCTAAGAAGTGGGTCTATAACTTAATTTTTTATTTCAATATCAAATATATACAGGCCTTCTTAGCTGTATATCATGCCATCAATTCACACTCTGTTTTCCTGGATTCTGGTAGTTATTCTTACTTCTTCACCTCCATTTTTATTTTATGTTTTCTTAATTGAAACAAGGAAATTTTTTACAGAAATTTCCTTTTGATTACATGGAGCATGTCACCTTGGTCAAGAAAAGAGAATGACTGGCACTGTACTGAGGGAATGTAAGTATCCTTCTTTCTTCCTTTACCAGTTAGACCAGACAGACCTCAAGCAACAGTGTAAATGCCTTCTATTCTCATGCTGTTTCTCATACAGCCTCCAGGACCTTAAACAACATGCAAAGATCTTATCACGGCATTATGCAGCAAACAAAACCCTTTGTTTGCACAGTTAAAGGAAAAATCAAATGTTTGGCTTAATAGCAGTTATGAAGTTGACCCAATGACTTGACTCAAGTACAGCATCAGATACAGGGAAACATGATTAAAATATTTCTACATAGATCTGTCCATCACTTTTTTATTATCTCTAGTTAACACATTCTATTCACATGTTAGCAGTATAAAAGAGTCTAAATAGGTACATAGATTTGACTTGGGATAGGAAAATAAAGCCAAACAGTGTCACAGTCATTCTTATAGCACAGAATTTTTTGCCTAAAAAGCAGGTCATTGTACAACTTCACAATGCAAACTGCAAAGAGTGTCTGATGAATAGCATTGTTCCAAAAATGATGGGATGTTTAACCTGTAAAAGGTGCACAGCCACATAATTCCATTAGACCTGGCAGATATCCAGCGGTGAGCTCTGCAGACAGGTACTTGCAAACCCAGGAGACATCAGAGCCTACCAATTTTATTAGTTTAGTTTTATATTGATGCTGATGCTCTTGGCCTTACAGTCATATCTCAAGTAACACAGGCCTCTAAAAGGTTGGTGAATAGTCTCAGCTCTAAGTTATCTAGGCTTTCTTGCTCTTTAGTCAACAGAAAGAGAGATGCATCTCCCAAGGGGCAACTCATTTTTTCATAGACTCCTACATTATTGTTGATGAAATATTTCTGAGAAGCAATTTTATCTGATGATTCAAGGGGAAGCTTAGATAGGCTAATTTGAACCGGTTGGCTAACTTTTAGAGAGTGAAAGGAACACGCAAGCAATGACACCAAGAGTCACTCCAGGGAGCAGTATGAACTGTTGCTGTGGGACTGGAATTTTGCTGTCTTACTTCCACTTAAGGCATGCAAAATATTGCATGATTTACCCTTGGCTGGGTGTTGACTGAGCTGTGTTAACATTGTGACTGCTACTGATTACAGAAGTGAATCTGAGCAGATGATGACCCTGGCAGGACTGCTGCTGAGTACTGATTAGTCAGGAGACACCTAGAGCAATTCAAGTTTATGGCTGAAGATCAGTTCTGTATTCCAGTGTCAGCATCTCTGGCCACAGCTAATAGGTCTACCATTGATGAAGCCAGAGACACTAAAACTCATCTGCACTCTTCTGATCAGCAGAGTGCTTTTATTCACATCAGTTTTCTTCTGATGTGGTACTTTGTCACTATGAAAGCTTAGCACCAGTGGAGAGTGATATTACTTCTCGCCTGTAATGAAGCACTAAGTTGGGATGATGTTGCTGTGAGTGCCTTCTCAATACAGAATGGAATATTTGCGTAGATTAGCCTGCAAGCTGATGGTCCTTGACTGCTTTAATTTCAAACACACTACTTTCCACTGAAATGCCATACAGGTTTATTTATTTATTTATTTATTACTTTGCATCGCTAGTAGATGCACAAATTCTTTGAACAGATTCCTGAGGCAATTTATTTCTTTACAGATGAAAAATTCTGTCCTTTTTTCTTAGGAGGCAGTTGAAGAATATAGAGGTATCTGAAGCAGTGGAAATTATGAAACAAAAGAACAAACACTATTGTTTGACATTGCTGTTCACTGACCTTGTGATACTGTTACTACTGCTTTAGATTTTTAACTCATCTCTGATAAAGTTCTCTGATAAGGATACGTGCAAGATAATGAGTATAACCTGTTCTTCATAAGACATCTGGTAAAATGATGCATGACTGGATACACACAGACTTAAGGTTGACCTCGTGACTTCTACTATTCAGTAAGATAAACCGGAACAGGAAAGAGTTTAGCATTCAACTCTTAAAATCCCAAAGATTTTCTAAGTGAAAGAGAGGCATAGAGCTTCAATCTCCAAAAATTATTTGTAATTTCATAGATGGAGTTAAAATACCTCCCAGATTCCATTTTGGGTGTACCTTTTTGATTATAGAGATTATAGACACAAGTATTTAAATATATAGGAATAATAATATACCTATGTAAATGAATACATGAAATAAACTTTATGAGCCAGAATTGTTACTAATCACTTTTTATTCTTTTCACTGTGAGTAGTTGTAACAATAGCAGTAAGTTTTTCAGACTCTGAGAAATTTTCAGTACCCCCACTTTAATCTTTTAAGTACTCTCAGATGGAAAATATTTTACCCAAACTTCTTGGCCTATAAAGGATCAGAGTATCCTAAAATCTAAAATCGGGAAATATATAATGTGTCATTAGTCCAAATCTGTGCCAGCACAGAATACATGCCCACATTACATTTACAATCTTATCTCCACACTTGGCTTCAATTTGACAAACTTATAAGATTAAATTATTTCATTATTTTATTGATTTGATAGGTAATTTTCAATAAGCCTTTTCCTTCTCTTTTTTTATATGACCCTGCTTGGCATTGCTCCCTCAAATATTCATAGACCTGTCATTATAACCCCTTGTAACCTTAATTTTGTGAAGATGATGTGTGTTTAACTCTTTTAATGATTTTTTTTTCCAGAACTTAGTAATTTAAGTTCTCTAATCAATGATCATATTATAAATTTCTCCTTCCTTTCAGTCAGGCAAGAAATTTAGTCAGAAACTACCTGGAGTGAAAATGCCATTTCTCATCTTTCCCTGCTGAAATCTGGTATTACAGAGAATAGAATCTGTTCCCTCCAGGGTGACAGAAATAAATAAAAAATGTTATGTACAACATCTGGATGATGATATTTAAAGTTATGTTTCCCAAAAAAGAAAGATACTTCACCTTACATAATTTACTGAGCTCTATTTTTATTACCTTCTTCTGGTATGTTCATGAAGATGTTCAATGAGATTTGAACAGCACTGGGATTTGTAGATCATTAGTAACACTACTATGACATGTAAAAAAAAATCTAATCAGAGATCAATCATAATGAAAGATAATGCCATTATTTATTTTTTACAAGCTCTCATTCTACACATTGCTATGTATACCACATTTCTCATGATTTCTTGAAAAATATTTCAAATTCACCCTTGATTTAATGGGTTAGATCTTTACTGAAGTCAGAGGAATTAAACAGTGCCTATTATGCTCACTGCATTAACCCTACATTCTGTAGCAAATTGTTGAATTTTCTTCGATATCAAGTTAATTTAACATGATTTATTTCTTATGAATTCTTGCTGCCTGCAATTTTCCTCCAGGTGCTAAAGAATTTCTTGAAGTATTTCTCTGATCTCATACATTGTATTTACTTAAGAGACTTATAAAAACAAGTTCTATGAACTACCCAATCTACTCCCTGAATTCTCAAAGATGACATTTGACAATTCTATTTCTTTTTTTATGTGTTTATAGAATTTGGCCATGTTGATTGCTTCAGGTTTATAACATTTAAAAATGTATTCTTTGTGATGATGGCATTTCTTACATATTTTTTGGTATGACCTATATTTACTATCCACTACAAGAATTTTTACCTTCTTCTCAAAAGAAAAAAACAAAGCCAAAACTAAGATGTATGAAATACATTTAAAAAAAAAAAAAGTTTTATACTCAAAACTCCAGTTAGTGACAGTCTATATCTGCCTGAAGCACAGTTATAGACTATGAAACATAGTCTATAGGTATGGAAATCGTGTATTAGTCCAGTGTCAGAGCCTCTGTATTAAATTTACTGGAAAGTAAAAGAAGAGAGAAAAAAAAAAATCAATGTTCAATATTTAGTGGTTAAGAAAACTCCAATCATGTTCTCAGACCCAGCCAAAGGGAATAACTAGGTATGTTGATCATCCCTCCAAAATTTTTCAGGCAATAAGGTTTTATAAACAATTTTATTCAATAACTATATAGAGGAAAAGAGTATATAGAAATAAAGCAAAAGCAATATAATGTGGTCTCAACTTTAACTGAAGTATAATGTACTTAAGATCCAACATAGCACAATAAAGGAAGAATGTCTTAGAGATTGTGTAGTTAAGTTCAATTGTTGCTTTCAAATATGTTTTATACTGTTTCTGAGTTTTTCCTCCCTTCTGTGTGTCAGTTTGATCATACAGGAAAACAATTTGGTCACAGCTGTCAACATACAACATCAAAGTTAGATTCTACTGCTTCACAACAGTGCAATAAAGTGTTGTGGAAGATGGTAGTAGGTAGCAGTAACAGATACTGATACAAGGCTTTACAGTTCAAAATGTCTATCAGGGGACTATACAACTTTTCTCAGTATTATATTTCAACATCTCAGACAGACCTCTGGTGCTTTATCAGCTCCTGTAACAGCTTCCTAAAGAAACCACCGAGAGAAAATGCCTACAGTATGAAAATGTGTTGTAGACTCTGGTTCCTGGCCCCTGGCTCTCACCACCATTAATAGCACCAATTTTTCACTGAACTGAGAAATGCAAATTACAATTAATCTTTTTCTTCACATTAAATTATTAGTTAAAGTGTACACAGATTTCTTTTAAACTTTCAAGTCAATGATGATGAGCAAATACAGTTTTATCATTAGGACTTGAGTTATATCCAAAAATGTAAAGGAGTTCAAAATCAAACAGAATCAAAATCCTTCATTCTATCCATGTCACCCTGTATTATTCCCTAACTCAGTATTTCAAATGTGACCGATATCCAGTTTGAAGAGTCATATTGTGTTACAGTACTGTATGTAACACAATATGATGAGTGTAATGGGCATGAAGCATCAAAGAAATAGTGCATCTGCTGAAAGTTGATCCAATTTTCATTTGACAATAAATGCAATGAATTTTAACCTGTTACTATGAGGCTTATTGATACTTTCATATTATTAATGCTCTGAAAAATGAGTTACATTGTTATGTGCATATGAGTACAATTATAATGTGATTCGGTTCCAGTGGGAATGATGAAATTTCCTAAAAATAATCATGTAATTTCCTTTTTGTCCTGTGCTGTCCCTTCCCTGTCAGTGTGCCATTATGTTACAAGAACTTCAAGTGCTTGAGTTCAATATAAGCAGAAACAAATTAATGAAACTTCAACACAATGTGAGATTTGAACCTATTTATTATGGGACCACTGAATTATTAAGTAACTCATCTGTCTACTTTCTGGGAAAGAACCTTTTGATTAAAATATGTATTGAAAAGTGGTTTTAGTAAACTTTAATTCATAAATACTTACAAGTCACATTGGTGACTTACAATTATAAATCTGTGTTATGTTCATATATATGTTGGCTCTGTGTCACCAAAGTATTTAATTTAAATAAATTTATTTATATTATAAGGATTTGAGTGTATGTAACACACAAAATGTATAGGTTTGTATGTGTTTTTACAGGCACATGCAATACATACACACACACACATACACATATATATATATACAGAAAAGAGAGGGAGCAAGATGAAATGATTATTAATATAGCCATAATTTTATTAACATAATGTGGATGGTATTGCTAAGTCAGATGGCATCTAACTCGCCAGGAAACTGCTAAGTAGGAACGAAAGGTCCTGTTTTCCATGAGTGTGGGCATGAATACTGTTGGATGGCTGAGAAAAAAATAATTAACTCTTGCATCTGTTTCTGAGTAGTCATTGAGCAACAGTAGTGAAAATGAACTCTAAAGAATCTGTGTTGATGATAATATCTCCCCTTCATAATCCTGGCTACACCTAACTAGTTAAGGACATAACAATTAATAGAAGCCTAACGCTGTTATATGTAGATGTGGTTCTTCAGAAACATAGATTTTGAACACCTATAAACAAGTGATGATAAGGCTACTAAAAGAAAAAAAATCTTTTGAAATTAACACTCACATCAATTCATGTTCAAATGCTACCCTGCCTTTCCCACTGATGTCCTGTTTAAGCAATTTTGTACTTTTTAAATTTCATAGACATCTTTTTTTAGTAGACCGTTGAGTTTCAATGTAATCTGGGAAAATTCTGACAGTTTTAAATAAAGGTAAAGTTCATTAAGACTCTTAAGTTGCTTCATGAGTAAATATTGCCAAAACCACTTTTGGCTTTGGTAATTTCTCTATTGAGTTGGCTAGGATGATCTGGTAAATTTACTCCTTTGAATGTGCAAAATGACAAAGGCTCATATTTTATTCTTCCTGTCCAAGAGTGCCATTAGCAAATAATTCTGAAGTTTTCCTCCCTCTTTCTTTTTTTTTTTTTTCTTTTTTTTTGGTTTGGGTTAGGTTGGGTTTTAGTAGTAAAACAAGAATACAGCAACACCTAAGTTTGTAGTGTCATCAATATTCAAATTCTGGTGTCCTGGCTAAAGGAGTATAAAAAGTAGAGCCATTTCACTGTAGCAAGGCAGGAATGGGATTTCCAGATAATTGACTTCCTTATAGAACAGATATGATACTGAGGACCAAAGACATAATCTACACAACACTGTCGGTGGTGTATTTTTTACAGAGTAAATTTAACTGACCTCTGTCAATACATTTTACTGTCACAGTTTTGTAAGACATATTTAGTCCTCAGAATGGCATATATGCCTGTTCTCTCTCACTCTCCCTGTCTTATTTCACTGTACAGCTTGAGCATTCTTTGCTATTGAGCTGAAATCAGGGACATACACCCATGCAGCCCAAGCTCTACTGAAACAGGTTATCCTACTATGTTAGAGAAACACCCAGCAAGGAAACTTAATCTACTGCTAACTGGAGTAATTCATCTTTGGAGTCAACAGAGTCATTGTGAGGAACATATTTAATGATTGCTCTCTGCCCTGCAGCAGTTACATTTTTATTTCTGGGTACAATTCACTATGTTTATTCTGCATACAGCCTCAAGTCATCTAAGGCTCTCAGATCAGGAACAGAGCTAGTATTGAACTCTCTAGGACAGAAAAGCTTTTTCAATTCAAGACTATGATTACTATTTGACCTATTTCACTTTGTTTTGAGAGGTTGTATGAAATATGCTCATTAGAGGAACCTGAATTTGGCTTTTTTCGATAGCTCCACAGTCAGCTTAAATCAAGCTAAACCAGGCAGCTATTAGAAAGAGTAATTCTATCCATAATTACCTTCACCTTCTCACCAGGGCTTCCTTGCTATTCTCTTGCATTAACTTTACTTATTTTGATCTATGGTATGAATCATATATATAAAAAACCCCAAACAACTGCTGGGCTATATAACCACTCAAGCTGTCTGTCATGATTTAATACCAAGCAGCAACCAAGCCCCATGCAGTTGCTTGCTCAATCCCACACCAGCAGGATCAAGGGGGAATTCAGAAGGGAAAAAGCCAGAAAACTCATGGGTGGAGATAAAGAGAGTTTAAGAGCAAAAGTAAAAGCAGTGCATGCAAACAAAGTCAAACAAGAAATTAATTCAGTGCTTCCCATGTGCAGGCAGATGTTCAGCCATCCCTGGGAGAGCAGGGCCCTATCATGCATAATGGCGACTTGGGAAGACAAATGCCATTACTCCAAATGCTCCACCCTTCCACCTTCTTCCCCCACTTTATACACTGAGCATGATGTCACATGGTCTGGAATATCCCTTTGGTCAGTCTGGGTCACCTGTCCTGGCTTTGTCGCCTCCCAAGCTCCCATGTACCTCCAACTTCTTCGCCAGTGTGGCAGTACAAAAAGCAGAAAAGGCCTTGGCCCTGCGTAAGCCCTGCTCAGCAGTAACAAAATCATCTCTGTATTATCAACCCTCTGCTCAGCTCAAATCTTATACACAGCCACAGCCCAGCCTCTGTGAAGAAAATGAACTCTACCCCAGCCAAAATCAGCACACTGTCAAAAAACGGAAACAGAACATGCAAATAGGTACAAGAAGAAAAGTTGACCTAAGTGCTCATTTTTCACTAAGCATAATCCAGTTCAAAAGTGGGATGCTGCAATGTCCTACCCACAGTTTTTTCCAGTGCCTGGTTTGTGCCAGACACAGCATGTAAGAAACTGCAGAATAAGCTAGATCAGAAAGTTCAGGTAAACAAACAGACATGAAGAAGGGCAGGATCATATGAAGAAGGATAACAGGAAGGAGAGAAAAACCACCTGTGTTAGGTCCTCAATTATATTAGATTAAACATTACACAAAACTTCCCCCTTTGATCAGTCTAACTTGATTGTGAAGCCTCAAGGCTAAAAGTTTGATTATGTTTTGATTCAAAGCTGCTTTGAATTAAAGTCAGCTATGAATACAGCAGTTCTAATGGATTTAATTTATTTCCTATTAACAAAATTTGCAGTGAGCACCAACAGAAGGTGTCATTCAAGTCATCAGTGTACACACAGTCTCAGGTGAAAGCAAGTAACAGATCACATTAGAGAAATATGATGCAGGTACAGGTGGAATAAAGGCCTTCTGACCCTTGTTTCCAAAATGTCTTGATTTGGTCTCTGTTGCTCAATATAGCCTTAAATACTAGAGTATGATATTTTTCCTAGCATTTTTATGGACACTTAGATGCCACGATGATGAGTTTTGAAGTTCATTTACTGCCTTCTAGGAAATTTCTCATATTTCTGAAGCCTAGGGTATGAAAATAACTGTCCCTGATATTCAGGTTTTTTCTACTTGGGTATTTTTTATGCTTTTACCATATAAACACTTACACTGTTAATTGTAGAAAATTCTTTTTCCATTCTACTAATAAGTGAGATTTCCTCTGTATTCCCTTTTTATTATTCATCAATGATGAAATACTTTTCTTGAAACTGAATGAACAGTGTTACCCAGAGTATTCAGGACCAAAATATAGCAGTGACTTTCTTGAAGGCATTCCTTTATTTCCTTATTTACTGATCCTTCCAGGATTTGAAGCATTTTTAAATGTAAATGCAGATTCAGTGAAGTTTGTTTTTTGAAGTATCTGCAGGAAAAACTCATCCAGTTCCAATAAGGCTCTCTACAAAAACTTGTATTTTACAATTTTGGATTTGGAATTGTACTTTAGATTGGGATTTTGGTTGGCAAGCAAACAATTCATAGTATCTGGTAAAGTTCTGTGGCAGTGATGTCCAGTACCGAGAGTTTAACTCTGAAGTTAATGCCATTTTTTATAATACAAGTCACATTCAATATAGCCCAGGCTTCAAACAGGATATTCAATGCAGCTAGAAAAAAATGTTTCAAATTACATAGTACATACACCATGTAATACATGGAAATTATATGCATTCTTCCAGTGCTGGATGTAAAAATCAATCCTTTTGTCAAGTGCTTCTATTGTAGGCTGCCATGTTGGAGACCTACATTCAAACAAAGGACTCGGAGGGTTGGGCACTTAGCTTCCAGGGAGAGGAACCTTCTGTCATTCAATAACTCTTCTCAGTTGCAGGAGACAAACGAGCTACTGTAGATAAGACACTTCAGACAAGCTTCTGAAAACCCTTTTGATAAAGTCTCACATCTGAGGTTAATGACAATAGCTAAGGTGTGGGAGTCATGTAATAAGCGTAAACCTGACTTGGAAAATTAAAAACAAAGAGCATGAAACAAAGAAAATAGTAGCAGTAGTTTGAAGAGAATGGCATTATAGTCAGAAGGAGTAAATAATGAGGAACAATGCAGTATGATACATGAGAACTTAGATGATTTAAATACTAAAAGATGAAAGCTAGTTCAAAGCAGCTAAATAGAGAGCAGTGACAGGTTCCTGGGGAAAAAAAGGATATCAAACAATTGGGTGTGTCATTAAATATAAGAAATCAAAAGGTAAAAAGAGTCTAAAAGATAATTCTGTGTGCAGCATTAAATATGAATGATAAGTAATAAGATGAGAAAAGAAAAATCTATGTCTAACATTAAAAACAAAGGAACATTACCAACTATGCCTAAGTAGGGCAAAAAGGAGTCAGGTACAATTTATTAATATAAACAAAATCTAGAAGAAACAGACTAACTAAGAAGTGAACAAAGGAAAAGGAATATACTTTCAGTTAAAAAATCTAGAAGGTTATTCAATCCTAGGAAATAGGAGTGTTAAATACTTCGTGCTGTACAGTTAAATCTCTTCTAGGCTGCAGCTTCTGCTCACTGTGCCAGTAGCCCAGCTAAACTATCACCACAGTGAGCTCAAAAGTCATACCTAGAGCTTGCCTAACCCTTATGTACTTATTTACAGGAGGTATTTGAGGCCCAGATGATGATTCTGTAAAAAAAGTCAAAGCAAGAGAGAGAGGATTTGCAAAAATATTTGAGGCACCAAAACTTACAGATTAGAAGCACCCCAAAATCTCATAATGAGATTTCACAAATACTTGTGAAACTCTGGACCCTAATTGATGCTAGCAGAAATCTTAGTACTCTGAATTCTCACGAATGAAGTCCATTAATAGTAAATCCCATCAGTGTTAAGTCCCGCTGCTCCTGTTATTCCTAATTATGACATAAAAACATTAAGAAATTGACATTTCATTTTTTTTCCTTTGTCAAAATGGATATTCTGCATTTTTTCAATAAAAAAATGACACTGTCATAGCTGGACATTCTTCTAAGTTTTTGAGCCCATGAGAGTTTTTCCATAATAAATATTTCCTAATATATAACTTATTACCATAATAATTCACTCAGGACTTAATTTTTGGCATAAATGGCGGGTAATTAAGAAAAACAAGGTTGTTGCTGGGTTTTTAAATTTAAAAATTTGGAATTTTTCTTGTCTTTCTCACTTTTTCTAAATTTAAAAATTTAAGCATTCAAAAGTGGAGAAATTCTGCTGGTGTAACTGAACTACTGACTGTAGTAACAGTAATTGCATGAAGTTCTACTAAAAGGACAGAAACTGATTTTTCCATTTTGTGGAGGTAGAAGAATTCTCTGCAGATTTCCTGGGTCTAGAAACATCACTTCTGGTTTGTTTTTTGGAGGTTTTTTTAATCTGAGAAGCCTGTAAATCAATAAAAATAAACCTGCCATACAAAAAGTTTTAATAACCTCACCAAAGGTCAGTTCTAACCAAGTCAAAGCTTTCAAATTAGAGAAAGTCTTGTGTGAGGATGAGAGAAGCAGGCAAAATGTCTTGCAGAAACACAAGAGAAAGGTAAAGAATACCAAGCTCTTAGTGTCTAGGAGTACTGTTCTTGATCACACCTCCATCTTCCAATGTAGATGAAGGAGAATGGTAGTTAGTCACTGATTCCATCTTGGATTAGCTTGCATCAACCAATTTACTACAGCTCCTTGGCAATGGAGTTGTAGCTTAGTGTGGAAAGGAGAGAGAAGCGCTAAGATACACTAAAGATAAGATCTTTTTAAAGAAAAGATCATTTTAGCTACATTATGTAGTGAATGGGAAGCAGAAGATGGCAAAGAATAAAAACCAAGCATTCACAAAGTCACAAGTAGAGAGAGACATAGATATCTGACATCTCTACCTTTTATGCAGTTTTAGTTCTTTTACAGATCTGTAACCTGTTAAGGGTTCAGTAGGGAGGGTCTGATAAACATACTGCATAACAAGTAACAGCACAATGGACAGTTCAGAGTTGAGAATGAGGGCTTTGTGGGATGAAAACAAAAGAGATGGTGTGATACCAGACTGAAAGAAGAAATAACACTTTTTTTGATCAGATATGGAGAATAGCCAGACTTTTATCTCTGGGCTATCTCTACCTATGTATGTGTAGCACAGACCAGAATGCTTCAAAGTCAGGACATCTTTAGTTATCACCAGAACAGATGCTGGAACCTATGCCTGTATCTCTGTTAGTAAACTGAACTGTGCAATGCTGTGTATTTGTTAGCACAGTGTCTGGAACAGATTTCTATTTTAGCCAATTAGCATATCCTATTGAATACATATGCTTCATTCACATTAGCAAAGCATGGTACCAAACCTGTAGCTAGTTGCTGTCCTGTCATTACAACCAGATTGACCTCACTGTTTGCCATAGGACTAACTATGACTATTGTAACTTCTCCATACAGGCCTCACAGAACTGAATTTGTTCACCTGGCCATCTTAGTGGTACAAAATGTCAGACCAAATGATATCTTATATCCCTGGATCCTTCTATTCTTTTTAGTTGCAACAAAGATATAACTGACTCTCAGCATTCATCTGTAATAATTTAGTTTAGCAAAAGTCTTTTTAATATCCTTTGGTATTCATGTCTCAAAAGCATAAAGATGTTGAAGACCAATATCTATATGTGTTTCATTTCACACTTTATGAGAAAATCTTTGCTTTTCGAAATGTGAGCTTCTCATAAGTAGCAGTTGTAATTCCAGATCTCTAAAGATTCCCTAAATTCTATTTCAAATCTCCTAAAAAGACTACTACTACTTTAGGGCATACATTTCAACTCATCTTCATATTTACATGATAACAATTTTACCATTTTAGTTGTTACCAGTCTTTCTCCTATCTCTCAGCAAAAATGTACTCTTTACCCTCCAATTCCTTTTAATTTTTCTTAGTTTTTCTGAAATTATGCAATTGTTCTATGTCATAAAAAATTCTGTGCTGATTTTTTTTATTTCTGAACATAGATATTGTCTAATTTTCTAACAATAACTCTTGTTTTTTGAGGGATACTTTCTTTCCTTAGTAGGTAAACAGAGCCAATAATGATACACAGTCCTGCCCAGTATCTGTTCTAAAGTTAAATCAATCATTTTATTTTCTCTGCATCAACATCAAACCTCTCTCACTTCAAATGAGGTAATTTTTAATCTGCTAAATCTACAGATTCTGATGTAATCATCCAGATGATGATTTAACATCCAGATGTGATTTAACATTTTAGGAAAATCTGAAGAGCCCTAGACCTAGCATTTTCACAGAGAGGTTTATGTAATTCCTTGTTCATATAATGATTCTGTGTCCCACTGTTTCTGTTTCATATCTAAGTTCAGTTTATTAATTTGACAGAAATTTTTATAGAATATGTATAACCTCTTCAGTATGATGCATGATAACATTTTGAGAGGTCAGGAGGAAATGAGAATGAGCAAAAAGATATCCCAAGATCTTTTAATGAATAAGAATTATGTGGAACTGTCAAGATTTCACATGCTTTTCCAGGTATAGAGAATGGGAGGCTGGAGAGCACAGTGGAAAGGGACCTGAGGGTCCTGGCCCTGGAAAGCTGAATGTGAGTCTGCAGTGCCCTGGCAGCCAGGAGGGCCAAGCATGTCCTGGGGTGCATCAGGCACAGCATGGCCAGCCAGGCAAGGGAGGGGATTGTCCTGCTCTGCTCTGTGCTGGTACAGCATCACTTTGAATGCTGTGTGCAGTTTTGGGCACTCTAATGACGCAGTGTGGTGTTTCAGTGAGCCGTGCACCGTGTCCTGTCCCAGGATGAGACCTTCACCAGACAGTCCAGCACAGCCACTTAGGCTGCTGGCAGCACACAGACACACTCGTGCAGGTGGAAACACAAGAACACACTCATAGGATACACGTGAACACACTAGGATAGCTCAGGAGCTCAGCGTCAACCAGAGGCAAAGAGACAGGAGGGGTCTTTGTATGGAAATCCGCAGGGTTTATTCCACAGAGGGTCTGAATACAAAGTAGCCGAAGAACAATGTGTGTCCAGGGGTTTTATCCAGGGGTGGGAACCAATGGGAAGGGGACAAAGGGGAGGAGTAAAGGCAGGGTTGGGGTACACTGTCCAATGGAGATACAAAGGAGGAGTGGCTAAAAGGGGATCCCGAACGTTCTAGAACCGGGTACGTGCAGGGACTACAGTGCTTTATGGAAAAAGCCTTCTCCTCATCACAGCCTGTGGGGAGGCTGTCTTAAACTTCTGAATTGTCCCACCAGCGGCCTGCTGGTTCAGGGGATGCAGCCTCTCTGGTGGCCTCAGCCCCAGGCTGGGCCACTGCAATACTATAAGAAAGACATTAAACTATTAGAGAGTGTCCAAAGGAGGGCAACAAAGATCGTGGAAGAGCCTTGAGGGGAACCCAGATGAGGAGCAGCTGAGGTCACTTGGTCTGTTCAGCCTGGAGAAGACAAGACTAAGAGGAGACTTCATTGCAGTTACAACTTCCTTTTGAGGGATAGAGGAGGGTCAGGCACTGATCTCTTCTCTGTGGTGAACAGTGACAGGATGCAAGGGAATGGCCTGAAGTTGTGCCAGGGAGGTTTAGGCTCAGGAAAAGGTTCTTCACCCAGAGGGAGGTTGGGCACTGGGACAGCCTCCCCAGGGCAGTGGTCACAGCACCAAGCCTGACAGAGTTCAAAAAGCATTTGAACAATGCTGTAAGGCACATGGTGTGACTCTTGGGGTGTCCTGCACAGGATCAAGAGTTGGACCTAAAGATCCTGATGGGTCCCTTCCAACTCAGCTAATTGTGTGAGCTAAACAGTTTGATTACGTACTTGGAGAGGTGTGTATCTTACATTTTAAATTAATTCTGCTTATGCGGTATATTCGCAGAGATTGTTTTTGTTCCTCTCTGCCTTTCCTCCTCAACCAAAATACTAAAAGATCTTCACCACAAAATTACAAAATTGCAGAATGTCTGAAGTGGGAAGGCACCTCTGGAAATCACCTAGTCCACCAAATTAAGGCAGACCCTCTCACAGTAAATGTGTTTTTCTGATGTTTAAATTCAATTACCTATATCTTAGTTTGCGATCATTACGTCTTGGCCTTTCCTTGGCTACTACTGAAAAAAGTCTAGTCATATTTACACCATCCAGACAGGAATATATACACACATTGATATTGCCCCCCTGGGGCATTCTCCTCTGGCAGAACAGTCAGGCTGAGCTCTCTCAGCCTCTCCTCATGTATCAGACATTCCCTTCCTTGATTGTATTTGTGACCCTTTGCTGGACTAGATCCAGAATGTCCATTCCTCTCTTACAAAGAAGACAGCACTTCAAATGTGTATCAGCAGTGCGTGTTAGAGGAGAAGGGTGACATCCCTTGAGCAGCTGGTAGCCCTCCTACCTGTGTGGCCCAGGACACTGTTGGCCTTCAGTTCTGCAAGGACAGTAAGGTTCAGATATCTAAAGATATCTCCTGTCTGAATAACCTGTCTTACAGACAGGAGACTGGGGCTGATATCTTTTAAATATTCTTAGATATATATGAATAACTGATTTCAATGACAATTTGGCACTTAGATATTTCAGAGAATGTGAACTAGTAGAAGTTTGTTTATTATCAGGCAGAAGGTTACAGAAAAGGAGAAAAAAGGGTCAGATTTCCAAAAATTCCTATTCCTAGACTTGTGTTCCTACTGTACTAGATGTATGAAACATTATTAATATAATAGATTTCAACCTACTGACATTATAATAGATATCTAAATCTGACATTAATTCAGATGTACTTTTAATCTTGGTAAATCTGAAAGCAGAGGCATGATCAACTCCAAATGAAATAAAATACCAAGAAAAACACCACCACTGTTTTTCAAGCAAAATGTTTACATTGAGAGCTATGCAGCAGCAGGAGCTCTGACCGAGGAAACACAAAATACAAAAGCTGTCACCTTTGAAATATTTTTCTTTCATCTTGATTTCACAGAAGAAACTACATATGATTAAGGTAATACCTTTTTTATTAACTTGTAAGAATAACGTTTTCAGAAACATTGCTTGTAGGAAGAAATCTGGGCTAAAACTAAAAGGTGGCACCACAAACATATACTGCAGTGAGAAAAATAATTAGCACATTTTTGTGCTGCTTAATCCAAAGGAAGGTACAATAAAGTGGCAGGTAAAAAGGAGTAAATTAAAACCTGTATGCATTAGAAATCCCTTCTCTGTGTTAACCACAGTGTTAACATCTTAGTGAATTTTATGTTTACTTGTAGAAAAGATCATTGTTAGCATAATTCACAAACCTCAGAAGAGTCATTAGGTTGATATGACTACTCTAAGGAAGCATTCATATGCTACTCAGAGCAAAATAAATTGCTACAGACGTATTCATATGCTGTAGTGGGTTTTGAGGATTGATTTATTTTTTTCTAAATTCTCACTGTCTATACAGACACAAAATATATATGTCATATGCATATGTAAGGTAATATATGTTTAATAATAATTGCAGGATTGCAGGCAATTTATTCCATCATAATTTTTGTTCAAGGACTTGATCCACTGAGGATTTGATCTCCAACTCCCAGTAGAGAAGAAAGAATTTTTCCCAAAGGAGAGCACTATGTTGAGACAACAAGGTACAAGGTCATGTACAATTCTTATGTTTGAAAGAAAACAATTTCAGAAGTTACAAGCTGAAGGACTAAATAACCAATTCAAATATCACATTCTCATGACTGACTTTAAGTCAAGTAAGCAAATTGAAGATTCAGCAGCTTTTGTAAATGTACATCCTGTCCAGGGTTCTTGGGTGACTTGGGTGGGCTATTGAAAGTGCATAAATATAAAATAAACATAATGTCCTGTTCCTGTGATTATACATGCAATATAATAAAGGGATAAGTGAAACAATAAATTAGAAGGAAATGTGAGAAGCAATGTTCAGTAACAGTCAGGAGACCAGATGAGATTTGTAACCTGGACAGTAGTAAAAGAAGGAAAGTAGTGCAGGTCCCATTTATATTATTTGCTACCTCTTTCATCTTTCCCTCCCTCATGGAGGAAGCACTATCCTCCTCACCTCTTCAGTCTCTGGAAATGGGTGGCAGTGCTGCAGTTCCACGGGAGATGGCAGGACAGTTGTTTTCAGCCCTCTCTTCTCCTTGCTCTTTTCTACTCCACTACAAATTCAGTCAGCAGGAGTACACCAGCTCTTCTATAACTTTGTTTTAGGATCTGAGACCTAATTAGATGGAAGAAGACACACTAGGAATACTCGTGTGACAAGAAGATTTCCAATACCTGCAGTGGCAAAGCTCAGCTGGAACTACTCAGGTTCATTTTCAAGTTGAATGTATTAGCCTTGCATGTCAATGATGAGCAGCTGCCTCCCTCTGAGAGACTGTACTTTTAAGAGACTGCTGAAAATCTTAAAGCTGAATCCACTCCTAAGATATTAATTAGTTTGGTCCAAAATATTAGTCTGTCTTAATTAAGCCAATTCCATACGGACCAAAACAGGTTTGCTAACTGAATTTCAGCCTAAATGGAAGCATTTATCCTAGGAGTATGATATTATAGAGACTCATTTAATGAAGATGGTGATTTTCTCTAAAGATAAAGGGGAGGAAAAAGCTAATACCTAGAAACAGATTCCTGAATCTTTCTTTTTTGTTTTTAATTATGTAGTTTCAGCCATGAAAGTGTTTTTTAAAAATTATACCAATATGAGCCACTAGCATTTATCTATTGTGCTGTGATAGAAAATCGGAATTTATTAATACCATGCTCACGCAATCTTTCTCTCAAAATTATCCCCTTATGAAGCAAAGGTGTAGATAGGTAGGATGTTTTCTGATTGTCTGTATTTCCACAGTGGGAACTAGAGTTCATATTACGACCGCTAAAAAGTGATTGGCACTTCAACAAAAATCAGTACAAAATAGCTATTTTTCTCTCCAGCAAAAGTGGGGCAGCGAAATGCCACAGAATTTGCAGGGTGCTGAGTTTCCATCTCTCTGTGTATTTTCTGATTAATAATAGAAAGTTCATGGACACCTTCACAGTACCCATCTAGGGCAGGAGCATAGCCAAAATCCATTTCGTTTGGGTGCAAATCTTCTGTATAGGATTTACAGTTCTTCTTACAGACTGAGAAGGCTGCATTAACTCACAGTCTGAACTGATTCTCTGTCTGCACATTTTTGTTACCTGAGAGAACAAAATTGCATTTATGACTTATGAAGTTCTTGTTTTCTTAAGCAAAACTGTTCATTTGAGGAAGAAGGAGAAGGAATTTTTACTTTGAAAGAAATATCCTATGTTTGTTAAATCTTTGAAAATTCACCTTCATTCAACTGAAAAATTAATCAAACAACCCTTGAGATGCTATTAAAATCCAATATGTTGGCACTATACAACTAATTGTTTTGATAAGCCTATTGTTTTAATAAGATACTTCCCCTTTTTTTGTGTTTTGTTTAGTTACAAAAAAGTATACACATTTGTAGTGCCAACATGGGTTCTAATTTAAGATGATCTTACAAGCACAGATTGTAAGCAAACAAAAATAAAGTCTTTAACCAAAACCTAAGGACTTATGTGCAGAAATATATTCAAGATTAAACTGGGAAACCCCTGGGAAGCAGATTTGACATATCCTCTCTCTTCAGTCCTAGCAGATTTTAGGAAGAATATGTGTTACACTTTGGGACTGCCTGACCCAAACAATTTTCATCATTGTTCATCCTGGAGGAAATATTCTGATCCATTGCATTAGCTGTTAAAATTGCTCGCCTACATTGCAGAAAAATCTGCACAACAGTATTGCAATAGCACACTTTTGTGTGATGATAGTGGTCATGTCAAACCTCTAAAGGATGGTTTTTTTGTAATAGCTGTATGACTTATTTATGTTTTAAACTACAGACTATTTCTCTTTTCCTAAAGCAAAAGGAAAAGAAGGAATAATAATATTAAAAGATAATCTCATTATGTCATTCACCAAATTTGCAATAAAACTTCTTTATCTTTGGAAAAAAAAGATTTTGTGATTCGCAGTAGAGAAAATCACTAGCTCTGCTAATATGAAATAATTTTTGAAAAAAATTACTAAAAGGAAAATGCTATGCACTTGAAATTTCCAGCCAATATGAATGGAATGGAGAGAGAAATCACAGATTGCTATGTAAATAGAAAGAAAATAAATTAACAATGATGACTAAACAGATTTATATGAAAACAGGAATCTTTCTGTGTTATAAACTGTCTTACTATTAAACAGGAAGATAATCTAAAAACTTACATAATTAAGCGGCTATCATAAAGGAAGTATTACAGCATATTAAGCTGATGAAATATCCTTCATTTTTCCTGCTTCTTTGATATGGTTTTGTCTTTTTCCCAATAGATGAAGAAAAAGGCACACAAACAGATAATTTTTTTCACTGTGTCTTGCTGCTGACACTCAAGTGAATGTTTTTCAAAAGAATGTAATTTTATTTTCAGAGAGGACATGCCTACAGAAAGAAGATGTAAGGACAAAAGCAAGGAAGTTTCTTAGAAGGGTATCCACTCCACTTTCAGAAAATACTGGTTCGTATTCTGGCATCTAATTGTAGATGTACATGAAATAGTGGGGAAGAGACATTTTTATAGAATCCATAGAATGGTTTTTCTCTTGAAAATCAGAGGTTTCTAGTTTTTGTCTCTAAGCTCTGTGTTTTTTTCAGATTCAGTGATATAATTCTTATCATTTGTTTCTACTGGGCAAAATCCAGAGCAGTTTTTTTCTTCTGTCTTTTTATTTTTTATAATTATTATTATTTTTCTCTCCCTCTGTTTGTTTGAGCCTGAAGTTATACCATTTATTTTTAGATTTTAAGTGGCTGGTTCCAGGACTGTGATCTCTATATGAAGCTTGTCATGTACTTAGCACAGCAGGACACCAAGTAAGTAAGTTTCCAAATACAATAAGTAAAAAGTTCAAGAAAAACCCATTTTGTAATAAAAACATATGTAGATCCCCTGCAGCTAGTCAAACCTAGGTTTCCCAGTGTCTTAGGGTCATTTTTGAAAATAGGAACTGACCACTTCTTAAAATAAAATGGTTTTGAATTGAAGATTACAATAAAATATACCACTGACTGTCATTAAGCAACATTTGCAATAATTAACATCCAACATATTTAGTTTTTCACACTATTTCCATAACAAATAACTATATATTGTTAAGGAATGCAGAAAAGCACTGGAAAGCCATCACCTACACTCATGATAAGAAGGTCAGGAGCACAGTTTTGTTCTTGCCTCCTACTACTCCCCTGAAAAATCCATTGTGGTACATAAGCACAGAATTTTGATGGCTGAGATCTTAATTATAAGGATGTAGCAACAGGTCTTTGACACTGGCAAAAAAACCACATTCTATCACTATTTAGTTCACTAATGCAGGAGCAGTCTTTGAATTTGTGACCAGCTAATATCTCTATTACATCTATAATAATAAATATGATCTTTCCTTTTTTCTTAAATTTTTTCGTACATTTCATTCTTTATTTGCATAGACTTCTCTACAAGTATGCAGCCTTCATAAGGGCTGCAACTTGATGACTGAGTTACAGCTCTTAGTTTTGACTGATGCAACGGGGTGCACAGCTTTATTCTTGACTTGATAAATGCTTGCAAATTTCAGAAAAGAATATTCACTGCATATATTTAAGACAATAGTTTTTACCTGTATGAAGTGAAACATATTTTCTGATGAAAATTCATGAGAAAATTCATTCACCTTCAGAAAGCTTGTGAAAAATGACCTATAGTGTGAATCTTTCTGTCAAGATTCAAGTTTACATAGTTCCACTGCTGTACCCAGCCCATTTCCAATGACAAGGAATACACAATGATATGTGTGCCTTTCCTGAACCTATTATGTGCTGCATCTCTGCAGTGGCTTTTTTGCTGGAAAAATAAGGGCTTGGAGCACAGAAAACAGTGAAATACCTGGATGCTGTACTTCTTATTTTAAAAATATGTATTTTTAGTTTCTGTATGATATCTGAGTTCATGATTTTAAGTGCTTCCTCTGAGGTGCTGTTTGTGGCAACGTGGCAATAATTTTTATTTTATTTTAGAGCACAGGAACTCTTAAAATGGAGATTAGGTTTTTTTTCTAATGATAGGTGTGTCAAAGCACTTGGTTTCGTATCTTAATAGCAAAAAAACTGGTGGCATTGCAGGAGAACAGACTAAAACACAATGGACAGACACTGCTAGGTCTGATTGTGAATTCCAGATGCAGAAATGCTGTGGGCTTTGCTAGACCTTTTGTTTCTGATGGCCTTTGAATTACATCGTTCATGCCAGATCATGAAAGGACATGAATGCTGGAATTTTGAATGTACACTTTTGTTTTTCTGCTTCTTTCATGAAGATAAAAGTATTTCTTTTCAACACAGACAACATTAAGAACAGTATTTGTTCTTTATCTGTCTCATATTAAAAAAGTATTGATTACCTTATAAAGGTATTTTTTTCAGAACAAAATGCTATTTCTTATAGAAGAACAAAGCTTATTCTGTTATTCCAACTTTCTTGGAACTGCTGTTTGCAGTTTACATTTCCCTGCAACATTTCAGTCAAACAGCTAGCACTGCTCTTACTTCAAAGGTATGAATTGAGCAGTAGCCATTACATCAAGGCTTTATATTTCACAAGGCTTTATCTACAATTAGTCACATTTATTGTCTTATTATTAGGTCACATTCAGTTATCTTTTTTCAAATTTTCTGACTAAAATAATGGACTAAAGAGTCCATCATGTGGCCAGCTGTTACTGTTAAAACAGTTTTCTTGTGACATTGTAGGGAGAGAATTAGGGATGGGATGTTACCCTTAATTGTTTCCATACTCCATTTTACTGAAGACAGAGGCGATGACACGTACACAAAAAAATGCATGGTCACACACAACTGAGACAAATAAATTCAAAAGTCTTGACTGATGAACTGTTCCAATAAAGAAGGATCTCCTAGCTGTGACTCAGAAGACCCTTTTAATTTGAACATGTCTAATTTAAACATATATAGTAGGAAATTGAAAATGGAACTGCATGTTGCACAAACTACAGTGTTTACCTCTCTTTGTGATGGAAGGATGCAAAGACCCCATGCAGTGCTTCAGCCTGACTGTACTGTGCACAACCAGGTCCATGGAAGAAAAGAACTTCTTATAAAACAGAAACACTATGAGGGAACAGAACTAATACAGTAGCAGTAACAAAACCAAGCAATACAATGGCATAAGAGGGTTATTATGAATCAGTTATTCTTGCTGACTCTAGGTATATAAATTAACAATAATTTAAGGTAAAATATGAATGCAGACAAAAGAGAGACAGATCCCCAAGAAAACAAGATTTTCTTGTTCAGACTGGTAGAGTTTCATCAGGTCTTCCCTTTAAAGTAGGGTTGAGTGGTGAGACCAAGTCCACTGGCTGCAGTTCTGCTGCACACCAGCTGATTAGACTGGGGTGGGAAAAAGTCTGTAGGACAGAGGAGTATGAGAAGGGAATACAAATGCCTTGGAAAATATGTGAACTGATTCCTCAGTGTTTCTTCCCATCTTCAGTGAAGAATACATGGTAAGTTTTGGGAAGCCTTGCCCCTTCACTGCTTTCTCAGTGCTCCTTTCTTGAAGTCTAAGAAAGTACATAATAGGACTCTGTGCCAGGAAAGAGCAGTAGTAATGTTCTAACTTGAAATGTTTTGTAGTTTGTTGGTTTGGGGATTTTTTATGATAGATGTCTATTTTTTAGTTTTTACAGTGTTGCTTTGTTTTGCAGATGAACACAGTAGAAGCAAATACTAGGTTTTTTTGAATACTATACGCACATAAACACACACTCATGTAAGTGTGCATGTATAATAGGGACATATAAATATATCTAATGCCATAGGTAAGGAAATTAGGATGCAGTTTCTTAAATCAAATACTTAATTATGCAACATCTGACAATTACTCTAAGAAACATTCTCAGTCCATATTCTTCTGCAGAATTCTTCAACAAATTCTGTGATTTACCATAACAAGCATTCTGAGAAAGCAGGAAATAAATTAATTGGTGCTGATTGTATTGTATGCTATGATAACAGTCTTACTCCACTTGAAGATTGCCAGGCTCCTCCCTCCCCCAATAAAATCATATCTTTTTATTCAAAAAACCTCTTATTTCTACATTCCTGTAACAGTAAACTCCAGCATTCTTTAGAGCATACAGTAGGAAGATTTCTCAACAGAAGAGGAAAGTCTAACATATGCTGTATGTGTGGATTTCAGCATATTTGTATTCATACAGGCTCATGTGATGGATTCTTTTATTTTATTTGAAACCTTTTCCTTAAAGCAAGCATTTGTATTTTTAACTTTAGGTAAGGTTCTAAACATTAGCATTTGTGTGCATTTCATTCAGCCTACCTCATCATTTTCTTGTTTCATGCCCAGGGCTTAGCAGTTGGAGTTTAAAAACAGCCAGCTTTAATGTCTATGACTGACATGTAATTTCTGCTTACTTTAAAGCTTTTTTTTTGCTAACTTTGCCTTTTTTAAAATTCTTTCCTGTCCATAATCACAAAGCTACATAAGCTCTTTTGTGGCTTAATAAATATTGTCAGTTTTTTAAAGCTCAATGTGGTGTGTATTCTTCTTCAAAGATAGTTATTAAGCATATAAAAAGAAGCTTGTTAAATTTGTAGATTCATTTTTTTATTATTCCTACTTCTTATATTTAAATGAGGAAAGATAATCCATTAAAGAGGTTGAACTGTCAAAAACACTGCCATATCTATAATTAAGTATAACCTTCCTGGGTTTAAATAACATTATCAACAAAAGCCTCTAAATTTGAAATTAAATGCTCTACCTTCCATTAACATTATTGTTTTGCTTGGAAACTCAGAGATGTGAATGCAAAGGAACTATTTAGCTCATAGCTATGACATATCTCCCATTTTTAAAAGCAAACAATAACAAGAGGTATTCCTTTTTGGAATATATATGCCTTAGATTACATTCTTAATGACAAGCATATATCTCAGTTCTGCAGAAGTATTACTGAGAATAGGAGTTAAAGGACCCAGCAACACATCTATGCACTCGCCTTTGCTTCTCATTTTGTGATCAAGTAAACAATTCTGAAAGATACACTGGAAGCAGTATTCCATGTCATATTTCTTAAAAAGAAACTTATCATTACAGCTGGAGAGAGAGATTTGCCTCACCCTCAAAAGTTTGCTCTTTTTTAAAGAAAAATGTTTCTCATAACACTTCAGAAGTTTCTATAAAATAGAAGACACACATAACTGAATTATTTATTGCATAGATTTTTGCCATTATTCATTTGGAGTTGCTGGCAGACCTCATTAATTATTTGCTACATATCTGAGTTTTAGATTAATACGAACATGATTTTAATGAATCTGTTAGCATTTTTCCTGCCATGACCCTTACCACCTCACTACATGACAGAATGTGTGTGAATAGCTACCTGCTGAGACATACACATGGCAAGGCAAACAAAATACAAAAGCCAGCACCTGTGAGCTTCATAACTCATCCTTTCCACACTGCAGAAAGCTGAGAATTGATCTTCATGGGGAAACCTGAAACTATTTGATTTGAGAACTGCATACATTCTTTCTTCTTCCTTCTCTTTCCTACACAACCCATTTGCTTAGTGTATGTTTATGATTTTTTTCTATTTTCAAACTATTCCATATAGAGTAAAAATCACTAATACTGACTTGTATTATGACTGATAAGGGATCATTTAATCTGAAAATTTGTGACAAAATATTTCAAACAAGAAAATGATGGATGACAAAAAACGAATGACTGGCAAAGTATTTCAAATTTCCAAAGCTGGAAAAGAAAATTATTAGAAAACACTCACTCTCTATCAAAATTTTCCTCAAACCCCATCCTGCCCTCACTGAGTATTTAAATGAGTTTGTTCATGTCAGAGAAATAGTGATGCAAGACCTGCTAACGTAGTAAATTGCCCCTTCCAATTTGAATTTCCCTTACTACATGAGCAGTTCCATCTGCTTTCTGATTTACCTACCATCTTATAAGATGAACTTTCAGAAATTTAACTTTCATTTTTATGTTTAAGTCTAGTAAAAATGCATTAGCATATTTCATGAGTAGTACCATGCACTAATCAGACTAGATACTCTATGAAATTAATTCTCTGTGTTGTGTTGTGTTGTGTTGTGCTTTGCTATTCTTTAAAGCAGCTATAGGGCTTATAATGGTGCATATTGAGAACATATTGTTTATTTGTTAGAATACAGTAGAAGACAGTGTTATAAGTAGTCAGTGTAAAAAAATAATTTCCATAAGCCTTTATACTGTCATTATGTTTAATATATCATATACATGTCAAATTGTAGCAAATTCTGAATTAAAATAACAATGTTCAGGAGCAGGAAAAAGAAATCATTTGATTTAAAGTCAATCTTAAAGTTACCAAACCATCTACTAAAACAATAGCTATTAAATACTAAATTCTAAATACTAAAACACCATCAAACATACTTTTCACAACCTAAAGAGCCCAGTTGCCTGTCTCAAACACTGTCAAGGCCACAGAAGGATCTTGTCTTGCCACCACGGCAGGAATTTGAGATAAGCACAGAAGGGAAGCATTTGCAACAGAAAGGTGCTAATTCCAGGCCTGGCAGAGGCAATTTGGTTAGCACATCCTGCTTAATGCATCTGGACAAAAATTTCCCGCTGTTACAAACTGAGGGAAAGGAAGCAATTGTCCATACATATACCAACCCAAGTTATGGGAATGGCATCTGTGACCACCCCATGGATACCGAATCTGGGACAGTGTAAAGGTGGTACCCACAGAAGGATGGCTCTGGGACTCCCACCACTGAGAAGCCCAGGGGGAAGAAGGACCAAGGGGCACTGCTGGATCCATGGCTGTTTTTCTGCTTGATATCTCTCTCCCTTTCCCCCTTTTATGTTTCTTTCTATCTCTCTACCTCGCATTCATTGTTAAATAAAATCCATATTATTGACTTCGGCATATGGTCTGTTTGCACTTAGTTTGGGCAGAGGCATCTCTCACTAATCAGATTGTAACACGACTTAAAACAAAATATATTTTAAATTCCAGGAAAAACCTTCAAACTCACACTTCAGAGCAAACCTTCATACTACAAACTGAAAAAGTACAGAAAGAGCTTTTTTCCTACTACACTGATTCATCACTTCTAAAGCCACTGCTACTGTGGTTTTTTTATCTAGCTAGAGAATTTAAGCTGCTTCTATAGCTCTTAATAATCTATTTAACTGACATTTGGGCAGCAACATTAAACCCAGGCACAATTCTGTTCTCTCCATCCTGCAAAGGTGAATAGGATGGTTCATCTTTAGGCACATGCATAGTAATACTTACTCCAGGCTGTTCATGCACATCAAGATCATCTACAGTTTTTTGAATATTTGGTTTGCACAAGCATAAAGATAAACTTTCCTGTGTGAAGTCCAATGCTCTGATTTAGTAAAAAACCAGACTGGGATATTATTGCTGTACAAAACATTTCACAAGCACACAGCTGGGTTAGTGCACGTGTACATGTGTGTTCCAGATGAAGGTCAGCCTACCAAAACACCTTGCTCTCAAGGATCTTCTGAAGTCCATCCAGCAGTCATGCTTATCTAGTACATCTAACTTGACTTTGAAGTTTTGATAATGGTCTCTAAAGTCCTGAATAATTAGTCTTGATCATTTGAGATAACAGTCCTTTTTCTTTTAAGGTTACAGTTAAAATATATTGAGATTCTTTTGCTTATGTTTTTAAGTGACTTTTCCTGAACCGATAGCATGCTAGCTAAAAAAAATGAACTTATTCCTTACTAGAAGTTTTGAAACTCTACTGATAAGGAGCTTGCAAGTATTTTGAAAAGTCGAGATAAGCTGGAAAACAGAAATAAAAATGTAGACGTCGCAATCTTCAAGAAAGGTTATGAAAACAGCTTCTGTCAGTTACTAGTCAGTAGCAGAATGGCTGTATTACTAATCCCACAGCATGACCTACAGCATGCAGCAGGAAAATCACAGCACATCAAAATGAATAAGAGCAAATATAATAAGAAGCTCTGATTTCATACAGCAAAATTATTTATGGAGAAGTCAAACATACTGTACTGAAGATTTTTTATGCGATGTATTCATAAGAATTGGACACTTCTTATGTTTCAAAAAAGAAAAAATATTCTCAGACTGGTCTTTGATGGAAAGAAATACAAAAAAGTTGATGCATGGTAGATGAAGTCATAATCAAATATCTGATGCAGCCTTGAGTAAGGGAGAAGGCTCAACCTTCTTCTCATTTCCCTATAAGAAAATACACTGTGTACTTCAGCCTGTTCTAAAATATCTCTTTGGAAAAAAACAAAGAAAAAATACTTCACTTATTACATTGCAGTGATAATGTAATCCTGGCAAAACTAGATCTTTTTCCTTCCGCTAGAATGCAAGGGTTAACTACTACTTACTTATGCAATGAAGCTGAAATCAAGTAAATAATGCCTGTTATTGCTCTCCCAAAAAATAAAACCGTTTTAATATCTGGTGTTAGAGTTCCTGCTGTGTTTCTCTGAGGCTTTTTCATACCAGAAATTGAACAAAACTCTATTATGGAATCAAAGTAAATAACATCCCAGATATTATTTGTTGTCCCCCCAAAACAAGAAGTTATTGTAGCACAGAAATAATACAATTTATTTTAAATAACAGAAGATATAAGTGAAAGGGAAGTGGAATAAAGTTCACTGACCTTTTTTCACAATTTTCATCATTCTTTTGATTTATGGTAAAGATCAATGGTAAACCACATGTGATTTAGTTACATCATCTAGAATTGTTAGAATCTGCAGGAGATAAGTAAAAAAATATCAAGCTCAGAACTGTGAAATGTTCACTTTGTCTAAAGGTCCTTTCCATATTTAATCAGACTGCAGGGATGACTTTTAATATGTCATCGGTTTTTCAGACTGACAAGTTTCTTCACATTAGAATGTCTTCCCTTTTAGAGTGAAAAATTGGTGGTTTTCTTTTCATTCAGTTTATCTGCTATAACTTGCTTTATTATTTAGCATTAGCTGCCAAAGTGGTACGACAGCTTTATATGGAAGGAAGCTGAGTATGGATATGACAAGTTTCCTTTCCTATTGCTTTACCTGACTAAGTCCTGAAAAGTTCCAATTTCCTCTCTGTGAATTGGCTCTCAAGGCATGAAAAACACACACATGAATGGGAATAAAAGCCCTTGTATCTACTGAGAACATAGAAATGAAACGTATTTGAAAAAACAACCAAAATTCCACTGACAGGATAAGCCTTACAGGTTATTCTAAGTGTGGATTGCTTTATTGCTGAAGAAGTGTTTCTCTTTCCTTCTTTTTCCCAATAAGTAAAGAAAACTTTCCCAGTAAGTTGATGGAAAATGTCTGGAAGCCAAATGCAATGGTGGATTTCTCAAATTTTGACTTTCAGAAAGTGAGGGACTTTCAGAAAGTGAGGGAGGGGTAAAGAGCTACTACCAAAAGAGCTATTTCCAAAAGTATGTAACAGAAAGAGGGAACAAGTCATACATGAACAGAAGTGTGATGTTTTTGCCTTCATCGATAATGGGCACCAGTTGATATTTTAAGCAATGATTTAATTGATGAAATGTCACATTTGAAACATAAGAAAATGTTAGTGCTAATGAAACATGCTAACATGAAAATGCTAATACACATGCTAATAAAACAGTCTAGGAAATTTCATGTTTAGATTTCGTGTTTGCCTTTGTGTTCATGTGTCTTCCAGCTGAAATTATCTAAGGGTTTCAGCTTTCAAGCTCTTCATTTTCTATCCAGTTTTTAAAAATCCAAAATTTTATTGTATCTGGAACCTGCAAAATGTTTTTTTTTTCTTTCCACCAAAAAAGTTGTCTGCATTAAAGCATTTAATGGAATTTATTAAGTGCTCTATCGTATGAAACCCAAGTGTTTGTTCTTTTATTCGAGCATCATAAACGTTGATACCATTCACTTACAGAATATTATGAAAGCAATAAAGCACAGATATTCCTTCCCCTTTCAGCTGTTTCCAGGAGACCGTAATAAACAGAAAAACATCATTAGTAAGTTTTAATACCCTGTTTTATTTTTTTATTCAAATCAAATTTATCTTAATAGAGAAATATTTTATTTACCTTTTTTTCCCAGCTACTTTGAGAAAAGAAACATTTTTGGAAGTAGACCTCTCATGAATTCTCCAGAATTAGTTTAAGAAAAGTGAAGCTGGATAAAAGTGAGGATTTCTCCCATTCACTGTATTTTTAATATGCAATTCTTCTCAAACTGTCTGAAGAATGATCTATCAAATTGAATAGCTAATGCACTTTGAACACTTAACTCCAAAAGATAGATGACATTTTTTTCATTAGTTTAAAATTTACATGCTACAGTATCTGTCACAATAATAATAGAATCTGACAGTGCAGATCATATGGGTATTCTGCACAGCAGAGGTAATGTGTTCTTTGGAAGATAAAATGACAATTTGTTCAAATCATAGATTTTTAGATTTTAGACAAACAAGGTATCTCTCACTCTATGTAACTCATTATTTCAGAATAATTTCTTTGCTAACAATTCCATGGCAGGATCCAGACCACCCACATTTATCTCTGTGAGAATTCAACAGACTGAAAATGTCCAAGAGTATGATCTGGAAAGCCTGCTCTGCAGTGCTGTTTACCTCAGAGACACAGAAGCTTCTCTAGGTGCTGCTCTGAGCAGCCCTCTGGTTCCCATGATCTCTAAACCTCAGCTTTAGCCTATGCCCAAAATCACCCTCTGTCAGCAAAGGAAGGCCCCTGGCTCCTGCATCCTTATCCAGAGGGTACAGCATGATATGAATGCTAAATACCTTCACCTCTTTCATAGAGGCAGGGTGTTACTCAATGCAAATCTCAGCAGTCATAACTACTTTTATTAAAAGAAACCCCAGCATATTGATGGAAAAAGAGCAAGGTGTTTGAATAAAAAATAAAAGGGACTGTAAGATCTATTATCTCTGCCCGAGGGACCTTACCTATAACTCCTAATTCCACTTACTGCCTCACAAAATTATTATTATTATTATTATTGTGTAGCCAAGAGCACAAAAATCCCTGAGACAGTACTTAAGTAAAAATAAAAGAGTTTTGTCTCTGTTATCTAGAATTTAGGACATTTGGTTATCTTTGGTTCTGACAGGCTGATTAGCTCTACTGCTCTACCTTAATGCAGCATCTTCCCTCTGCAACCTGAGCTGAAATCTGTGTATAACATTTGCACCCATTTACAAAAGCTGTCTTGTTCAGACACACCCAAACATCACCATTTCCTCATTTCCTGTGCTTCCAAAATTGTGTGTTCTCCATCCAGCTTTAAAAACAAAATGGAACAATAAAATAAATTTGTGTTCTTAAAACTGCTAAAGGAGAGAAGAATAAAGGTTTTTACAGAATAAACTCAATCTCTCTTCTTGTTATTTTCTTTCTTAGGATTTACACTGTTCGTGTCAGTAGGCACTCTGCACAGTGACAGAAATGTTTCAGGACACACCCTAAGGTAAAGAACCATTTTCCTAGCATGGACAAAATTAACCACAGATCAGTCTAACACTAACCAATATTATTTACAACACAATTTAAATTTTATAAAAGAGATATAAACCCAGGAACTTTTGGAAAGCAAATATAACCAGCTGAATCATGCTTGCATTAGCAGGAACATCTGAGATCATCTTTTAAAGCCTTTAAATTCAGAGCAGCCACCATCTCTTTCTTTTTGTGCAAGAACTAAGCGGGGTTTTGCAACCATTCTTATTTCTATTTCAACCTCCATAAAGAAAGGCCACTGTAACAAACTAGTTTCATTTCACAATCTATGCCTTCTATCCAAGCTTTTAGAATAAGGAACTAAAATCCAAACACGATAGGATCCCTGAATACCAGAATGGTAATTTCTTTTGGCTTCTAACGTATTTCTTTATTCCAAATTATTTGTAGAAAATACAAGCCTTCCCCCATGTTGCCTCTTCAGTTTCAGAGTTATCAAAGTAATTACAGATAATGATTCAATACTATATTAATTCACCATTTGAATAACTGGTATCGTATAGATAATGCTTTGAACTCTTTTGAAAACTGATTCCACCAAAAAAGAATAATTTTAAAAAAGGAAGAAAATTGCATCTAGGGCCTTTCTCAGGCAGTATTTTTGGAAGTTTTCAAGCAAGTTGTCTATTAAAGGAAAGATATTATAAAGTTTATATGGAAAAAGTTTTCCCCTTACATTGGCAGTTTATCACTCAGCAATTACTGTAGAATATCAGTAAATATTAGTCTAATAATTTTAAAATAAAATCTCATTTGCTAGTTCTTCTTCCTGCTTTATCGTTCGCATCTACCCCGAGCTAGGTATCTTGAGCTTGATACGAATCAGGTGTGACTGTGAAAGGTTCTTCTCTGAAGGCGTGCACCTTGTCCACAAACCAAATTGTGCCATGACAACTCTTAATGCAAATATATAAAGCCAACTTCTGATTCACTAGTGGCTGTGTCTTAGAGTGACTTTTGTCTTGGAGTTTATCCTTTGATGGTTTATCCTATATTGTCTGCCCATGCCCAGAAAAGTGAATTGTATGCTTTCCTATGTCTTTAAATGGAGCCTGAAAAGGGAGAGGAGAACAGCCCAGACGGAGTTCTTCAAAGTTACACAAAGATAAGTGAGAAGGCAGGATTTTTTTCTTTAAGTTGATTCCGGCTGGCTCTCAGCGCTGCTCCTTTGGGGGAGAGACGAGAGACGGAATTTTTTTTTTTTTCTTCTTTTTTTTTCCTCCTCTTTAAGATTTTGTTTCTTCCCCTTCTGGACTTAGAGCCTCAGAAGATCAAGACTCCACTGGGAAGTGTTTCCCCGGCCCGCAGGGGAGTTTCCCCAGACAAACACCTCTCCACTCCGGGAGCAGAGAAGACACACCCTTAAGAAGACTTTGTTTCAAGTTTTATTTTTCCCTCTCTCACAAATAACAATTCATTTGTCTAGCATTAGTGTCCTTTTCCTGTGTGTTTTGTTGTTTAGTTAAATAAATAGTTTTTTTTTTCCTTTTCACTTTCCTCCGAGACATTTTCTTTCCCGAACCTAGTAGAAAGAAGAGCCTGCATTCCGTCAGAAGATATTTCCTCCTCTGCATTTGTCTCAAACCGAGACAGGCTGACATTAAAGAAAACCTTGAATTTCAACAGAGGATTTACCTAGTTTCCTGGGAATTTTGTAAAACTGTACTATGCTGCATCATAGTCTCTGGTTGCTATTAATTTTATCTGGACTTGTGCTGTTTCAAATTTCCAGAAAGGACAATTGCTCTCTACGTAAATCAAAATATCTTCCCCAACAGTCACTTTTCCCTGACATTTTGCTAAATGTGTTTCTGATAAATTTGTAGTCATGTGCCAAATGATTGATACCACCCTATTTAAAAAAATATGCATGATTGTTAAGCAATAATTTTAACTTCACAGCAGGGTATTTTACGGATACAAAATAAGCCCCTACTGTGCTCTAAAATTCACAGGATGAGAGTCTCAGCTCCTGTAAGCCCAGACATACTTTTGAAAATGAAGGATCTGTACTATCTTAAATTACTTACAGATCTATCCCAGTACAACAAAGACAGAGAAATCTTCAAGGAAGTTGTGCTTGCCAACTCTCTTTGAAAGACTTTTCCAAGTATTTATAAATACCTCTTTTCTTTGCTTTCCAGCTAAGACTGGCATGTGACTTTAATCAATTGGACTTCAGTAAACTTCACACCTCTGTTCTGTAGTGGTCTGTTAAGCTGCTAACAGATAGGCTGTTTTTGCTGGCAGTGGCTGTTTCCAGTGTGCAGTAACTCCATACAAAGGAATAACTCAGGCTTGAGGGAATTAGTAGAAGGGTAGATTTTAATAATGCTGTGCACAGTCTTAAAGAAAAATTAATTGTTAAAATATGAACACGACTTTAATATTTAGTGTCCAAATATTCTCGTGGCTAATGTTACATAACACCCTTCAGGAGGTTTCGGTGATCTAAATTTCCACCTAAATCCCTAAATCACTTGAATGGGAAGAATTGCCCATATTTAGACAATCTAAACCACCATATAGTATTTTGGAGAACATCTAAGCCAAGCCTCACTGCATGCAGAAGAAAAGGGAATGGGTGATATCCTGCCCTTGTCTGGGCTTAAAACAAAATGAGACTGAGAGTCGCAGTCCAATATTGCTCCATTATTTACAAACCCATCTTGATGGCAGCAAGAACCCTTTTCTTTAATTATTTTTTTTCACTTACTTCATTGTACCTTTAGGTGTTCCTCCAGGATATAAATAATGTCTATTCTAGTCCCCCATAGGTTTCAGAGTAGTCCCAAAATATCAACACAAATACCTCAGGAAAGGTGTTCTGTCCATAAACTCATGGCCTATTTGAACAGCAGCAACTTACCTGACAGAGATCCTTCTCAATGTGTACAGCTGAGACTGCACCACCAGGTAGAAAGTACGTATATCTAAAGTAGAAAGTCTATATAAGGATATATAAGCCAAGAAGTCAGGAGATGTGAAAGAGAATATTGAATATTGCCAGACAATAAGCTGTTCTCAGACAGGAAGGGGGAATAAAAGTTCTCTTGTTCTTTTGGGGATGGCTTGTTTGTCTTCTGCATTCTTAAGAATCAGTAAATAAAACGCACAAGTGGTCCAGAACTCAGAATTCTTTGTCCCCCAATAATATCAAAGACTCAGAGTAGAAGGTTTCTAATCTTATGACTACATATTATGTCCAAAAGATAGGTCCCTGGAGCTTTCTTAGACTACAGCTGCATTAGCAAACTGATCAGGACTTGGACACAGGCTGTAGGACTGGCTTCACTTACTGCATGCATGGACAAATTACAATCTTCAAAAACATGCCAGAGAAATGCTGAGGGAACAGCATGGACTGAGGACTGTTCCTAGCAGATGGAATTTTCCCAGTAGGCGTGATGGCAACCCTGTTTTGGAGAGTGATTTGGACAGCATTTATTGACATTACTATAACCTGAGTCATATCCGTTTTAAGGAGGGAAAGGAGTTCTGTGTCATCGCTTTCTATGTCTAAGTGCATAAAGCAAGGTTGTGGAGGTAGTGGTAATGCACATAGTCATCTAATTTTCATATAAATTATCCTTCAATTACATAAGTGTCCATGTCTCAAAAGTACCTAGAATTGTGTCTCAAATGTACATTTTGGAAGCCTACAATTAATAAAACTCCCTCAATAGGAATGAGAAGAATTTTATACACTGTAATATAAAGTGCCTGTGGTTTGAAAGTTTTCCTGAATTATGACCTTATTCTCAAAATATTTTAAAACCGTGTGTCCAATAAGTTTTCCTAGTATGCACATTTTTTATACACGTTATAGAGATAATAAGTTCAGCTTGAATTTTTTTGCTACTGTTTTGAAAATACAAGTAATCATATAGGTCATGATCTCTGGGTTTAATTAGGTGACCATACTGAAAAGCTTTTATAAAAAGACGTAGATGAATAAAACAAGGTCAAAACACTAACTCATTTTCCAGAGGAGAAATATCCTCTATGTGTAATTTTTGCTAGCGAGGCACTAAGGTTGCAATAACTTTTACCAAAAGGAGTTACAACAGCAGACTGCGAACTGGAAGAAAGATCTTACAAATGTGATACACAATTCTAGAGGAGAAAAATCTAAACTGCTTGTAAGTTGGCTATCTGGAAATGTTTGTATATGATTTATCTTTTTGTTGCAGCTGGAATCCACTGTGAAGGTAAATTGCTGAAGTAGCAGTTTACTAACCTAGTTTATTCCCATTAGACAACATTGCCTTATAATGAGTAATGGGAAAACAAGTCTCATTTTTTATGCATGATGTATCCATTTATGTAGCCTTTACAGACCCAAATATAAATATCTGCATCTATGAATACTGTACTGTTTTAATTTTTATTAAACTAAGCTCCTTTATTTAAAATAAGTATCACTGGCAGTTTTTATAGTAAATCCTTGAAATATGGCCTAAAGTGACTAAACCTCACATTAAAATAACCTCTTTAAAAACTAAATTTCATACTTTCTTTGTTAGACAAGTCTTAAGTAAACACTTCATCATGCAAAATATTGCAAAGTTTTCTATTAAGCTATCAAGGGAAAAAAGAAACAGAAATGAAGGATCATTCAGAAATGAGCAGAAAGCTCAGAATTAACCATCCCTTTGAACAACTTGGCTTTTTCAATTGTTCGAAAGTTTGAGGACTTTCTAAACTAAAAACTGTGCCTCTGCCTTGTTTACTAGCTACATGTCTACCATCTTCCCTAAATCTGTCTAATTTTTTTCTAATATAATTTCCTTTTGACATTCAAAATATCTCAGGGTAATGAGTTCTCCAATTTTAACACTAGAGATAAAAATTTTACAGAAATGTGCACAATTTGTTAAGTATGAAACTTTTTTTTTTTGTTTAGAAGTACAGGAACAGTCCAGAAGGTCTACACAAGGCTTGGTGGACATGTTCACTTTCAGTGAAGGACAGGATGCTCAGACAAGAACTGGGGAAGGAAATCAAAGCAGAGAGACCAGCAATAAATATTTAAATATACAGGGTGATCTGGAAAAAGAGAAAATCCTGTAGGATTATTCAAAAGCTTTTCTTGCATTTAAAGAGACTTGTTGAACCAGTCTGTCAAGCAGGCTGTTTAAATGTCCTTGTCATAATTCCAGCCTGGAGGCTGGAACATCGCCCACAGGGCATGTGTTTGCACCTCTTACCTCCCCCCAGGCTCTTACACAAGTGAGTTATGTAAAGATTTAAGGGAAAGTCTGTTTATGCTCTTTTTCATACCATTCTTTTTCACAAGTGAGAATATTTTGTTACACAAGATAGAGTTACAGAGCTGGGTGATAGCAGGATGAGGAATATAACAGCAAAATATGGGCAGCTGAGAATGGTTCAGTAAATGCAGGCAATGAATAGAGTATATGTCAGAAGGCTGCCAAAAATGGCAGAATCTGAGAGGAAAGGTCTGTCTCACACAATCTGCCTAGGGGACATGTCAAGCAGCAAAAGAATTGTGAAGGAAGGGACAGTGTGATAAGTTCACATGGCTTCTTCTGTTCTAAAATAGAATGGTGTTCCCTGAGAGATAAATGCATTATTCAGAAGCCATTTCGGGTCTTGGCCAAGACTGGACTTGAGGATGCATATAGAAGTCTGCACAGAGAAGTAACCATTTCGTTAGTTGCTTGCAGTTGCAGAACGCATTAATGGCAGTTAGGGAGGTTTTTTCAGCATTGCTAATTTCAGTGGCATTTTTCGAAAATGAGATGTGGGAGCCACCATTTACCTCAGCCTTTTTAGTGAGGGAATGGGAAGGTATCAAAGAAAAAGGGAGAAAAAAAACCTTTTGCTTCCTTCATGCAGAGAAGGGAAAACTGAAATTGGAGACTGAATCAGAAAATACAAATGCACTATGCTACCACTTCATTTGTTTTTCAGGCCAAAAACAGAGATGCAGACCCTGAGATGCAATTGAAATAGAAAGATATTGTAGCTTACACTGGTAAGGTTAATTGTAGACAATAGGATATATAAAGCAAAGATGTAAAGCAGATGGCGAGAGATGTTCAGTGAGGAGGTCAAATTTTTGCAGGCACCAACATTTTAGGGTTGTTAGTGTTAAATATACACGTTAAGAAAATAGCTGAGTGGTAGAACTTGTATACATTATAAGGAAAAGTATTTTGCGCACTGTGTAAAATCCATAATGTTGAAAGCTTAGTTCAGTCTTCTGAACTCTAAAGCTCTTGTTTCTTCTGTATATTTCGCATCTTATCTCAAGTTTTCTTCAGCTTGTTTACTGAATTTTCAGTCTGCTTGCTCAGGAGATTCTTAAGCCAGAGCAAGCAGCCTGAAAATTCTGTAAATAAACTGAAGAAAATGCAAGATAAGGGCTAGTGTGTTCAAAAAGAAAGAAGAGCTGCAAATACCTTGGCAAGGAATTAACTCTTCACACTATTTACACACATGCACGTAAGCCATGTGCATTTGTGCTTTCATCATGTGCATTAAGCACATTTTATACACAGTGGCAGGTGTGGTTTGTCCTACATACCATGCATAGCAGTGCATCAGCCACTCACTGTTCGCCATTTAATTAAATAGGAAAGCCATAAGTAAACTGCTGACAAAGACACAGTATCACAGACAGGCTTAGTGGCTGCAACTGTATTTAATTAATTTAAAAATAATACAACTGGCTGAGAAGAGAGAGCAAAATCTGTGTAATTTTGAACCCATTTATTCTCATATATGTACAAACATAATAACATCTTCGTAAAATCAGATTAAGAAACTACAAATAGAGTTGTAGAGGAATACATTTTAAATGTTCTGTTACTGTTCTTTTAGAAGTTTCATTCCACTGAAATTGGCTTTTGTGAGGTCTTAAGAAATAAAAAGCTCCCTCATGCACTGCTTTCAATTCTCTCTTCATCTGTAAAAACAAGCCAAGGAGTGGTTTAATTTACTGTTGATCACTGGGGAGAAAAAAAAGGAATGCAAAATTTAAATGGCATTCGCACACAAAGTTAATAGCTTTTATCACTCTCAGAAGGCAAGTGTAGAGGAAGTATTACTTCGTATAATATACGACCTGCTTTCAGCTTTATTGTCTTTAATAGTTAAAGCACTGCTGCGAATGTGCACGGACTTAAGACATTCAGTTGTCTTACCAGAGCCATAGCAGTGGGTGTACTGGATTTTACTATTATCACAGAGTTATTTAGCGTTTTGCATTCATAGGTTTCGAATTCCTGAACTGAATGATTTAATAACATAACAGCCAGCAAGGGCAAAGTGCAGAAACGAGAGTGAGGCTGGGAGTTAAGAGTCTTAGACACTGAAAGTCTCACAAAAGGGGGGGGACAGATCTCCAGAGCCCTAGTCTAGTGCACCTACTTACACATTGCTTCCTTCAAGGGGAAAAGGAAAAGAAAAACAAAAAAGGCAAGCTGAAGTAAAACGCAAATGTGACATGATATAAAACCTTCACATTTCTGTCACAACTTGAGTGATAACACAAAAAAGAGGGATTTTTTACAATTCCTATCACGGTAAACCGAGGCAATTACTTGTCAGAGTTCATGAACAATGCAAGAAGTTGCACAGGTGAAAGACCCATGCTTGAGTACAGTTTATCTCCATAATGAGAGCACTCTTTTCTGTGATTTAAGAGGACTTTAAATCATTCTGATGAATTTGTCAGGAGTTTGGACTCAGTCAGCTCTAGAAAGAAGTTAAGGAAAAAGTTACTCAAAAAAATCTAGCTCTTACCTGTTACTTATAATGGGTCTCAGTCAGAAAAGATATTTAATTTTGATCTAACAAAGAAATAAAATCTAGCAGAGTCATTTCACTCAGCTGATCAATTTCTGATATAAAAATTTCTTATTTGGAATAACCTTATGACATAAAACAATTACAGCTATGACAATCATTAATATTTTTTGAAACACATGTGCAGTAACTTCTTATATTTATATATTTTACTTAGAAAGTGAACTATCTAGTATCTGCCAGCATATAAGTTCTATGTAGGTATTCATAGTTACTGCTGCATATGTTACTATTTTTTTACTTCTATTGTGTGTTCCAGTTTTCGCCTTTAGATTGAATATTTCACCAAGTTTCCCTGAGCTGTAAATGTAAGTCTGCAACCAAACTAACTTGATTTCAAGGAGGTTTTTTCCCTTGTCATCATCTCAGGATAGAAGATGCAATTAATATGATGGGACCATAGCAGATATCCAGTAATGCTATTACCAACTGGCTAGCTCAGCAGGATGTTTTCAGCATTTTCATGGCACAGCAAACATGGGAGAGATCCCTTTCTGTCAGACCAAATCAGCTGCATAATCCAAAGAACAGCAGTAAGAGCACACAAAGCACCAGCAGAGTTAATGCTACTATCAATATGCTTTTCAGTTTTCTTGTCAAACTACACACCATCTCCTCCAGATATATAAAAAAATCTTTCCCTGTTTCCATTTATTACTGTAGGCAATAACAATAATTTTCCCACTGATGCCTTCCTCCAGTAAAAAAATTCTCTCTTAGGGACGAATGAGTGGTAGGACATCCTCATTAATACCAGCTGAATCAGTTAAAATCCAGTGAATATCAAATGTAGTAATGAAAATATGTGAATAGTAAATAGAGTTGATTGTTACTTACACCAAATAGTGCTTATTTATATATGTTTCTATAAAACACCCTCATCAGAGTATGACCCAAAAGAATGAATTTATGCCTTCCAGCCCATCAGCACCATCTACTGTGACTTGACATAACAACAGTCTTTGCCACAATAAGCACAATCTTGGGGTTTTTTTTCTTTACATTTATCTTTCTCAGGATTTTCTTTTTTTCCCCACTTATTGCTCCAGAAAAGCCTATCAAAAGAAAGATTTCCATTTGAAATTTCTGAAAAATTTTCTGAAAATGTGACTCTTTCTTCTTCTGAAGAAATCATCCTGCAGGCTTCAACTGGTTGAATAATTGTAGAGTTTTGAAAATGCGTAAGGTGAAAACATATGTTCAGTTTTTCTTGCTTTAAACTTTCGGAGTGGAGGGAAATAAGGGAAAGAATAAAATAAAAAGAAAGTTTTAAAATCAGCATAAACTATGTCCCTAAAATCCATTCCTGAAAATGAAACTATAGTCCTCTCATGCCTGGTCAGTATTGAATAGGACAGATCTGGCAGAATTTCACGAGGTTATCAAGTAGATGCCAGACTTCCAGCATAATTCTCCCACACAATGCATTCATAATTTTGCTCCTAAGGTAGAGAGTTCTCTTTATAGCCTAAATACCATCAGGAAAGAAGTTTAAACCATTTGATAAAGGCTAGAGATTTGCTATCTGTCATCATATCTAATTTTAGCTATATAACTTTCTCTTTTGTCTGCTTCCTTTCTTCCTTTAATTCAAAGACAGATGAATCTGCAAATCTCTCTGCAGATTTTTGTTAGACTAATGGACTCACTGCCTTAAAAAAACCTCCCGTTAAATCTCATCGGTTTATTCAGATTCATTCTGGCACAAAACCAATGGCTGCAGTGACTGTTCTGACTCCAGAATAATGCTTGGGCAAATGAAAAGAAACAAGCTTTCTGACATGTTTCAATTGGGCCTGTCACATTCTTGGTTACATAGTGCACAGCATTTATGAACTCATGATAAGGAAAAGAGCCACTGCAATGAAACTAAACAAAAAATAGTTACGAGAAAAAAAGGATCTAACTTTTTCTCATAGAAACTGACGCAAATTCTAAATTTCTGCCTTCACTTCTCTCCAGAATGAATACTCCACCACAAGTGATATTGGTCCCTCAGACAACCTTGTCAATTGGCTTATTTGTGCCATTTACAAAAGGTAGGCTTACACATGCTTGCCTTCATGGGTGTAATAAATTTTATATGCCTTATTTTTCAGATATTAGATCATTTAAAACTGATTTTCCATACCTAGTATATAAGACTAAAGATTTTAAAAAGAAAGATTAAAGAGAAAGATTAAGAAGATTTTAAAAAAAGATGTTAAGTAATGAGGTATAGAAAGAAATGAGGTCCTCAGCATGCTGCATATGACAGAACAGTAACCTTCCAGAAAGAAGAGAGTGAAAAATCCCTCAATTGTAAATTGACCATGTTCCTTCCTTTTCCCTCTCATTCAGGCATAAGGTGATTTCTAAAACTCTTTCCATACTTTCTTTTAGTGATTTGAAATGTCAAATTCCTAACATTAATGGCATTTGTTGTGTGCCATTCTGTCTTATAGAGTGGCTACTTCTTTATCAAGCAGGCAGGAAAATCTTGGAGAACTCAGGAAATATAAGTATATAATTGCATCCTCCAAATATATAAGCAAAACAAACTAATGACCTCTTCATTCTTAAAAGCCAGATATTTACTTTTGTTACAATCACAATGTATTGGTGCAGGAACATTTTCTTTTCAGTATGTCCTTCACATTCTCCCCTGCAGTCTCTTGATACTTAATATATTCTTTTCTTTTAGCTTCCAACTCCTCTTTTACCTGTCCATCAACTCTCCATTCCATAGATCCAAGCATGCTTTTCACGCTTTTTTTCTTTTTTTCCTAGACAAAAGGAAGTTGTGTTTTTGATTCTTTTCACTGCAGTAAGAGGAGATGGAACTTTAATGGCTTTAATAAAACTTTTCTCCTCTACTCCAATGTTAAGTTACCCTTTCCATATACTTATTTCGCTGTGTAAAAATTATTCTCTACTAAAGGTAAAGTTTTCCTACTTCAGTAATTGATTACATTTTTAATATTCATTAATTCATTCATATTGGATATTTTCAGTGTAGCACAGACATTAAATTACCATTATGAGGCAGGGGTTTAAATGAGCTAGTCATAATCTTGAGATTAAGAACATTCGCACAATAAAAACTCAGAACACAATAGTGCAACACTTACTCAAGCACTGATTGCTTTACATAGCTACAAATGCCAAACATAAATGTATTAATATTACAACATTTATACTGAATCTTTTAAAATACTGAAATTGTAGTATATCTTATGAATAAAAGACAAGGTCATTGTCCAGTTTGAACTCAGTGGACTTACTACAATACATTTAATTCAATGAGTTATGTCTAATTTAAATCACTATAGGATAATGTTTTAAGCAAGACTACAGTTCGTGAGATGGGCAGGGTATGGAACAGGTGAAAGCATTAGCCTTTTAAGAACTGACAGAGGGTTGGATTTTCATTCAGGTAGTCTCTGATGAGTTTAAAGAATAAATTCCAAAAATGTTGTCATGTGATTTCATGAAGGATGAGTCCTTCAATATTTGAAAGAATCACTCAGTCAGCACTGGCTGAGCAATAAAAAAAAAAAAAAGATTTGTCAGCATTAGTTCAGGGATTAAAATACCTCAATACAATTGACAAAGGCATTTGAAGTGACAGCTGATATGTAAAAGCTTCAGACAAGAAAGCTCAAAGATATCATTCAGCTTCTGTGCAAGAAATTACTAAGCAGACTAAGGGTTCTTCTATCTGAAAAAGAACTTAATTATGGTACAGAGTGAAGAGAATATAGAGTATAGTATATGGGATCTGACTTTCATGAGCTGACTCGATAGGTTTTTCCCCATCCTTTGCAATAAAAGAATTATGAAGAATCAAAGGAAGGTAGCAGATTCAACAATAACAGTAACAAAAATAAAAATTAAAACTAAAACTAATAATTTACCAAACAGGAAGCCTGGAAGAATTGCTGCCAAAGGTTCTTATTTGTGCTGGCAGTCTTTATGAGGTTCAGGGGAAAAAAATCACAGAAAAAAAATCCACTGAGAAATAATAAATATTTCAAAGTCCCCTCTGTTGCTAAGTGGACACTGAAAAATAGAAGGAAGATATCTTTTCCAGCAATCCTCTTATAGACATTCATGGAAAGGGTAAGGATTAAAGACAGCTATGAGAAATGAGAAACTTGAAATTGTGCTGAAAATTTGAATGTGCGCAAAACTCAGTATAATAAAACAAGGTCTTGCATTAGTCTTGGGTGTGATACATTCCTGGTGTTATGTTCAAACTCTGAGTCCTTTATTTCTCCCTGATGTTTTGGGGGATTTTTAAATCTTTTCCCACTACGTTTTGTCTGCTGACAAGAAATCCTTTAAGTGCAGCCCAGTTCATTTAAGCTTTTGCTGCAGGTAGAATTGACCCATGTGAATTACTCAAAGCCAAACACATACCTTATATCCCAAACAGATTCTACATGAATGATTACCTCTCTTGTAGTACATGCTTTAGTTTAAAGTATTAAAGTGATTTAGTATTAACGAAAAGTGATAACTTTTTAGTAATCATCATGGACATACAACCATGTGCCACTTAATAACTTATTACTCGTTTTCATAAGTCAGTATTGCTGAACCTCATGCTTGTAAATGGGGCCAGTTACAATTAAATGAGCCTGATTTCAGATGTCTTATTTTTTGGGTTTGTTGTTTTTGTTTGTTTGTCTAGTGCAAAAGAAGGTCTTCTTGTTTCTATAAAACATAAACCTGTTTTGATGTTCCTGCAACTATTTAAAGTAAATTATATTGAAATATGCCTTGCTTTTCCCAGATTCACTATGCTGGATTTGTGACCATAAACTCGCAGAGATGTCCATAAGTATCCCTAGATCTTTCCCATTGTACTACAGGGCACTCTTGCTTCAGAAAGCAAAATGAATGAAAAGCCTAACAATTTTTCTACCATGTCCCTGGCAAGGTTGTTCCAGTGAATGGCTGTTCTCATTGCAAAAAATAATTCTTTTTTATGTCAAAATGAAACCTCTCCACTGCAAATTATTCTGTTTCCCCTTGTCATCCCCATGTGGCTCTTCCAAAGAGATAGCCTCCATTGTCTTTGTAGCCACTGTTTAAGTACTGGAATACTGTGAAGAGGATCCCCCTTGAGCCTTTTCTCCTCCAGTCAGACAAAGACTCTTTCAGCTTTTCCTCACAGGGCAGATTTTTCATTTTGATCTGCATGGCCCTTCTTTGGATCCACTTGTTCTCTCCCTGTCTTTCTTGAATTGTGGGGACCAGCCCTGCACACATTTCTCCAGATGTAGCCCAACAAGCGCTGAGAGTGGAATGACCATGTCTGTACCTCTGCTAGAAATGCTCCAGGGACTGATTTGCCTTTGTCACTGCAGCAGTGCTCTGCTGACTTCTGCTCAGCTCATTGCCCACCAGAACCCCCAAGTTCCTTTCAGCAAGGCTGCTCCCCAGCCCCACAGAGCTGAGCCAGTTCTGGTCTATTTGTCCCAGGTGCAGAACCATGCTCTTGTCTTTGTTAAACTTCATGCTGCTATTTCTAGCCCACTCTACCAGCCTGGCCAGGTCTTTAAGATGGCTGTCTCTTCAGACACATTGTCATGGATTGATGCTCGCTGGGTTCAAGGCACCCATGAAAGCTGCTCACTCACTCCCTGCTGCAGCCAGAGAGAAAATTTAATGAACAGTCCATGCGTAGAAGGACAGAGAGAGATTGCTCATCAAACACCATCAAGGGCAAAACAGGCTCAACTTAGAGATATGAAGTGAATTTACTACTAAGAAAATCACAGCAGGATCATGAGAAGTAAAACAAAACCTTCAAAACACCTTTTCCCCCACCCCTGTTTCCAGCTCACCTCCTACCCCAGCAGTACAAGGAGGCAGAGGATGGGGGTTTTGGTCAGTTTGTCACCCATGGTCTCTCCCACTGCTCAGGGAGTCACTCCCACATGGGACAATTCCCCAAGAACTTCTCAGTGTGAGTCCATCCCACGAGCAACAGCTGCCTGTGGACTGCTGCAGCATGAGTCCATCCCATGGGCAACAGTCCCCCTCAAACTGCTGCAGCGTGGGTCACTCTTCCACGGGGTGCAGTCCTCCAAGGACAGGCTTCTCCAGCCTGGGAGCAGGGGCCTCTCTCTCCATGGATCTCCCACAGGATCACAGCCTCCTCCAGGCATCCATCCGCTCCGGCATGGGCACCTCCCCCATGGGCTGCGGGTGGATCTCTGCATCCCCTGTGGACCCATGGGCTGCAGGGGCACAGCTGCTTCAGCATGGTCCTCACCACGGCCTGCAGAGGAACCTCGGCTCCAGCACCTGGAACATCTCCTCCCCCTCCTTCTCCACTGACCTTGGTGTCTGCAGAGTTGTTTTTCTCACATGTTCTCACTTCACTCTTCTCTAGCTGAGATTAAAACTGCGAAACAACTTTTCATTTCGATTTCTTCTTAAATATGTGATCACAGTGCTGTTATCACCCTTTGTAATTGGCCCAGCCTTGGCCAGCAGCACATTTGTCTTTTGAAGCCACAAGGGATTGTCTCTGCCAGACATGGTGGAAGCTTCCAGCAGCTTCTCACAGAAGCCATCCCTATAGCTCCCCTGCTACCAAAGCCAGGCCATGCAAAACCAATACACACGTCCACCTGACCACCCTGTGTGGCATTATCAGAAAACTTGGTGAGGGAGCTTCCAATCCCATCATCCAGATCATTTATGAAGATGCTGAACAGCATGGGGCTCTGGGGGACCCACTTGTGACAGGCTGCCAGCCTGAGTAAAACCCATCCTCAGCAGCCTGACAGTAAATTTCCTACCTATCTTGCAGATTACCTATCTAGAACCATCTCAGTTCTACCAGGAGAAAGTTGTGGGAAACAGTGGCAAATGTTTTGCTGAAGTCCAGGTAAACAACTTCCATAGTTCTCCCCATGCTCACAGAATTTTTTTTCACATTTGCCCTTGGTAAATCCATCCTGGCTTTTCCCAATCATCTGCTTCATTTGGTTTTTAACAGTTTCCAGGGGGGCTCACTCTATTACTTTTCCAGGGAGTTAGATAAAACTAATGGGCCTGTGTACTCCTCAGTACTCTTCTTGTAAGTGGGTATGACTTCTGCCTTCTTACACTCATTGGTGATATTCCCCAGATAGGGAGTTTGGAACTAGATATTCAAGGTCCCTTCCAAAGCATTCTGTGATTGTGTGATTCTAGGAAATGATCTGTGCTGCAACAAAATTATAGCTGTTTGTACAATGTAAAGCACATATACCACTAAATTATAGAGTAGGAAGGAATGTGATGTCTGTCAGTCTTTATCTGACAAGCTCATTGCACATTAGACTGCAGATTTTTTCAGGCAATAGGCAGTGAGGGATAGTGAAAAATTTCAAAGAATACCTAATAACATTACAAAGTAATTCCAGAAACTTTCAGACATAACAACCTTCACAGCAGGAAAGTAATCAAGGCATGTATGTCCTCTGTAAGCCTGATCTACTGACACTCAGCTGGTCTATAGTATTCCATTTTACCACTAAATTTCAAGGTTTTAAAAGCTGTAATTAAGTGGATTGTTACAAGTACTGTTAACCAGAAGAGACATGGGGTGTTGTGGGCATGACAAAAAGCCAGTGGAAACTTAGTATTTCTGCAAAATTATTATTTACACATTTGAAATATATGACTGCTTACTGTTCCATATAGTAGTAAACAAAGTCAGAAGTTACAGGTGGGTGACAATTCTACTGGGTTCATGGGCAGTCAGTAATGACAAAAAGTAACTTCAGTAACCATTTGAGAAATATTTCAGTTTACTTTCATTCAGTGTACTCTTAGAATTTACTACTTTGTCTTTTATAAAAAGAAATAAATAGTTGCAGAGAGTAATGTACTTGAGTACATTAAGTGTTATCAGTTGAAAAGACTCAAACACTGTGATGCACACATTGGAGCACGTCTAATATCACGAATTACATATTGTCTTTTTGCATTTTACATTATATTCTACCATCATTCTGCTCAAGCAATGATGGAGAACATTTTTTATATCATAAAAGAGAAAGCTATTTGAAAACTAAAAAAAATGTCATAAAGTCTATTTCACCATACTCTTCCACCATGAAAGAGTTTGGTTTTTTCCTATGGAACTACAAGACAACATTTGATGAATCTTACTATGTTTCAACTCGGACAACTTTATTCCCTCTCATCTTTTACAAAGTATTTCTGTACCACATTGATTCAGCAACATCTTGGGGAGAAAAAAATGGAAAGCATTACAAAATCTGAGGCTTGTGGAAAAGTTCAATTCATAATGGATAATTGGGAAAAAATCCTGACATTAAAATTAAAGTTGCGAGTGACATTTTTTTCAGAAATACAGAATTTCAGCATGCTTCTGCCTCAGAAAGAAACAAACACCTAGAATGAGTCAAGTAACTGTAATTCTTAATTGCAGTGTAGAATTTTTTCATGGTGTTCTGCTTAGGCCTAATAGAACTCATTTAGCTGTAATTTCAAATTTATTCTCTAGCAAATTTAGTTTGTACCCATTAATTATGACTATCATGGAAGAAATGCAGCCCTTAACAATGCCAAAATCCCAATACATGTATATGCACAAGCTTGGGATGTGACACTAATTGTTATGAAAGCTTTAACACAATCCTCTCCGGAACCCATGAAAATTATTAGCTCAAAATATTGTTACTGGAAAAAGACTTTATAGCTATTTTCGCCAAGTGAGCAGTAGGAGACCAAATGATTTCAAAACAGGTTAACGAGTTATAATAATTACTGAACAACTATTATCTCACAAACTGGAAGAAACTTTCCCCATGGTAATTTCCTTCTTACACTATGAACTTTGAAATTGGAGCTGGGCTTGAAAAAAATGGGTAAATCTAATGCAACTGATATAAGCATCAAAGTTTAGTTCATCAGATCTAGATTTAATAGAGAAATACAGAACAGTTTACAATGGCCTACATATTTATTTTTCATTACATAAATGCAAAATAGCTGCAAGCATGCCTAACCTAAGATGGTGACAGGCAGTATTTGATAGTGAAAATGAAGATGAAAGGGCAAAAAGAAACCCTGTGGCAGACTGTGTATTTTTATTCAGATGTATTGGCATAAGAAACAGATGTTAAAAGAGGTTAATTCAATATTTATATCAACCTCCAGGAGCAGTAAAGCAGTGAAACTTGGTAGTCACTAAAAGGAGAAGTGCTTTAAAACCAGCTAAAGCAAGACTACAAAGTTTTACTTAAGTCATGACAGCACCTAGTGGTCAGATATATAGCACCAAAACATCAGACTAGGCTTCCTAGAGTAGATGCGAGATGTAAGAGGGAGAAAAGCAACTACTATCCAGAGACAACGCATATCATGTGAAAAGCCATGATATCCAAACCAGTAAGAGAGAACATCAAGCAAGATGTGAGAAATCCTGCAAATTATATTATTCTGGCAATTGCTCCCTACACTTGTTCAGGGAAACAAATTCCTAAGGCTGGTGCTCATTTTGTATTGTAGCAAATAGAAGACTGTCCATGTCCATTGACAGGATGTAAACCTCTAGTTCAGGTAAAGCAATCATAGAAACATAGAAACCTTTTAGTTCATCGAGTCCAGTCAGTATCCCAGCACTGACAAGTCTGCCACTGAATCATGTCCATAAGTTCTACACCTATACATCTTCTCAATAGCACCAGGCATGGTGATTCCACCACTTCCCTGGGCAGCCTGGTCCAATGCTTGACAACTCTTTTCATAAAGAATTTTTTTCTTAATATCCAATCTAAACCACCTCTGGCACAATTTGAATCCGTTTTCTCTTGTCCTATTTCTTGCAACTTGGGAGAAGAGACTGAGACCCACCTCACCACAACTGCCTTTCAGGTAATTGTAAAGAGCAATGAGGTCTTCCCTCAGCCTCCTTTTCTTCAGACTACATAATGGAAAAGACAACATAAGCCGAAAATACATAAATATTTTCATAATTCAAGCCATGTGAAGGTAGTAGAAGGTTAGTGCTCAGTAATTTAGGCATCAGAAATGAGACTCTCTGTCATATATTCAGGTAAACACTGTGGGTCTCAGTCTAGCTGAAGGGTGAATGAAAGCCTCTCAGGCTGAAGCAATGATTAGGAAGCCAGATACTACTTCCTATGTTAGCAACCTAATTAAAAAGATAGGCAAATATAGGTGGTTTTGTACCATAATTGGTATCTATACTTCTGTGGATGGATTAAAACTTTTAAATATCATTATGCTATTATTCCTCACTTTATTATCACAACCATCTCCAAGTTTGTGTCATTCTTAATTTACAAGCAGTAGGGAAAGCATGTCTGTCTTTTCAAGTTACCACTGAAATAGCTGGTGAGCACAGGTTTCTCAGGAGTTAGGAAATTATTAATACTAGGCTGTTTATATAATTCTACAAGGGCCTGGTTCAGGCTCCATTAAAATTAATGGAAAGCTGTCCACAGATTTCAGAAGTGCAATGAATCACTGGGAAGTGCTGTCCTGCCTAATAAGGATTTTGATCTTCACAGTCAACACCCATTTATGTAGGTTTTTAGATGTAATTGATACTAGTGCATATATAATAATTTCAGCTTGTCTAGTTAATTCTAAATGGAAAGAAAAATACAATTAAATTGCACGTTCAACTTAAAAATGTTTTTTTGTATTATTTAAATCCAATTAGCTTTGATTACTTTAGCATGGTAACTTTCAACTTACACTAAAAGATGTTTTAAAATACTTTTTCAAAGGGGATACCAGTTATCATGAAAGGTACCAGGTATCACGCCTCAGCTTTTGGTAAATAATTAATGAAGATTTCATGGAAACAATCTGAAATACTTCATTAGCCAGTAGAATTGGTACCCCACATATAACTCTCTAGTTCATGCCTTATGATCTTATGGGCCAGTTTAAGTCCCTATGGAAGAAACTAAATCTACTAAAGAAAGTAATAGATTGAGTGACATTCAAACAAAAATTGCACTTTCAAATTAAAAAATGCCTCAAGGGAATTATATTTTATTGTGTGTTAAACTGACAGATGTTCAAGAATTTTATTAATTGCAAAGAATAGCTTCTTTTCATCTTATCTTTTTTCATCTGACCTCACCTGATGGATCTGTGGTACTAAGCTGTGTCTGTGGACCAGCTCATGATAAGATACTCAGAATCAGACTACAGTTCCATTCACCTTTTCTTGGTGGTGAAGCTGATTTAAGAAGCCTGTGATGCAATGCCATCCTCCCACTCATCAGTTACAGTCTTCCACCAGTTCAATTTTCCAAGTATTGCTACTTATTACCACAGTGAATATATATAAATATATACAGTATTTATATATTATAATTACATTTCTATATATGTGTGTATGTTTGTGCATCTGTGCATATCTATGTTAAAAAAAAGTTGTATACCAAGTGAAAGCCATGATCTTGGTTTAAGAAAAAGCAACAGGAAGGGGAGGGAGAGGGATGAGAGGAGGAATGAATAGCCAAAGCAGAGAATGTCTCATGCTATCTGTCAGAAAGACAAGGTATGCAAAACCTTGTACACCTGCATATTACCTAGCTGTTGATGAATATAACTTGACAACTAAGTGATATATAGGAAGAGTTTTAGGGCCCAGCCCAAGGAAAGATTATGCTCTAGCAGGAGCAGTCAGTCTCTGTCCCTTTTTAACCTTTCCCCAGTGCTGCCTATCTCTCTTTTCCACAGTGATTCTTTATATAAATTCCATTCTTGTTTAACTACTTCCCATACTTTTTCCTTAGATTTAACAACCCATTCTTAGGGATTTTTAGCCATTATACCTAGAGTGTGTTGGCACTACAGAACCCAAAGTAGCAGCAAAATATCTCTTAATATCATTATCAACCTGTAGTAGCCTGTGCTACCATGGCCAAACTGTGCCAGGGAGCTGAGTTAACTCGCTGGCAATCCCAGTTATGTCGGACAAACAAAAAAAGTTGTCTCTTGATCTAGTGGTTAGATTTGCATATATTATTAAACCACTCAATCAATCCTGTTATCATTTCCTTGGAATAAGAACCATATGATAACCTAATATTCTTCATGGATATCTATCCATACAAATAAGGCTCTTTATGGAAACACCCTGCAGTGAGATTATCTTGTTTCAGAGTGAATGAATGGCCATTGCCTTATGGAAGGGAGAATATTTCTAATGGATAAATCAAGAACATTTTGACAGAAATGATCAGCTTGTTGTGTGCAGCTGTTCCATGTAAGTTTCCAGATGAATAAAACTTGGGTGTTATTTTTGTAGACTCAGTATGATCTGTAAGGTGACAGGAAACAATATGCCTATCTTTAATATCCAACAACAGATGAAATCCCTATGAGCTTTCAGAAAACATTATTGGGGCTAATGTGTTATTGTTAATGATCCTATGGCTTACCATATGTCCAGACAGTAAAGTTAGCTAATACATTCTTGTTTTTTTCAACTTCAATTCCTTCATAAAACAAGCTGATAATGGTATTAATGCTAAAGAATGAAACTACAGGTTAGAAGACGCTTGGTTTTCTTCCAGGGTATCAGTATCCAGACAGTATTACATTCATTAGAATTTACAAAATTTACTTCCTGACAATAGCTGTTTGTATAAATTCTGACCTCGATTACACATATGACCTACATGAATATAATAGAAGGTGACACTGGAGATTGCTCATTTCCTATAACAACAGGACATGGGATTAATAAATTGTCAAATACTGTGTAATATGTTCAATTAAATTTTCACAAGTAGTAAGGAAAATAAAAAACACAAAAACAAGCTGAATGCAAGAAAATGTAGAAGACAAACACAAAAGGATAATGATGACTATGCCCAGTAGCCACTTCACAGCAATTTTTGAGCAGCGGCAAATGTCACACAACTTTTGTTCCAGAAAAATAAATTCAGAGAAAAAGTCTAAACAAAAAATTTGACTCATTCTCATTAGTACAAAGACAGAAGAACACTAATGTCAGTGGAATTATCCTACCAAGGAATTACCTTGGGTACAACTGGGCTCAATAATTAGACTTCAGAAAACCAAAAGTTTACAAAACATTTTTCAGAAAATGTCTGGATTACTTATTTGGTTTTGGACTTCTGTGTTCTGCATTTTCAGTTTAAAATTTTTTTCTCATTTCACCTTATTTTATAATTCAAAAAGTAAGGGAGTATATCCAGTTGCATGCATACACAAGTTAGTTGTGAATATTCCAAAGGAAAAATGGCAACTTCAGAAAAGCAATCATCATTTTCTACCTTGCAAGTCACAACTAGAAATTGCTTAGAGCTGTTTTGGAAACACATATGAACTTTTAAATGTTGAATATTTCTGTTAAAGTGAATGAAAGCAACTATTAAAAATTTAATTATACTTTTGCCTGAATGTTCTATTGATAAAAAGAAAATAAAAAATAATTCTTTCTTGGCCTGAGTAAACTACAACCTCTTCTGGGTTACAGAAAACTCCAACAACTTATGGGTATTTGGGTAATATCACCATGCAGTTAAGGTTATATCTAATTATTCTTCTCATGGTCTAACTGCCCACTTTGCCCTCCTGACAATCCAAACCAACAGATATCCCATAAAAGCATTAAATTAATATGATTTTCACTGTGGTGGAGCAATTAAGGAGGTCATGTAAACAAGTATCCTTCTCTTCTGATGGCCTTAGGTAGTTGTCGTCCTCTTTACAGCCATTGGTCAGCACCTTAAAGCTAAGACTGGTACTAAACTGGAGAGTTCTTCCTCTGCTTAATTCTCCTGTAATGATGAATAGTTCCATTTAGCCCTTTCATACCTTTTGCCAGAAGAAAATACTTGCTTTTTTAGGCACCTTTATTACAGAAAGGGACAACTTAAAAGCTAAGCAAGGAAGTCTGCTTAGATAAAATTCTGCACAGCTCTATTCAGAGCAAACAGCTGGAAGCTTAGGCTTCAATATTGCACTGACATAAAGTCAAGAAGCTTTCTCTCAGTCAGGCATTGCTCTGACAAGGGGGATGTCTCACAGTAGTTTCACAGCTGTTGGTGTCTGCTTTCCAGCTGAGATCATGGCTCAAGGTATGGGTGTTTTTTTCTTCTGTTCCCTACCACAGCAAAGTTAAATTCCATAGCTAGTACAAGAAAAAGCACAAAAAGGGTGCTACGGTTTTTCAGTTCAAATACATCAAATGTGGATGAATTTTGCACATAAGCAGGCATGATATGTATGAATTTGGGATGAGAAGGCAGTTCCTAACCATCAGGACCTACAAAATATTTTTCATGAGAAGATAGACTGACCTTCAATACCAACCTTGTTTGCCAAACTCCATATTACTTTCTCAGGATTTTTCTCTCTACTTTTTAAACAGCAATTTTTATAAAAGGGGGGGATATAGTGTAATAGGATGGAGGTAGTATTCATTTCTATAGAATCCATCTATTCAAGTGTAATAAGTTCATCTTCAGTCAACTACTTGTCAGCCAAGAAGAAGGAAAACATTTCTGTTTTTACACATTTCCCAGTAAATCATTCTACCCATTTCAAATGCTACAATGAAAAAGTTTTTGTTTCGTATGGAGCTTTGCTTACACTTTTTGGAAATTTTCAAGAGTTTAAAGAGATTCTACTATACATTTTTTTTTAATTACGTTAGAAAAGTACCCCCATTCACAAATTTAATCACAATGTTAATATAGTTTTAAAACTCTGTAAAATTATCTCTTTAGGAGGATCTCATCACACAGGCCCTTTATTGGGCCATCTGCCTTGTCCAATAATATTCATCACAGCCTGGGAATGCTTATGCCTTCTAAATTTATGCAAAATGCCATTATGGCTAATACAGAGTCTTCAAGAGATGCAGAAAAATACATATAGATCAAGTAGTCAAAAAGCCTCTGTAATGAACTAAAGCACCACAAGAAATATACTGCTGCACACCTGCCAATAAGCAGTTATGCATTCCTGTGCATTCAGATAACTAAACTAGAAAGATCATTCCTCACGTTGTAATTATTTATAGATCTTATTTATTTTCTCTCCATATGATTAGTTTTTATTCACAAGACTGGAGTCTACATTTTTTCCTTTCGTGCACTGTGGCATGTTCTGGTGTCAGTGTACACTATTTTTAGTTAGCACCCACTTTAAATTACATATTTTGTTCTGACTCAGAGGTGATTTATGGCCATAACTTCTTTTTCCACTCCTTATCAGACAATATGGATAATACAGATATGTCAGTTTGTTTGAATTTATGTCCAACCTTCTCTTCCACAGCTTCTTGTTTTAATACCATATACTAATGGGCAAAGTAGAACTATGCCTAATCCAAATGTGTATGGAAGAGCTACTTGTCATCTCAGCAGCTTTTCTCCCGCTGTTCATGCAAACTTCTTCTCACTCACTTCAACACTTTATTAAATATTTCTTCCATCAACAACAGCAAATCGCCCTATTTAGAATTCAGATATTAAAAAAAAAAAAAAAAGAGTGAGCACAACTTGAGGACTGAGCATTCAGGTTTAATATACTTACATTGCTTATCTGGTACTCAGTTAGATTGCAGAATCTTCAGAATGAAAGGCAGGGTGTAGAAAACCTATTTTTCTCTCTCTTGGTACAGCTCTGGCATAGCCTAATTTATGATAGCTGGAGATAAATTCAGAACATTTAAACCTCTTTTACAGGTCTCTAGCATTAGCTCACAATCTGGTTGCTACTTTTCACTCGCAGTGAACGTAATTTTGATTTATTTTTATTTCTCCTCAGCTTTTGCAGAATGCTGATGTGTGCATTTACTTAAAAATACCATCTTGAAATTGAAAAAGTTCTCTTTTAAATAACTTTAAAATAAATATTTCCATTATTACTTTCCTTTTAAAATCTTCATTAATCATGTTGAATATCAGACTTAAACTCTTCATTGGATTTGGCAATATATTTGTAGTGTTGTAGTATTTTTAAGCTTAATATTTATATTGTATATTTTTGTACATTTTATAAACCCACACATAAACATTTGAAACAAAGTTTAGGATTTGCTGATGAAACATATCCATGACCTGGAAATCTATAATATATGTTCTCCAGTTTCTTGATAGGGGCCTCAAGACCGTGTATATAAACACGTATTTTTCAATAGATTTCATCAATATGTCTACCACAATCTCATGCCATAATGGATGAACAAGGTTTCTTCCTCTATTTGCAGAATGTCCAATAAAAGCAAACATTTTGCTATAAAATCGGAAGTTCGACCATTTTGCATTTAAATGGAAGTGCAACTCCTGGTTCTACACTTTACTGAACTCATATCAAAAACAATCAAACAAACAAAAACGTAAAAAGCTGGAAAAAGAGTTATAGCAAAGCTTTGTTCAAGAACAGAAGAAATGGCTTTTGTAATTTATCTTTTATTTTCGCAAAAAGAAATATTTTAATGTTTTCTAAAAATTAGCTTCAATATTTCCACATATGGGCATTCTGGAATTTTGCACAGCAAAAATCTTTTTTTCGTTAGTTTAAGAAGAAAAGCACTGAATCTATCTAACTATCTGAATTTCCAACTGAAGAAAAGTATTCTTTTATATGGAGTTCTAGGAAATATCAGAATTATTTAAAGAAAAGTATTTCAGTGATTTCTCTTCCTATATTTTTATGAAGCTCTTTGAGGAATAAAATCAAAAGGTATAAGATGCCATATTTTGTAACTGCAACACTGTAGTATCTTACAAGAATATTTATGATTCTTCTAAGGGAATATGGGTCTGAAATGTCACAAAATATGATTTGAAAAATCAATTGTCTATTTCTCATGCTGCATTTATTCAGTTTCTTTTACAGCTTTGCCTGAGAGAATGTTTTTATTTACTTTTAAAATTTGATTGTTTTGTTTACACTAAATTTATTGACTATGATCCGTGCTCAGCTCTTGATGGTGTGAAATATTTAATGTTTTTCCTTAGAGCAATTATTAGTTTCTCATTAATCAATGCTTTTAAATATCTGTCTTCATTATAACACCTAAGAACTTTACAGCATGAGCTGCTTGTTCCCTGACTGTCTTACAAATCTGCGTCTCAATTAGCTCACACTGACAACTTGCTCTGTTTCCTTTGACTTCTATAGAAATTAGAAATACTCTGAAGCTCAGAAAAGGTACCGAGAAAACTGTAATATAGAGCCCAGCTTCTTCCTGCTCATGAGATGCTCATTTATAAATCACATAGTACACCCTCTTCATAAGTATTAATTTTATTTGACTTTCTCTTCTGGAGGTAAAAGATGGGGCAGAAAAACTAACAGAAAGAAGGTAACTGTTATGAAAAGGGAAATTTGCTTCCCATGGTAGCATACATGTGCATTAACCTGCATCAATATGGTGCAACCCCAGTTTTCCACTCTGATTCCTATCATGGTTCAATTTAGATTTAGGATTTATATTGATCTAAAAATAGAATATGTAAATCCTTCCTACTTTTACAATTAAGGCTTTCTCCTTTTTTTCTTCCTAATTTAAATACACAAAGATACTTTTTAAGGCCTCCAGCATTTCCTGAAAAACATACACTAAAGATATTTCATGGCCAAATATAGGGGGTTTCATATTACTACATAAAAACATTGATTTCTCTGCATCTCTTTTCCTTTTTTATGCAATCATATCGTGTCTCTTCTGATTCCCTTTCTGAATACATTTTTATTCATTCAGGGTTTTTCCCCTCACCCTCACCTGTGTCTCAAAACTTCTCAACAACTTTGCAGGTCAGGAAGTAAATATTGCTTCCGTGTAACACAGAGAAAACAAAAAAATGAAAATGTTCTTACCTGAAGCCACTAGAGAGTGGTTCCAGGACATGAAAAGACACCTCTTGGTTTGAAGTCTAATCTTCTGTTTAAAAGATTATTTCTCAATTGGTTCATGATTTTGCAACTTAAGGGAATACATTCAAAGCACAATAGATGATTCTGGTATCTAAATGAGCTCTAAGTGTGTCTATATTTCATCCTGGCAAGGGTGCTACCTTCAAACCCCACCATCCATACAGTTTGGTTACAAGTTGGTTCCACATTTCCTTTAGCAGATCCCCCCACCCAGAGGACTGCATCTACGAAAGGATGCTTGTTGCTGCTCAGGCAGATATTCACCTCATGGGGTCATGAATGCTTCAAAGACCCACAGATTCAAATTTCTTCTGATAAAGATTTTATAGTGCTTTTACTTATTCCTCATCATCATGTTCAGAGTAGTTAGAGTTCTGATGGATATTGTTCATGTGAAATCTTCAGCTGATTCCCTTTCTGCTAAGTCCAGCTGTTAGAGTCAGTCAACACATGTTTCAAAAAGGCACCCCCTCCTGATTTAAGTGACAGGTCACCTACATTATTTTCAGATCTGGTTTTTAGAAATATATATATTATATATCTGGGTTTTGGCCTATGTTTACCATACCTTTATCATCAGAAATCTCTTCATATGGTTATTAACACAGAATTTTCAGGCTGGTCACTCTATTTGAAAGTTAAATCCATTAACTTTATACCTTCAAAATAAATTTCTAAAAATATAAAGTATTATCGAATTTCTTTTGGGCCTTTTTTTCTCAAATTTTACCTATCACTTTTAGACCCTAACACTGGCACAATATGTTGTTATTTGTTTCAGAAATCCTGTGTGTAGAAGAATATTATTCTTCTAAATTTATTGGCTACTCTTTTTATTATTTCTGTTTAGTCTTTAGATCAAAGAAGAGGTGTCATTTTAAAAATAATAAAATTATATTCTTTCTGATATGTTTTTGAACAGCTAAAATTAGAGGGTTGCCTATGTTTGAAGAAATAGACCTACTCCTACAAATTCATTATAAACAATTATGCCTTTGCAGTAGTATAATACAACACATATTTCTCTATAGTATTCTAAAAAACTATCTGCATTTAGATATTTGGCACTCTGAATTACTCCACATTACATAGGCTGTTGCTAAGAATGATGTTACATAAATGACCATAATTTGCTATATCAGTTTGAAATAGAGTACACTAGCTTGCATGGGAAAAAAAGTCACACCTAGAGCTAAACAGCTTTTGGAGATTTATTCTCGAATTTCCCTTCAAATATGATTATTAAGTAGAGCCAATATCTCCAGATGGGCAATCCATACAACAGTCTAGCTGAGAAGCTGACAGTGAGTTCTTAAACGCATTACTGCAATGTGTTGACTTTCTTGTCTTTGCTGTAGTTGCAGTTTTGCAGCCACACTCAATGTAAATTGATGAGTTTCATATAAGATATTGTAAAAATACCCATTCCGACGTTTAGACTGCTGGCCAAGCAATTCCTTCCAGTTCAGCATCAGTAGTGTAGTGTTCCTTCTCTTATGAATTTCTATGAGTTTTTGAAGGAAACCTGCCTGGAAAATGCAATGTGGGGCTGCTCAAACAAGTCTGGTAACACTGGGTGTTTGTATTTGATCAGAAGTGTTCATGCTAATATAAAAGAAGTTGTCATGGTCTCCTCAGCACAGTGCCCCATCAGCTTTTGTTGTGTAGGCAGAAAAACTATGGGGAAAAGAATAACTGAGTTTTCAAGATATTAGATGCTTCTTCCACTCACCAGACAAAAAAGCTTTGAACAAAAGCACTCCTGTATAAAATACCCACTTGTCTAACAACCAAAACACAAATAAAAATATAATATAAAGGTTTAATCAACAGTTTTATCCTCCATATAAATGCATATGATTGCTATGTGATTATCTTCACATACAGATTGCTTAAAATTATAATTAAAGTTGAGAAAAGAAAATAATATAGCAGAACAAAATCCTGAAAACCTGCAGGCAAAATACTTGCCAGTTTTAAGTATCCCTGATCAAAGAATAGCATACAATACAAAATGATAAAGGGAGAACATGAGAAACACCCTGAAAAGTAGTATTTCATTCTGTTAGGTACTGACTGCAGATATAACCTCTAATCAAACACTTTGGAGAAGTGCCAGCAACAGGGGGAGAGAAAGCAGAAAATACCTCCACAGAAGACTGTATGGCTGAAATCTCCACTAAATGAATTCTGATAGTGATTTCATGTTACATACCTCCCTCATTTTTGTAAAATTTAGTGGTCCACTTTAAAGACAAAGTTTAAAGGTAGTTCACGTCACACAGAAATGGCTCAGTGGTTGATACCAAGGGCTATCTGACCCAGTGATCGAGTTTGATGGTGGCCAGAGAGGAGGCACATGGAAACATAAGAACAGGGCAAGCACAGAAACCATTTTGTCCAAATATCCTTTCAGTATCCAGCTACGGTGCCTTTGTCTACTCCTTCTTGACCCTGGGTTAACAGCTAACAGGTGAAATACCTAGGTGTTATCTGTTGCTCTCCAGGGCAGTAAGGCCAATGGCTTTCTGCCACACTGAAAGCAGATTTTGTCCCTAACACAGAATTTTGAAGGCATAAAAGGAGAAACAATGGTTCAAATAGTAATAAAAATGAAGAGTAGTCAAGAGGCCATTCAGAGACCAAGCAGGACAACAAAGGTGTCAGAAACAGGTGTGCATAAGAGAACTAGTAACACAGCTGGAAAAAGCCCAGCAGCTCCTGTGAAAAGAAATGCTCTCACTAAGGCAAGGCATTGAAGGAATTCAGTGCACACCATGCCCTGTGTGACCCGAGTGAACCATGTGCTGGGGGAGAAGAAAAGCATGTTCTTTCCAATACTCGGCCCAGAATGATCACCACATCAGCTTCTGCTCTCTCAAGAGTCTTTGAAGAATCCTGACAAATGCTGAATACTTTGCCTGTTCCCAAACTGTGACACATTATACAATGGTGCTTTAACAGTTTTCTAATTTCAAGTGCAATGTTTGGTTTGCCAGTAAGATTAATTTAAAAAATAATAAATGCAAAAAGGTCAGCTCTGTGGGAGGGAGAATGATATGGTCGTTGTCATGAGGGGTTGGCAAGAAAGTGAAAAACATTTTTTATTTATTTATTTAGTAGACAGTAAGAAAGCCTGGCATTCATTTGAATTTGTGATGATTTCAAAGGCAGAACTCATACCTTTACCATTTTAGACTCTGAAATTCCTGATATTTTTAAATCATTATATTATCTCCAGATAATATAATGTTTCTGTATTGAGTATTGTTCTTCAAAGGAGAAAAAAATAAAAAATCAGTATCTGGCTAGAAGATCAAATAGCAGACCATGGAAAGTTTCCCTCATATTTTGATGAGCTTCAGACAACTCCTTTGTTGTATAAGCACTTTACCATCCAAATATTTTAAAATATTTTAAAAATTACTATACACCTATAAGATTTCTAAAATAAAAGCACATCCAAGGGAAAACAGAGTGAGAGATAAGTGGGAAGCCACTACACAGAAGCACATTGCCTAAATACATGGAAAAGAAAATTTATTTCTAGAAAACTGAAATATCTTCCAAATTTTATTCCTTCTCTCTTTTATTCTCTCCTTAAAAAGGAAATTGAAATGGACATAAATGTCAATTTTTTTTCATTCTCAGTATTTCTGAATGACAATACAAAACCACAAAGAGAATGAGCTTATTGGAAGTAGAAGTGTCCACATCAGGAAAAGAGTCAACCAAATCGATAATGTGTGAATATGAGCTACCAGGAATCTTGAGAGGTTAGATCTGATAATTATATCCCAAGCCATCCCTTTTATAGGTTTGCAAATGTTATTTTAAAATACTGAGACATTTCTTCATAGCAGTCTTGTTAGACAGCAGAAATCCCTCTTTTCAAGTAGGTGAAAAAAAAAAAAAAGTGAAATTACTGGTTTTGTATAGATGGAAAACTGTAGATTTGCACAAACTGAGATTTATAAACTAAACACCAGCACACTCCCAGAGGCAGATTGCAGCAGAGTTTTCTGACATGTTTCTCTGCTTTAAACAACTACAATGTTTAATGTTTTGGAAAGCTAGACCTAGTCAATATTTATTACACATTTCAGATTTAAAATACATAAAAAGTAAAGCTTTAATTTACCAGTGCCAAGAAAACAAATGAACTCTGCTTCTACCAACATAACATCTGCAGCAAACATTTGGACTGAACTTACCACCACCACCACCTACACGAAAGGTAGATTTGGAATAAAAGTACCAATAAACACATATTTTGGTAATTTTTTCCCTTACAGAGAGCGAAAGAACTGAAAGCCAATTAAACCTAAAGAATGAGAGAAGCCTCATTTTTTGTGGTGCTTTATTTCCATATATCTCACATATTAATTTTAAAAAAATGAAACAAGAGAAATATTTTAAGTAAATTAAAGATAAGATCAAAAATGTTTTTAACTTTTATTATATTCTCTTCCCCACCCCCCTTAAGGTAGGAATGAAAATTTTTTATAGTTATTTTTCTTCTGAGAAACCAAATTTGTTATTTTTGTTGCCTAAGATTAGTCTGATAATCTCACTTTATTGGATAAATGGAAAAAGGGAATTCACAAGAAGAACCAAGTTCTTTGCTGCAAAACTGCCTCATAATAGTGAAAAATACAGTGTTAAAACAGTCCCTTTTCCTTACTTTTCACACATTCAACCACAGCTCATCTCATAGCTCCTTTGCTGTCAAATAAATTGCATGAAAACCTTACAAGAATGGCAATGAATTATGTGGAGTTAAGGTGAGCATTGTGTGATCCTGAGTGATCCTTGCCAATTCTGCAGCAGCAGGGTATGAATGTCTAGATGAAAACAGGTTGGGAGTCAGAAAGCCAAGACTTACCTGTTTCACTGAATTCCCTGAAATGAAAGCAGAGAGATGAAGGCTAAGATGTCCTCATTCTTTCCCAGAACTCTCAGTGTATTTCTGACCTATGTCTGATCATACATAAAACAGTGAAAGAAAAATAAACAATTCTGGAATTTCCATTAGTATCTCTAGTTTTTTTTTAATTTCACATTCTCTTTAGGAAACTGCTAACTTTAATTACAGTTTTGACCTAGAAAGTTTGCAGGCTTTCCTGCATTTTCAAACACTCTATTCCCATCTATTTCCAGTAGGCAAACCTGTCAGGACGAAATAGAAACATCGCAAAAAATTCATTAAGGTTTCTGCTTTAAAAAAAAAAAAGTTTTTATTTAATGAAATTTTAGTATATTTTGAAATATTATGCAGTAAAATAGTGTCTTAAATAAGTCAATTCATTTTCTGTTGCCCAAGATGCTGTTAGTCAATTCATTTTTTGTTGCCCTAGTTGCTATATTATTTCCTAGACGTTTTTCTAAATTTTTGCTGTTCTTAACTGCTTATTGCTTAGATTGCCCTTTAAGAAAAACTTCAAGTGGCATTTAATTATAATATAGTGTAAAAACACCTACATAATCACACGTTTAAAGAAACACATGCAAAATAAAAAGTAGGTATAAGGAAAGAGAAAATTGTCTGAAGTTTCTGTGTTCAACTGTATCACTGTATACTTTGGAAATACTTACAATCAATGTATGGAAAAACAAAATTTGACATTTAAGCCAGTGTTTGGGGTTTTGTGTTCAGAGATAGATGGTTCAACGACAAAGGACATTGTTTTTGATAAACATTATATAAATTATAAGCTGTTCTAAGCATTACACCTAAAAGTTCCCAAGTGTGTCTGAGCTTTTTGGATCATTTTAACAAAGTAAAGCCTCAGCAAAAGAAAGATATATTAATTATGTATCAAAAATAGTGGCTATTCCTTCGGTTTTGTGCATTTTAATTGGGAATGCCCGTAAAAAATAAAGATCAACAATCAGCTATGTCATTTCACATAGGACAAGAATGTCAAAGACAGCAGGATCAGTTGCAGGGTCCTCTATTATGCTGGAAAGTAGACAACATCTATTTCAAAGGATTGGATTTGGGATCTTTGTTTCTTAAAAATGAAATGTGAATGAATAAAATATTCTGGTACCTATTAAAGATACATGGAAAGTAGTTTTGGTAGGTGCTGTTCATATGTGCTGCTTCCCCTTAGTTTGAAAGTTAATCAGAACACCTTAAAAACACATAATTATTTTTTAAAAATGCATATTTCTTGTTTTATCCTTAATAAGCATGTAGGTCTTCACATATGGCTGATTTATGGAGACTGTTTCACAGAAGGAATTGTCACTTGTTTCTGTTTAAATTGGGGTCTGGAAGGCTGTGTGTAACAGCATTCCTGATAATTGGTTCTATTATGAAGCACTGTCATGGCAAATTTTCTGAACACAAAACAGACTGCATAACACTACCTCCCAGGAAAAAAAACCACACCACTATCCTGCCTCAGCAACAAATTTGTATTCTAATTACATGGAGTAAATGCAATTATACCTCAAATAATGCAGGTGCCAAACCTGAAATTTGGAGTATGTATTTTAAACAATACAGAGTTGCCACGGAGTTTAAAAGAAAGACATGAAACACTATGGTTTCAATTCTTCTCTAAGAAAAAGAAGAAAATAATTCTTCTGTCCTTTCAAAGCGTACTACACTGCTATATTTCTCTTTTTAACTCACTCCCTGGCAGACCTTTGCTACTTCATTAAAACATTTTTCAACATGTCACATATATTTGTGGTGCAGCAAACCCTAGTTTATTCATGCTGAGTGACTAACCTTTCTCAATGCAATTTAGCAACATTTCTCCTTTCTTCCTTTTGCAAAATCTCATCTGAATGGCTCTGAAGCAGAACTGGGCAAGGATTGACCTAAACATAAACCTTTTTAAGATGAGAAAAGGAAAACTTGGGAGTTTATTTATTTGTCTTTGTTCTGGTACATCAGCTTTGCTTTGATTCTAATTTTCATGCTTTATTCTGTCCCAGGTCCAGCTGGCACTAGAAAAAAATTGTTCATTGTAAAATTGCTCTCATACTATTCCAAGTGAGAATGAAACCAAGAAGTTTCCCAAAAGCTATCACATAACATGTTCTTAGAATATAAAAATCTTAATTTATAGTTGCCTTCAACTTACTGAGATTTTACTCCAAATCATCAACTAAAATATCAATACTTTATTTAGGATATGAAACTTCACTTCAAGGACTGTATGATAGCTTAGATGGATATGAAAAATCAGCTAAAAAAATTCTGAACGAAGTTAAGTAAAAAGCAATTCAAATATTAGTTACAAAAAGCAATATTTCAATTTGCGTTATGTATTTGGACAAATTACATATTTCTTTTTCAGCATTTAATAGCTACATTTCCTTATTGCAGACAACACCTCATCATATTCAGTCAAAATTCTCAAGGTCTCAGGAGAATCCTTACTTAGAAAATTACATCCCAAATATCCTTGATTATATATTAGTCATCCTTCATACAAATAATGAAAAGTCCTCATATGTGTCTTTTAAGAGTAGTCTATAGTCACAAATGTGTCTACAGAATTACAATAAGGTTTTTCAGTGTAAAATTCCCATTTTTCACTTTGATCTTGGAGTTGAAACTGTGGTGATTTAAATTGTAGATCAGAGAGTAATAAAAAGAACTCACAGGAGTACTTGGGCAAAGTACTGGTTGGGCAGCAGCACAATCTTTTGCCCTCTGGGATTCCCAAATATGCTTCATACCAATCAGCTCTAGGGTAAGTTTAACAATAGAGGTACCTTATTTTCTCAGCCAAAAAGGAAGAGGTTATCTGCCTGGCAGCCAGGACGGTTAAAACACAGAATGACAAATGCTTATTTGACCATTTGACACCACTGCATCACTCACAGTGAAGTTGAAAATTAAATGCTTAGCAAAACAAAACAAAACAAAAAAAAAATCAGAAAACTTTCAAGTCTTGAAATGTGAAGGCAGTTCAGATAACACACAATTTTGGCCCAGTGAAACTAAGTTATGTGTGACATAACACGTAACTTAGTATAGGACTAAAGAACAATACAATATACTCCATTAAAGTAGTGCTGCAATCAAAGATATGATATACATATTTTCAAATCCACTTTCTTTGTAAAACAAGAAACGCTATTAAGTTATCATAATTTTTGTTTTTCTCTTTCATTTGAGGAAAATTCTTTATGTTTATAATTTTTATTTCTTAGTGATTCTTTTCTTGAGCTCAGAGTACAGTATGCAAAGCTCTCAAAAATAGTTTAAACCAGTACTTAATTCACTTTTTGCAGTACTAGAAGATCCCAAAACAGTTAAGGTAAAATCATTTCAACTTACCCTAACTGGAGGATTCTATCTCTTTGCTATACAGTCTGGTTTTAATCCTATCCACTATTCCCTAGACACCATATTTTTACTTTTATCACAGTATTGGCAAGCACAACTGTAACAGGATGGCTAGGCTCCTTCCCCATGCTTTCCAGGTGGATTAAAATCTTCTAACTAGCCCCTCTGGTTTTTCCTTAACCACTGCCAGTTTCAAAAGAGTACATAGCCTTTAGGCAGGCTAAATCCTCTGCATTTCTGTATATTGTCTTTCCCACACATCTACAGTGTCTCTCCCTTGACCTAGAGATTTAACTACTCTTTCCACTTCAGAGTCCCAAACACTTCCCTCAAAGGATCCCTCACAAAAACACACACAGCTCAAGCCTACTTAGAGACCTAAATTAATTATGTTAATCAGACTACCCTGGCTAACCCAATTAAGTTTAATTAGCTGATGCCTTTCTTCCTAAACCACCTTGCCTTGGGGACATTTTACCTCTGCTTTTAAGCTAGCTGCAGAAGTCAATCTCCTCTTGCAAACTTGCCCCTTAGCAACAGACATTCAGCAGCGAGAGACTCGTGGCAATAAGCGCCTTGAAAGCCTTAGCAAAGCTTCTTGTTTTGTGAATACTTAAAACTGGACTGTATTCACATTGAAATTTGGGCTGTGAACAAAAGGAGCTTATTTAGAAAGTCTAGCTTCCATACGAAGCCAATATTGCCAGTAATAATCTTCCTTTCTTGGTTTTTCTGTGTCATTGGAGAGACATTTTAGCACTCTGGTTATAGTAGAGAACACCTCTGTCTTTAGATAGCAGTGCCATTGACCATCTACTACGTGTCTGATCCTGAAGCTGTGCATTATTTCACCTGTGCCTCCCTTCCATTTCACTGCAGGAAACCTTGTCTGCTTATATTTACTAAACCTGCATGCAGTGACACAGAAAAACTCCTCTGTGGCAGATCCCAGTTAAATCCTCTCCTGCATGAAGTGAAAATACCTTCCCTCACTGCTTTGTGAACTGAACAAAAAACTTTTGAGCTTCTGGCTCATAAAAAAAATTTATTTCCCACAGAAAAAAAAAAAAAAAAAAAAAAAAAAAAAAAAAAAAGTGAAAACTTTCATACCAACTGGAATTCCAAACCTGTGTTGCCTCAGAAATACTGAAAAATGGCATTTTCAGGAAAATGTAGGCTTCTGGAGTTCTTCACATAGCCAGTAAAACTTAAAATTCCTTTCCTACTATTGGTAGACTGTTCTATATATTATTTCTAGTCGTAAACTAGAGAAACATTTCTTTCAAATCACAGGCTATTTAAAAGGAAGCTAGCAGACATCCTTCTTGAAGTGCATTTTTTCTCATGAAAATGGAATTGTAGAGTCAAAAAGGAAGAGAAATAAAATGGTAGTAAATGATAATCAAATTATTTTTCACCTATATAGAAATCACTAGAGGGAATCAAAATTGCAAAATATTTTCAAATTTTGAAGCCTTTTTTTCTTTTATTTTTAAAAGTTGATATTATTTTATGCTGGGTATCAAACTTTTGCTATTGTAAATAAAGTTAATAATAACTGGAAAAGTTCAGTTGGTTCAACAGAAACTTTCAGTATAATTGAAAGACTTTTGCACAACTAAGTGGACTGTTCCCTTTTTTATTCAACAAATATGGAAAAATGCGTTATTTTGACAATGATAACAAAACTTTAGAATTGTATTTATTTGGTTTATCTTCAATTTTAAAACTATTGTACTGAACAAACTCTTATTTCCAAGTGCTAAATGAAATGTGATTTTGGATAAATAGACAGCAGTTAAATACTGAAGCAGCCACTATTATCTGATAAACTATGACCTAGGAAGATTTAGTGGTATAGAAAGTGATATAGAAAATGTGTAACATCATTGATCAAGTATTTTATCCCATTCAAAACTCTATATTCTGAAGAAAATTTTGATAACCAGAAGGTTATTCCTTTAATTATTCTAAGGAATATAATGCTCTGCAAAGAGTACAACTTACCTTCCTATTAAGGCATAACTTTGCCTCACATTACTGCCTGCTAAGCTTTTCACTGTACAATCAAAGTAATGACAGGCATATATAGACTTATTCTAAATATTTCTAAATTTTGATGACTTTCAGGTTTTTATTTGTGCTGTTGTTTACGGGGTTTTTTGGAGGGTGTTTCTTTGCGCATTTTTTTTTGTAATAGGCAAATATACAAAACATTGATATTTTAGAAAATATTTCTACTGATTTCAGTAAGACTTTTGACTTAAGTGAGGATTGCAAGATTACCTTCTTGATTTTACATTCCTACAACATGAATATGCTTTGCAAGTATGGCCTCCATGTTAGCACGTTCTTAACAGGCTTAAAATCCAGAATAATTTGTAAGAGTTCTGTACTTTGCAGAATGCAAACTATTCATATTTCTCCAATTAAATACATTAGTAGTATGCTCTTAAACAGAAATAGAAGTCTCTGACTGAAATAAGAAAGAACCTTATCAAGCTAAATGTTACATTTCCAATTATAACACTTGGGAAACAGTGATAGGAAAAAAATGCTGGCTGTTACATACCAGAAGAAACAAGTCAAAACTCACTTTCTTGGAGGTCTTCTTTTTTCCCTTATCTCAGCTCTACACCGTGGCACCTTCTGACCTATAATGTTGAACATGTTCAGGCTATTCAACTGTTAGAATAAACTCCAGCAGCAAGTATGAAATGAATTTCCTATTGAAAACATGTTGATAAAATGTTGGCAGGTGGAAGTAATGGCACATGATGGAGAGAAAATTACTTTGAAAATACCCAATCTAATGTTCACATTTGGAATTAAACAAGTAGTTGCCTGAAGCTTCCCCTGTATTCAGGAAACTGCATATCTTGCAAATTGTGGTAGGATATGGATTCCTCAAGCCAAAGTCCTGAGGTGCATATAAGTACAGATAGCATGTTTCCAAAACTTTTTATTTGGAATACAACCGTTATTATAACCAAATTCTGCTGTGAATTAGCTCCCTTTGCTCCACAGATGTCAGGTCTGTAGCTTGCATTTAGTTCTTATAGACTAATGTACGTACTAGTGAAAAACAAAAGATTGAAATGCTGACATTTACTTAAAAAAGTAAATTCACAAAACATGTAGCCTACTCAATGGTTTGTTGCTACTTTAAGATTTAGACTGCTTAGCTCAGTACCGCATCTAGTCAAGAAAAGCAATCAAATATAAGATTCCAGTACACGGAATTTACATGCTCTATACTCATATATAACAAATGTGTCCAAGTGATAGGAGTTTCCTATGAAATGTGTATATTTATTGTTCCAAGGTGTCTGAGAGAATCTCTAAAAATTCTTCCTGAAACTGGCATTAATATGAGTCTCTTTCAAAGCTTTAGACAAGCATCCTAAAGATAGTAATTCAGCTTTCTAGATAATCTCCAAATCCTCTCCTTCTAAAGGTTTTATATGTGCTCCATATAAATAAAAGGACACTGTGAATCATGCAATAAATCAAGGAATTATTATAGTATGATAGGGACTCAAAAAGATCAGATGGTACATATTTCTCTTGAAGGCAGAAGACACTAATGGAGAGGTATAAAACAAAAGAAAGGAGTAAAGTTCAGAGGAGACATTCCTTTTCAAGTCTTCTTAGTCTTCCATCTCATAGTTCCTCTTCATCCCTCATGGATGCTTCTGTTTTCTGTATTCTCATGTCACAGTCAAACAATAGTGAGTTAGAGAATGCAATTTAGAAAGATGGAATGCTATAGCAATAAAAGATGTGGCAGAGGAGCTGCAAATGAGAAGTACTGGTCTCTCTTCACTCAGAGTTGACTTCTGAAGATTTGTAGGAAGAAAGAGTAGCCCTCAAGTCCTTGAAAGTTCTGCAGGCATATTTTTGGAGGGAAACAAAACCTTCTCTCTTGTTGACAAGTTTCCCCAAAATGGATTTATTTCTGATGTCTTAACTTTGCAAGCAAGAGGCTGAAATAATTTTTCAAGCTCACTGAAGACAAAAATCTTCTGTGATGCTCCAGTTTCAAAATTTGATACGCTATTGTGTTCATGTGTCTTTAGCCATCAATGCTAAAGTCAGTCATGGGATTTTCAATGTTAGTCTTTACCTGTTCTTATCCTGAGCCATCTGCTAGAGAGGAGGAATAGTAATTAATCTTGGTGAATTTTTCTATTTCTCTGCTTTAACGACTCAGTAAGTTCTTCAGTAATCTCTAGAACTTTTATAGAGAAATCTTGCCCTGGTTTTAGAATCTTAAGCTTAAAAATTAATATTTTGTGCTGATTTTAATAACAGGGAGTATGGTTTGGCTGGATGTCTTGAGTAGTTAGATGTTAGATATAGCATGAACTAACAAAATATATCTCAAAATACATTAAAATTGCTGGGAAAACTGCTCTACTTTGTGAATTGAGAAACAGATCTCTCCACTCCCTGGTTTTTTATGATATTCCACTGAAAACTGAATCNTTTTTTTTTTTTTTTGCTTTGAGCACTATTTGCACATGAAGCCTTAAATTACATGCATACCCTTGACTTAAATGCTTCTAACAAACAGTACCACCCTCTTTCTTCAACACACAGTTCTTAAGACCCCACTGCAAATGGCATATACATTTTCACTCCTTCCGTGTATTTTTTAAATAAATGATTGAAACACCTTTTATTCTCATAATCAATACAAATTAAAAGCCAAGCATATTTGAGGATTAGTTGGTTTAATAATTATGACAGTTTTATAAAACAGCAAGACAAAAATGTGGAACTTTATATGTGGAATAATATGATTATCTTATGCTGTGTTTGCATTGGGGAGTAATTCAGCATGATAGGAAGAGATCAGGAAAGCAAAAAATTGGCACCAAGGCCCCTAAATCTACATTATAGAGTTCATTGCTGCACCTGCATGCCTTTTTCTGATCAGAGGCTCTAACTCTGAGACAGGTTTAGCCTGGGAATATATTGTCTGAGATCTGAGGTGCTTTCCCAAAGTTTTCAGGTTGCCATGAGCTGATGCCACAGCTCAGAATAAGATACAATTCTGAGAGCCTTATCTACATTCAAGAAAACACTCGCACTGAGGAGATTGCTAACATGCTTCCCACAGAGAGAAACAACCCCTTTCAGAAGGAAATTCACCCCACTGTGAAACACCTGCCACAGAGGTACAGGCTGGAATCTACATCTCACTGTATAAACTATGGAAGTTCTGTCAACTAGCCTAGTTATCTAACACCCTGAACATCACATTTAGGAAGCATTCAACCAACTAGCTCTTCCTCCATTACTGAATCATTTGTATATTTTAGTTAGTGTTAAGCCAGTGGCAAAATAATAGTGACAATGTCCATACAAACTGGTAAACAATATTTATTTTTAAAAATAATTTTCTTTACAGGAAAGTTTTTAAAATATGGAATGATCAATCACAAATAAAAAAGGAGGAGAGGGAAGGAAAGTAATTCAAAGGGAAAGAGAACAACACAGTGACATAAATGAAATGTTCAGAACAATGGGTGAAAATGAAATCCAAAATGTTTCATTCAAACCCACATACAATCTATTTTCATAAATTCATACAAAATTTTAGATTTTTCATTTTTCTTTTTAGTTTAGGAAATTAAACATACCTAGTTAAATTCAAGTTTTACATTTTTACATTTTCACTACGTTTCCTTTGTCTTTTAAATTTTTTGTTACATAAGATTATTCTTTTTACTTTACTAAATTTTCAGACAATTTAATCCCTGTAAAACTTATTTTTATTATTCATGGGAAAATTGTGTCCCACAGCTTTCAAAGCACCAACTGTAAATTGTATATACATATACAGACAAAATTTTTCTAGTTGTTATAGAGACAATATTATCTTCAGTCTTTTATACTCAAAGTAATGTTAGAGGGGTGTTCATGCTCATTGTAACATTAAAAAAATTGTACTTCGGTGAAAAATGGTATACCATACACATTTGAGACCTATTATTTTCAATAATAATGTGATAGAAGTACTCGTTACAGACTAGAAATAACTTACTCCAACAGTTTGCCATGGGAGAGTTCATGCTGAGTGTTGAGATGCTAACAACAAAGAAAGCAAATACAACTGGCTCATTCCCAGTAGATGGCATTCAACAAAACAGTGTATTTCCAAGACTTGGTATTATTTCTCCTCAATCTGCAAGTTCAAGGTAGCATCTTAACACAAAACAGAGTCAAAGGAATACCTCCCTTATCTGGCAGCACTGTTCATTTCCCACCTCTGCAATAAATCTAATCTATTTTAAGAACACTTCAACTTTCACATCATACTTACAGGTGTCGTCCATGGATTCCTGGAAATGTGCAAAGCTACACTGAACTTGAGTTAAACAGCTTTTCTAAAGAAACATGCTTTCATCAGCCAGAAGAATATTGTCTCACTTATTTTTCCAGATTACAGCACAGTGTTATGGTAATAAGTATGGGTCAGATATTTAATGAGTGTAAATCAGAAGATGTCTTCCAAGTGCTAGCTAGTTTTATTTCCAGCTAAGGGAGTGATTTATATTATCTTGGGACTTTTACAATCTGTGTTCCCTTCTCAAGAAATAGCCAAAGTAACACTTCTTATATTTTTAATATTGTAATGAAATCATAAGATGGAAAATTCTACTGAATCAGACAGGCAGAAGAAATCTGAAAGGTTTTGAAATAATTAGAAGATTCTGCAAGCATAACATTTTTTGAAGGAAAACGGGGCTTTTCAAAACCATGGTAATTCTAATGTTTTAAAAAACACCTACAAAACCTGAGTGTCCCGCTTTGAGACAGATTTGGAGGAAACATCCAAAATTAACATCCTCTGATAAAAGGAAGGTTTCAGCAGCCCCTCCCCCAACAGGTTCGGAAATAATTTTTCTCTGAGGAAAGTAAAAAAAAAACCTGTTTATTTAACAAGCAGGGTGCACCCAGGCACGAGAGAGGGAAGAAAAAACAAATAAATAATGTTAAATAATAAAAGCTCTCACTATGGAGAAAACCCAGTAAATGCAGAGTCCTGCTGTGGGTGTGGCTCTCTCTCTCCAGAGCTGGGATGCAGCATGGGCCCCTCTGGGCGGTGGCGTGAGGCCTCCTGGTGATGTTCTGGTGCTGCTGAACAGTTCCAGAAGGAAAAAAGAAGCCACCATGCCAGGAAAACTCCTTGCTTCAGATAACAAACAAGCTAAAATGCAAGAGAATGCAACTTTCTTCCCTGCTGCTGAGAGCTGGGGAGAAGAGCAAGAGAGTTATCTGTGGTTTTGAACACAGGCTGCCAAAAGAATTCTGCTGGCTCCCCACCTCTCCCGGAGCTCGCTTTACAGGCAAAGGATTCCCATCTGGCATAGGGCAGACAGTAGGGAATACAGTATCATACAGCCACCCCAGGACACTGAGCTACCCAAAATATTTAACTGCTTGAAAAGCAGTGACTTGTGCCTTCATCCATACCAGTGCACCTGATTTCATGTTGTGAGGCTGGCTCTGCTTAAGCAGAACTACTCAATGACTGATAGTTGTATTAGCAGCTTTAGTCTACATTCTACATGCTGGAATACATACATGGCATGACAATGAAGGAATATTTTGGAAAAATTCTTTGCATATTTTTGAAAAAAATGTCTCATAACTTTTTAACTCACTTACAAGCTCAATCGTCTTTTCACAAGGCTCATCTAACCCAGCATATTTTGACTCAGAGGTGTAGCCCATGTGCTGGGGGCTCCAATTGCCACTACTGACTAATGTCTCCATGCTGCCAGGGGCTACTGCCATGCCTATCTTAGAAACAAGACAGTCACCTCAACTAGTGGCATGTTTTGTGTGAGGCACAGTGTAGCAGTAATAAAGATTCCATGCTTTTTAACCTGGTTTGTTAGTGGTGTTGTTTCACACAGAACAGGCACGTTTGGTGCATATATTGGTTAAGATCAGCAAAAATTCATGTCTCTCTCATCTCCAATCTGCTACACGAAAAATATTCATGTAGGTTCATCTTGTAAAATTATTTTCTCTCATCGCTATTTGTATCTTTCCAATTAATTTCTATTTCTTGAACTTTAACGGTGAAGCTCCTATAAGATATTCCACAATGAATTTGTAGAGGGATTTTCCTCATTTCCTTTTGTTTCACAGAAGTATTAAGCTTGATGTATTGAACCATTCCCTGAAGCTGGATGTTAATGGATTTTTCTCTTTGGAGCTGAAGGAACATAAGCATATAGCAAGCATTCACATTAAATCTGAAGCTGGGATTCATTGGGATCTAGGATAAGCAAACATCTAGTTTTCCTCCAAAAGCAATGTAGTGAGAAAGGCACCTCTAAAAGCCAGTACAACCTTCCTGTCTTAAATAACTACTTTAGCATAGAGGTGTCCTTGTAGAGGCATTTCTCTATGATTATTTAAAGGAGCCCAGGTGAACAACTTAAAGTAGGCCTCTAAGTTTTAGACAGGTAATGATGGGTAAGACGAAAAGGCCGAACTCTGTGACCTTTTATTTTGTACTATTAAATCTTATTACAATTCTATTACCCTGGTCCTCAAGGTCTCTTAACTCTACACAATATTCAAGTCCTGCTTTGTATTTATAGTTCCTCTCACCTTTATGCCATCTGCAAATTTAATTAAAACATTTTTGCTTTTTGTGCCAGGGTCATAAACGAAGATATTAAATGACATCAGTTCTGAGCCAAGCTTTGAGAAACTCCACTGGTAACCTACTTTCAGCCCAACACTCTGCTTTTCAGCATAGGTATAGCATATTCTTCTATTTCCTTTATACAGTGTAAAAAACTTGCATTACTTTGCATCTTTCTAGGCTAAAAATATCAAAAATTTATAAACATTCAGGATTAAATGTTGGAACACATGATATCTGAAAATTAGTGAAAGGATATTTAAATGATCTGTTCAAGGACTTCACGAGTATAATTCCATTGTCTACACATGGACATCTAGGGCCCTGACCCTCATCTGTGCCATAGGTTGTGTCTCCATATGGACATAGAGGGTACCCTAAGATATGTCAGATGACACAGCTGCTCAGGTAACTGATTTGAGCCCTTTGCTAATGTATTGGGTGTAGGCAGCAAGGTTTTGGTACAAGGAGGGCTGCAAGCGTGGCTTTTGCAAGGTGTGGTCCACACATGGCCGGGTCAGGCCAGCTCCACAGATCCACCACAGGCCACAGCTGAGCCCATCAAGCCAAGCTAATCATGTCTCTCTGAAAACATATTTAAGTAAGGTTAGAAAATGGGAGAGAAGGGAACGAAGAAAGAGAAACAAGAGGAAACATCAAATTCAAAGGAGGGGGAGGTACTCCATGGTGAAGCAAACACATGTATCTCTCTCCCAAATGACTGAAGCTCACAAAGGACCTTGCAGGGATGACAGCCCACAGAAGTCCTGCCTCAGAGCAAGTGTTTCTCAGGAGGCTCTGTGGCCAGCAGATGAGCCTGCACTGGAGTCAGTATTACAATAAATCACAATTTGGCGCCATTGTATTCATTATAAATGGAAGGAAATCCTTCTCTGAGTCCCAAGAACTTTGGTATATAAGATACACATGAAACAGAAAAAGAAACAAGTCTGTGTCATCACAACACAGAGCTGAAATGGTTTTACTGAATATTTAACATAAGTCAGATAGATACCTACAATCCTTGTACAGGCTCCCCACAGTCACTCCAAAGGCCTGGCTTTCATTGACTATGCTGGGAGCATAATGATTTGGCTAGACCTGATGCCTTTTTTGGGATTTTTGACAGATAAACGTAACAGGTCATTGTAGACAATGACCATCAAAGTCCCATCTGAAATATATTTAAAATTTTATATGCCTACAATACAAAGAATATGGCTAAGTGAATAGATCACTGTACTCAGTATTACTTCAGTCTCTAAGTAGTGATACATTACACCTGCTGGTCTTACACCCAGCATTTAGCGAAAATGAATTATGATTTGCATCATTAACTCTGGTTACAGCTTCAAAAATAGACTTATAATGGTCATATTCCCCATTTTCTGTTAGAAGAGAATTCAAAGCTAGGTGCTACAAAATAGATTAAGTTTTTCTTAGAATACTACTGCTTTACAGAATTGAATGGGGTATTTCAGGTTGTTGATCTAAGTTTAAGCCAGCTGTGGTAGGAATACAAAATAGGCAAAGTGTTTCAGAGCACCTGTGCAAAAATAAAATATGCAAAGACAGGTACTAGTCAAGAGGAACATATAAGAGAACCTAAATGAAGGTCTCTTCAGTAACCTCGAAAAAGGGGTATAAGTACCTCTTTGGGATAATTCATCACTTTCCCATTGTCACGGTTTAACCTCAGCTAGTAGCAAAGTACCACACAAACACTTGCTCACACACCACCCTACCCCTCCAGGGGATACGAAGGAAAAATGAAAATAAAAAAAAAGGTAAAACCCATGTTTTGGGACAACAACAGTTTAGTGGCTGAAATAAAATAATAATAATAGCAACAATAGCAATAATAATCATCATAACAATAATAATTATAATAATAATGTAATGAAAAGAGAGATAACAAAAAGACACTGAGAAATAAAACCCAGGAAGGGCAACTGATACACAATACAGTTGCTCACAATCCACTGACTGATGCCCAGCCTGTCCCTCAGCAGTTTATATACTGAGCATGACATTCTGTGGTATGGCATATCCCTTTGGCCAGTTTGGGTCAGCTATCCTAGCCATGCTACCTCCCATATTCTTATGCACCTGCTCATCAGCAGAATATGAGACATGAGAAATTCTTGATTTAGAGCAAATTATTTGGCAACAGTTAAAACAGCTGTTATTGACATTATTCTCCTAGTAAATCCAAACCACAGAGCACTGTAACAGCTAGTGTGAAGAAAATTAACTCTGTTCCAGCTGAAACCAGAACACCCATGATTAGTGAGATGCTGTCTAGAGAAAGAAAAAAAAGATACACAAGGTTCAAATGTCTGGATGAGCACTTAGCTCAGGACACATAATTGAGTTATTGGCATCTTTTTCAGGATACACATAAAGTAAAGGAGAACAAACAAACCCTATTTTTCCCCATTGCTCACTCCTTAAAGCACACGCCAGGAAATAGGATGTCTGGCATTTTCTGAGTGCAGCTCCAGTCTCACAGAGGAGTTATTTCAGGATCAAGTTGCTCCTTAGCACTGTTCACCTCAAGTGTTGCTCACTTGTTGAAGATAAGCCATGGTACAAAAAGGAATGGGAAATATCTTCACTAATTCTAAATAGTCAAGCGCAATGTATCAGCACCATGGTAGTATCACAGTTTTAAGGGTAACAGATATTAACATACTTCTGTACTAATTCTCTTCCAACATCACTGTATTTGCAGTCGTTTCTCTATTAACTCCTGCCCTAGTGGCCCAAACCTCCTGCGACTCTGCCGCCACCCTTCCCACTTTTCCATTCCAGGCCTGTAGCATTCTGCAGCAATTTTGCAGGAGTATTATGGAGTAGGCAGAAAAAAAGCTTTTGCCTTCACTGCCATCTCAGTCAGCAGATTTCCTTTAAATCTACAGCAAAATATCAAATTTAAAAAGAGTTGTATATGTGCGGCTTTACCAGGCAGGCAGTGGACTCCAAGAAGGACTGGTTGAGGGAGACAAGTTGGTTGGTATAGAATATTCATTCATGTGAACTTCAGAGTGGGTGATAAAAAATCATTCCTAGAGCTTCCGGCAGCTCTTTCTACTAAAACCTTCCCTGTGAAATCAAATCAATCAAAAGTTGCCTTTAAGCATTCAGTGAGGCAAGATCAATTGTAAAGTGAGGGAATGCATCACTGAAGAGAGATAGCTTAGCTCTTCTATGTAGTTCCCCAGAACTCCATTGCCCTTTTTGGAAAGGATTTAATATCATTACATGTACTGATCACATGACTTTTTGTCCTTTTCACAGTAACACCATACAAAATCTAAACTTTATAATCCATTTCTAAGTCTTAATTTTCAGAGTATTTTCTCTATGACAATTGATTACTTTGGATTCTGGGAATTCTTCGGATTTTTCTAATAGCTAGAAATCCAAGGAATTGTCTATTAAGTGTAGAAATTGATAAATTTCTTTTAAAAACCCAAACACAACATAACCCTCAAAACAAAAACAAAGCATTTACACTTTTTCAGTTATTTTTCCAGTGAAGGGAAATGTAAGCAGTTCTTAAACTCACTCTCATTCAAAATGAAAACTTTCTTGAAATATCAAAATTTCTTCTAGAAGGCATATTCAGAGTGTCAGTCAGCTCTGCCTGAAAGTACCGTTCTGAATTCATTCAACCACGGAAGCAAGTCTGTGATTCTTTTCAAGGGTTCTGAAAAGTTGTATTGTATTTTCACTTTAAAATGCACATTAAAGCATTACATGTGCTCCAATGTGCATTCTCAGCAACAAAAATGCTTTTAACCCTCAACTCTTAAAAGCAGCTGCAGGGATTTGTTCCCCAGAGAGGACAGTCTTAAAAAGGCCAATGGAATTTCTAGGTTCCTGAGGGACCATGCCAGGCTTGTTTGGATTGTCTCTGGGGTCTTTCACACAGTTCAGCTGAGGAAAGTGCAATTTGTTCGTTATATTTGCTGATCATTCTTTTTTAACCAATTCAGCAAGTACAAATAGCGAAAAAAAGCAGAATAACCAGCCAACATAAGAAATATTTAAAGTGCAGACACTTCCATTCTGCAATTTCACCTCCAAAAATTGCACTGGTCAGAATTTCCCCTGCATGTATAAGGAAATAAGGATTATAAAATTTTTCTTTCCCTCAGAAATTAAACATTCACTATGACTCACTAGACTAAGTAAGGTTTCTTTATTCATCGCTCATAGCAAACAGCCAGAAGGAATTGTGGGTTAGATGAAGGTATTGGCCACCCATGTCACCAAGGTGCCTCAGTCAATAGCAAACTCTCAGTTATGTTCTGTGCAACCATGAGAAGAGATTAAAAAAATCTATAGGAAAGTACTTAAAAATCTTTTTTTTTTTTTTTTTGCTTTCTCAGGATTTGGAATGCTACATTAATTTCTTTAGCACATAATCAAAGTTGGTATGAGCACCACTTTAGTTTTCATCTGTGAAATACAACACAAACTGCTCAATAGGAAGTTCTTGTGATTATTTATTTGGAGTGAGGGAGAGAAGCCTCAACTAAAACTGTAATCCTTTTTAAAGACATTGAGCATACACATTACCAAACAGCCCCTGATACAATTATTCCTCACTTAAAGTAAATGAAATAGAAAAGAGCTGATGATTAAAGTGGCTCTGTGAGTTACTAAGCACAGTCAGACATTCAGAGGCAGGAACAGAACACAGATTGTCAGGTCTTGGTCCAGTATCCAGATGTTGTTTGTAGAACAGCCTTTTTTTTTTTTTTTAACATTTTCTTCACTGCTCTAAAAAAGGCAGTTATAAAACTCTCATCAGAAAGCATTTTCACACCAAATTCTAACAGCTGTAGCATAGTTAGATGCTACTACAATAACACTAAAGTTTAGCTTCACTTTTAGATATGATTGGAAAGAAAGCCAGGAGACACTCTTTAGTTTACTCTTATCTCTGATGTGGTCTATTCACTAGCATGCCATGGCTTTTACCTTCAGCTCCCAGCACGGCCTTTGCATATCCTAATGTGAAAACACAAGTATAAATTTAATTGTATTCCCATCACAAAAGATGGAATACTCTTTTACTTTAAAACAATAAAGCATTATTAAAAATAAAACATTGCATGGTTTTAAAATATTTTCCTTCTTACCAAAGGCACAGATTTCAACTGAATCTATTTTCATGGAAAGTAATAGTTAAAATTCTGAGTTGAGCAATAGCAATGCATTGGAATGATAATAATTGTAACTAAAATCAAAATTGTACAAAGCCAATTCCCATTCTAACTTGAAAAATATACTCTTGTCCTACTAATAAAAGTAAAAATGTAAATGTCAAAATCAATGACACAGTGACATGTCTTACTTCAGCTTTGCAAATGCTACTGTAGTCATTCTGGAATGCAGTGTTTCATAATCAGTCAATAAAAGATGCATCAAAACTTTCAGTATCCTTTCCTCTTGCCCAGTTAAGCATACCTTAACATATTTGTGAATATAACAATCTCCTCAAACTGCATGATTTAGTTTTATGGCACAGTCACTATGTCAGACTAATACTAAATACATGTTTTTTGTTCATGCCTACCACTTTGGACAAAAAAGGAGAAAAAATGTCTAACAATGTGAAATAGGTCAGCTTTAGATGTGATTTCTATCAAAAATAAAGAAAAATTACTAACTTTTCCTTATGAAACATGTAATAAATCATTAGAAAAAACATGAAAGAGCACAGTGTAACTGAAGAAAGGTCCTTAGGACCAGAAAAAATTTTTCATTATATGTTTACCATTCCATCTCAAGAGATTACAAATCCACAAAAGTGAATTACTAAATACAGACTAAATGTAGTAATGCATAACCATTAAATTATACTGCTGCCATCATATGAAGATAAGCAACGCTAGTTCTTAGGGCTGAGTTGAAGCCATATTCTTGTTTTTAAACTCTGTTGTGGGAAAAAATGAAGATAATGAAGTGACAGTAAAAAGATGCTGTTGTGTTAGCAAGGCTAGGAAACAGGCTTAGGAAACACATCAAGAAATTTTGCACAAATTGAGATTTAGTCAACTTTTGCTGGAAAACATAAACCTGCTTTGCAAGGTAAAAAAATTCATGTAAAAAGAAGATCAAGACAGTCTAATCTGATTATTGGGAAAATGCCCAACTTATTGTATAGGGCCAGAAGAATTATAAACTTTTACAGTAGAAATGTGCTCTTTTTTTCCTTAAGAAGGTAACAGCATATGAAATTCCTGATAGAAACCAAACTGAAATCTGAGGACCTTAAAAGTAGATGTCATCAGATAAGCACAGAAATTATAGAAAATACAAAGTTGTTCAAAATACAGCTACAGATCAAAAAGTGTTGTAATGAGAAGGGATAGCTTGGATATTGTTACAGCTTGGCTGTGGACAAAGAGCAATGGAGTCACCAATTAAGCACATCCATAAGTGGAAAGGTACATAACCTGTTATATTATCTCAGGAAGACATCAACCCCTTGATCAAAATATCAAAATGTTACACTGCCTCCTTAGTGTGACGACTGAAACTGTGATGAGGGATGATGGTTTTACTACTAGTGCCACAACTTTGAGAACAAATAACAGAAAAGGAGGACGTTGAAGCAATCTGTGTATTTTTTTACAGCTCAACAGGGTTTTAATATGTTGCTAAAATATGCATAAAGGATTTCTTACTGTCACTTTGTCAGCTCAGAGGGAAGTAGGAAGAAGCCTTAAAATTTGGAGGGAAACATAAGGACACTCTAAGGAGGGTTAGTTTAACTAGTGGGATAGGAAGCCGTCATAAATTTCATTTAATAATCACTGCCAATTCAACTGTTGTTATGAACTGTTGTTCATAAACACCAAATTTAAAACAGTTCTTCTACCCCAAAAGAAATTATGTTCCACAATTCTTGGAACATGTAGACCGTAGCCAATAAAGAATTAATTTTTAAAGTATTATTTATGCTTCACCTGTTGGAGCAGTGTAAGGAGGCACCAACTAGACTATGAGAAGCTGCAAAAGATGGGGAAGAATTATATAAAATGATCAAAGAGGATATAAAGGAACCATCTAGAATAAGTTTAAGAAAGAAAAAAAAAATAATCTTTAAACACTTTGTTGTCAGTGAGTTCTAACAAGAAACAGAACAAAGAGAAAACAATAAAAGGTATAAATGTTGCCACTTGTGGCATTAAGAATGGAAGAAATATTAGCACAGGAAATACTTGCTAGGGAAAACATGATTTACTGAAGACAGAGTGAACCTGGAAAGCTGGAAAACTGGATTCTAAACTAAATGCATGTTGCTGTCATCTTGCAAGAGTGCAGAAAAGACACTAGTTATTCTTGCTCTGTTGGTTTTTATTGGGAACTTTATAAGGTTTAGACTACAAGTTCCCTTTTAACATGTGCTTATAGCACACCTAACACAACACAGCTTTAACCTCATCTCAAACTGTGCCTCTTTATAGCATGAAAATAATGAATACTCTTTTCAATTATTTTGCAGAGCAGAAACTTGATATAGTGAGATTTTGGGATTCTTCAGGCTTTGTATCTTTAAACATGAAAAGTTAGTTAAAATATTATCAGTAGCAGTGGTATAAATTAGTTTATTGTATTTAGTGGCATAATTAGTTTATTAGTATTTCTTAGTTTAAATATAGACTTGATAAAACAGAGTTGATGAGACTAGCTTATAGGAGTAGCTGCAGAATTCCTTGCTTCTCCAGGCAGGGAAAATGATGTTTGACACTTCAGGGATTCTACTTGAAAGAACACCACTGGCAATGGTCCTGGAGAAAAGAGGGGTCCAGAAGAGTGGTTTGATTTTTGTGGATCAACTCATTCAAGATCAAGAGCATTTAATTCAACATTGCAGAAAATCAAGCAAAGATGGCAGGAGACCTGCTCAGATTAGCAAGGAGCTTCTGACTGTACTCAGATATCAAAAGGAAGCACATGAGAAGTAGAAGAATGTTGAGATCACTCAGGAATAAAGAGACAATGACTCCTTGGTCACACAGGGACCACATAGGGCTGTGGTGATGAGAACCAAAGCCCACCTGGAGCTAAATCTGGAGAGGAATGCGAAGAATAAAAACAAAGGCTTCTACAGATACATCACTGTAGCAAGCTGGGATGGCTGCTAATATGGTCGATGGCAAAGAGGCAGGAAGGATCTTTGTATGGGTTCCATGGAGATGTTTATTCCAGCCATGTGCGTGGATTGCCCAGGAACAAAGACAGGGCTCATGGGAAGGGTCTGGGTTTAAGTATGGGGTGGTAGGGGCAGAGAGAGCATCAGGGGGGGCAATCATTTGGGGGCATGGGGGCAGTGCACAGGCGGGGTTAGGGTATGGAAACCAGTGGGGAAATAGTGGGGCTCAGGAACAGGGGTCTGTGGGGGGAGTAGGGACACTCTGGAACAGGGACGGGGGGGCCAACGGGGCAACCAAGGGAGAAGAACAGGGGTACAGTAGCCTAACAGAACATGATATCCCTGGGAGAAGCCTCTTCCCGTCACCCTAACCTGGGGGATGCTCCTAGGGTCCCCTCCTCCCAGGAGGGCTCCCACACATCACCAGCAAAGAGGAGGGAAAATGTGGGCCCGTTTCTGCATGCACTAGTAGGTAAAAAAAGGACATGGAAAAAGCTGAGGTATTCCATGCCTTCTTTGCCTCAGTTATGAACAGGAAGATTTGCCTACAGGAATCCCAGGGCCCTGAGAGCAATAGAAAAACCTAGAGTAAGGAAAGTACCCTCCGTGGAAAAGCACTGAGGGAGATGATCGACAGCGCTGGAAGGTCACTTCTGGTTATTTTGGAAGGGCCATGGCAACTGGGAAAGAGAGGGGGGATCCCTGAGGACTTGCAGAAAGAAAATGTCACTCCTATTTTAAAGAACAGAATGGAGGAAGATTTGGACAATCTCAAAGTGATCACCTCAAACCCTTGGAAGATGATAGAACAACTAAATGTGGAAGCCGCTTTTACACATGAAGGACAGAAAGGTGACTGAAGTTCAGTCAACATGGCTTTACCACGGTCCTGGCCACTGTGAAATGACTCCTTCAGTGTCCAAGGAGAGAGCAGCATTGTTTATCTTGAGTCTCCTATGAAATTTTAATAGACTAACTGGTGAAATATGTGCTTGATAAATGAACAGTGAGTTGAAAACTGGCTGAACTGCTAGGTTTGAAGGCTTGTCAGCAGAGAAGGAAGTCCAGCTGGAAGTCAGCCACTCATGATAAAACCAGTGGGTCAGTACTGGGGCAACACTGCTTATCATCTTTATTAATTATATAGTTGATCGGAGTGTACCCCCAGCAATTCTGCAAATTGCACAAGACCGTGAAGGGTACCTGATACACCAAAAAGTTATAGCGTCCTTCAGAGGAACCTCAGGAAGCTGAAAAATTGGGTTGACAAAGATCTTATGAAATTCAGCAAAGGGAAGACACCTGGAAGAACACCATGGAAAAGTACAGGGACGAGGTGACTTGAGGATGATGCTGATGGACAGCAAGCTTGTCCTAGGTTGTAAAATAGGATGTGACCAAAAGCATGTATTCTATTGCCATCTTCATGAAACCAGGTGGGGCAGTGCTCCCCTGGGTTATCTCCTGTTAATGGGCCCATCAGTGCCCTGCCCATGACTCACAGATAACGCACACCTGGACTATCTCCTGTTAATGGGCCCATCAGTGGCTTATCTCAGAATTCACCATCCTATTGTGAGACATTCGACCCAGAGGGAGGGACCAGGCAGTTCATCCTGGATATAACCCGGGATTTTGAAAACCATAAGCAGCCTTCTCCCACTGGATATCCAGAGGACGAGTGCTACACATCTACCACTGAATCTTCTGAGGAAGACCAGACCTTTCTACAGGATCACTGCTCCAGCAAAACCACATCCATAACTTCAGGAGGACTGCAGCCACCATCTATCGGACTGCTGCTGCTGCCCTGACTGTCAGGGTGTCAGGTCGTATCTGACTCTGTCAATTTAAACCAGTCTTTTCTCCTGCTTTGTTTTTATATATATATATATATTAGTAAAGAACTGTTATTCCTGTTTCCTATATCTTTGCCTGAAAGCCCCTTGATTTCAAAATTATAACAATTTGGAGGGAAGGGGGTTACATCTTCTATTCCAAAGGGAGGCTTCTGCCTTCCTTAGCAGATACCTGTCTTTCAAACCAAGACAAAGCTGAACATGAGTCAGCCATATGCCCTTAGAGCAAAGGAGGCCAGTAGCTTCCTGCACTGCATTAGGACAAGTGCTGCCAAGAGGGCAAAGGCTGTGATCCTTCCCCTCTATTCAGCACTGGTGAAGACATGCCTGAAGTGGTGTGTCTAGTGCTGGGCTTCCCAGTACAAGGGAGACACTGCAGTACTGGAGAGAGTCCAGTGAGAGGCTACCCAAGATGATTAAGGGACTGGACTATGCAGCCTATGAGAAAAAAGCAGAGAGAGACGTATCTGTTTAGCCTGGAAAAGAGAAGGTTCAGGAATCTAATCAGTGTCTACAAATACCAGACAGGAGGAAGTACAGAAAGAGCCAGACTCTCGTTCTGAGAATGGTCAAGAATAAATGGCCACAAACTAAGCACAGGAAATTCTATTTCATCATAAGAAAAACTATTTTTACTCTGAGGCTGATTGAACATCAGAACAGATTGCCCACAAAGGCTGTGAAGTCCCCATCCCTGGAGATATCAAAAAACTGCCTGGATATGGCCTTGGTCAACCAGTTCTAATTGACTGCTAGGAGTAGATGCATTGCACAAGAAAATCTCCAGAGGCCCCTTCCAACCTCAGCAATTCTCTGATTCTGCATTTTTTACAATTATTACACTCTGAAGGGTAAGAAGCATAGAAAGACAGGTTTTCAGCTCCAATGCTTCTAATGATATTAAGTAAATATACATTTGATGAGGATCTAGCTAAGAGAGCTTTAGATCATTAGATGGAACAATTGTCATATAAGCAAAACTGCATAAAAAAATGAGACTGAGTCAAAGAGACTGCTGACATTTAAAGTAAGCTTCTCACAGCAAGCATTTGGGTTTAAGGAAGGAAGAGTGAACTAGTGATTACAATTAATGGGAATGTCTGGAAAACATAAAGAAGTGTTCAAGAAAGTGCATGCATGTGGAAAGATGTGAAGTAGAGATATCCTACACTCCCTAACTTAGCAGAAATGCATATATTTTAAAACAGATAGCATAACACATCCAGAGGAACAGTCAGAATGCTGAAAGTAAGAAGCCAAAAGACAGTGAGACTTTAATGATAAGAAGGATAGGAGGGAGTCAGAGCCATTCATCTATTAAGCTGTTGTTTTTAATCTCCAATTTGCTGTTCCTTTAACATTCATAAAAATAGCCAAACGCTCTGCTTCCTGTTAAGGATCCTGAGATACCACAGGACTGCAGGAAAAATTCAGGGAATAATGCTAACTCAATATAAATTTAGCTGCTGTATATATTCAAAGGAGACAACTTCTTCCTTCCTATATTCTTGCTGGCCTATGGAAGAAGATTATAAATCCCCCCTGTCATTCATTTCCAAAGTTAGTATTGATATGAGACACTATGCAGTCAGAAAATCAGGAGATAAAAATCATTTAAAAGTTAAAGTGCTTCATTGAAAATTCTCCATCATCTGTGTACTTCAAACAAGGGAATTACTTTACAAATTCTTCTAAAATCCTTCTCTTGAGATTCAATCCTTTTTCATTGTCAAATACATTAAAGGTTATTTCTAACACTGAAACATATATATATATATAGAAAGTATCAGAAGTTTTATTTTAAAATAAATTTATTTTAATCCTTTGACTTTGTTTCTCCTGATGAATTCTCTTGAGAATTTCAAGAAAAAATAAAAACTCTCAAAGTAAGAGGTGATATCACTGGAGACAGTAGTTTCCTTCCTTCAAGTCACTGAACCGTAAATAAAACATCAGGATAATAATCTGGGTTTTTTTATTCTTGATTCCATTTGCAGACAGGAAGAATGAGGTGAGACAGCTGAAATCAAACTAAGTTTTCTTCTTGCTTAAAATGAGTGAGGTCTATGTAATAAAGCATTGCCAACATAAAAATAAATGCAATCTACTTTAATTTGACTTTCTGCAAAACATTGCTACTGACAACAATGATGCTTGATAGATACTAGTTGAAACTTCTCCCAGCATAAGTATCTCACTGAAATTTTCATAAATCTTCCTATTTTTTAACTTTTTAAAGCACTAAGGTGGTTGAAGGCTCCGGGAAAGGTTTCATGCCATCTTTATAGTACAGCTAAAGGGAAAAAATGCAATCTTACAGGAAAGAGAAGTTTATGAAAATATGCTCTTTCTCAACAGCTTTCAGCAAATCTCATTTTTCATTGGAATAATGTCTAAAATTTGACCTCTTAGTTCTTTTCAATTTACAGGAAAAAATTTGCTTTCTTTCATGGACTGAAACTTTTTCTTAATGAAAGCAGACAAAACATCTGTAACTAATTATTAGTTTTTCATATCACAGTAACACTAAAAGGCTCTCACACAAATCAGAAGTTCCATTGTACTTTATGCTGGAAAATGCATTCAAGGAGACAGTCTCTGCTTCAAAGACTTTACTGGCAAGGCAGACGCATTCTTTCCTCTGAAGATTAGAGATGAGATATTGTATCGCAGAACAATCATTTCCTTTACATTACGCAAAAAAGTCTTTAATAGAGACAAGAATTAAATGTAGATATTCTACTTAAAATCTTAATTCTTTGATTGTCCCTTCATTTTCAAGTACAAAATACTCCCTGGATAGTGGGCCTAATCATAAAGGCTACCAGGAACCTTTCTGGGAATACAAGTAAATGTTTTGTACCTGTTTAATCTATGATCAAAATAGGAAATCTCCTCCTAAGATGGAGAGATATAAAATGCATTTTAGAATTCTGATAATACATGTAAAAGTCTTATCTATTTCTTAATAATTCATACCATGTGTGTTTGGATTTATGCTTTGATAGGAATTAATTTTTGCACTATTTCTTCTGTGATAAACCCTGTTTCACAAACTCTCTTATTGATTTCCAAATAGACTGGATATCATTGCAAAATACTGATATAGGCTTTCCTTTCCTGTATAGAAAATTCCTTCAGTATGCATGAAATAATGAATAGATTATAAAAGACTTTCCAAATTGCCTATTGATCCTAGTGCAATACACAGTAGAAACGCAAAATTGATGAAAACTTGAGTGAAACTAAAAGAAAGAAAATTCAGAGCTTGAATCTTTCTAAAACCCATAAAGTAAAATGAATGACAGCATGTTTCGTCCAACTTATCCCCAAAATGGCTGAATGTAAATATCTGAGCTATCATTAATATTAATTTGAGATCCTTTTTTACCACCCCTACTGCATTAGCAGGACTGGGAAACAAATTATGGAGGTAATTAATTATAACATTTATCCAAAATCAAATGCAGTATACTCTGCACCAAATATCAGTTGGTCAGGGCCATGGCCAGACAAATTTTGAGTATTGTCAAGGAGGGTGATTCCACAATCTCGCTGGACAAACTGTTTGAGAGTTCTGTCACTCTCACAGTAAAAAATTGGTTTTCATGTTTAAGCAAGATTTTGTGTATTTCTGTTTGTGACTGTTGCTTCTTGTAACTTTATGGGACAGAACTGAATAGAGCCTGGCTCTGTCTTCTTCCCACTGTCCCTTCAGATATTCATATGCAATGACAAGATTCGCCCTTCTGAAAATGCCAATCCTATTGTAAAGGCTGAGGAACAGGCAGTATTCAGTACCTCATCTTTTCTGTGCCCAGTGACAGCAGATGCCCCGCCCTGCTCAGCAACAGGCACACTTTTACCCTAGCCTTTCTTTTGCTGTATATGTCCCCTAAAGAAGTGTGCATTTGTGTGTTTTCTTCTCATTAGGTGTTTCTCCTGATTATTTTTTTCTCATACGTGATGTTTAGTCTGAGAGTATTTCCTCTGCAGCGAAAACAAGCAATCAATCTATGATTTTTTTTCCAATATGGCCACAGTATCTTATAGGAAAAAAACCCAGTATACTACCCTTTCAGGATTCATTTACAGCAGTTTTGTATGTTTATAAAGTTCTAATTCTACACTGATATTAAAAAAACTTCAAGGCTGCTTGTGTTAATTTCTTCAAGTCTGCTTCCTCTGGCTGATTCCATGAGCCCAGAGATGAAGTCAGATTAGTAAGTTTTGAAACAAATATGCCATGTTAAGTTATATTTCTTCAGCTTTTTTGGAACGGCTGACTTTACTCAAAACTTTACCTTCTTCATTAAATTTGTCCAGAATAAGTGAAGACATTTTGAAAACAGAGTGCAGTTAGGCAGCAAATAATCATAGGCACACTAGATTTTTTTTTTACATTAAAATGGATTTGTTTCACACTGTTATATCAAAAAAGTGCCTCCATTCCTTCTATTCAGTTGTTCTTTTTAGCACCTAAAATGTGAATTTCATTTATTTTGAAGTCTGTTAGAAGACATTACGGAGACAAATGTGTTTTATATACACATATATAGTTTGAATTTAATGTTTTAAAAATTAATGAGTCATAAGAGAAGAGGTATGTAAAAAAAACCCCAAAGTTTAAATTAATGTAATAAGAGGATGGAATAAAATCTACAAGAAACATGTTTCGTACAAAAATAATTAGGAAGAAAAAGCAGAAACATTACAGAGATCTCTAAGTTATTGATGTTAGAATACTTGAGACTTCAGAAGACAGCTGGAGTTAGGCTAACAAATCCAAATTTTTCCCTCAAAATTAACAGAAATATATCCTCCAGGAAAAAGATAAGTAGAAATACCAAGAATTTTCATTAACACTATTTTGCCCCACTAATTAAATGTGTAAAAAAATTATATTATAGTTAAAACATCTGCTTCATATTGTTTTCTTCAAATATGTAAACATTGGAGAGTGGATCAGCTGGATGTGTACCTCCTTATAACATAAATTTAGCCTGCTTTTTATTTTCTTTTTTTTACTAAAAATCTCTCAAGATTTACATAGTTACCTCAAATTATCCTTCAGCTATGATTCGTCATTGGTTGTGGAGAATAAGATAATGAAGGTTCCTGTGGCCCCTCATTACCTTTACCCCAGAATCACCATATTAACCTTGGTGAGACACTGGTATCACCATCACGCTTGCTAAACAGTAACATAGCCCAGTATTTTCTCTCCAAAAGCAGGAGGCACTATGTAGCAGTCACACACAAGCCCTTCCACTGCCTGCCATCCACTAACATCATCCGCTCAGAAGAAATTCTTCACAGAAGTAATTGCAGGGAGTACATCCCTGATTTCACTGTCCAATTATGAACGTGTTGCCCAGGAACTTGATTAATCCATTTTTGAACCTGCTTGGTATTTATCTCCACGACCACCTGTGGCAACACATGCCATTAACTCACTAATCCCTCTATAAGGCAGCACTTTCTTTTACCTCTCTTAAGCTCTCATCCTGCTAGTTTCAGTGAATGGATTCAAGTACTGGGGGATTTGATGAGTAACAACTGCCTTAACTACTATCTTCATGACTTTGCCAATATTTATAATCTGCCCAGACTTTTCTTCCCGAAAGGGAAAGGCTCAGCCAGTTTGGCAATGACACCAGGCTGTGCGGTGCAGGCAGCAGCCTGAGGGAAGGGATGCCACCCCGACGGACCTTGGCAGGCCTGAGAGGTGGGGCTGTGCAAACCTCATGACAGGGCCAAGTGCAAATTTCTGCCCCTGCATTGGGGCAATCCCGAGCAGAAATACAGGCTGGAAAATGGATGGAGAGCAGCCCTGAAAAGAAAGGGAAAAATGTGGATGTCCCACCCCTGGAAGTGCTCAAGGCCAGGCTGGATGGACCCTGTCTAGTGGAAAGAGTCTCTGATCATTTCAGGGGGTTGAAACAAAATGGTATTTAAGGTTCTTTCCAATGCAAATCATTCTATGATTCTATGACAACTTTAATCTTTTTTTATGAGACGATTTTTCATTCCCATAATCATGAGTAGTTGATTTCTCTGCATCATTTTTTACTACATTATAGCCTTTTTGAGATGCAAGGAAAAGCACTGTATCAAGTGCATCAATGTTTTTTTGAGAAATGAAATGTTTGCTTCTGGTTTAGTCTCAATATTTTTCCTGATGATGCCAAATATTTTGTTTGTTCTTGAGAACAAAGTGCACATGGAACTGATGATTTCAGAAAACTGCCAGAGAGCCCAAGATATTCTTCCTGAATTTTAACTTCTACTTTCAAGTTCACCATTTTTAAAGTATGATTTAGGTTCCATTACCTCCTATTTACTCATATAAATTATCATCTTGCATTTCTTTACTCAATATTTGAGTTTAGTGATCTCCTTATGGGGTTTCTCACTATCAGTGTCACATTTAACTGCCTGAAAGACCTCAGTAACCTGTGCAAAATTGAATATTTGATTACACATTTCCTGTCCCAAGGTCGTCTCTGAAAATATTGGAAAAAAATGCACACATCACTGATCTATGGGATCCATACTCTACTTCCCCCTGAAAAGAGATCTAAAACTAAGCTGTGGCCTACCCTTCATCTTGCCATCCTATTAAGCCATTACTTTTTCTCCACACTCTTAGCAACTAAATTTCTTATGTGGCCTTTAAACAGAAGCTTCTTGAGGATTTTAATTTCCAAATCTGTACACATTATGTCTTCTGCCTCTCCTTTACGCACTTGTTTACTCGTACTCTCGTAGAATTCCATATTTCCTGGCACCTAACACCATGAGATTACACCTGTGCTTCATCATGTTATTCTGTTTTACAGATTTTTGTCAGGAATGGAAGTCAGACTCACCCCATAGTTCCAGGATTTCCTTTTAAGTCCATTTTTTGTCAGATAAAAGTTACACTCAGCAACCTGGCAGTCTTCTGATGCTGTGGATCTTTGTAGCAGACAGTTTACATAAGTTCACCACAAATTCATCAATTCTTCACCTGAGCTCAAACTCATTGCTGAATGCAGTATGGTCCTAGTGACTTTCCCACATTTATTTGACATCATGTCATCATTGGATAAAACATGCAAAACCTCTCCTTTGGAAAAGCTGTGTGGATTACATGTCAACTTGCTTGCTTTACTTTTTTTTTTTTTCCCTAGCTCCTTTCATTTAGGAATTCATCATGGAGACATAAGTTTAGTATCTGTGGTGGAAAGCATTTTTGTTCACAAACATATGCACTGAAGTTCATAAAGTCTCAAGTTGGTGAGTCTAAAGAGATAAGTAGTATTAAGATTTTTTTTCAGTAGAGGAGGAAACGAACCAGGATTCACACTGTCATATTAAAATAACCAAATCTCTGAGTGAAAAGGGAGATTTATTCTCTAGGTATGCTTTAAAAGGAAGCAGCCACTATCGCTGCATGCTCAGTAACCTGTAAGTCTGAGGAAGCTTAGCAGATCATACCCCTCAAAGGAGGAAGGCAGTAGGTGCCTGGTTTCTGGATCCCTGAGTTAGGGCTGAATTGCTGAACTACCAGGATTGAGATACTTCTGACAACTGCAGTAACAGTGATTTAAGCATCTGGACAACTTTAAGGTCAAGAACTGAAGTGCTTACAGATTACAGACCTGTCAAATATAAGAAAGAGCTCTGTGGGAGCTCTGGACCTCACAGGTTTAGACTAAGACTTCAAAATATGCTGCTCTTTCACTTCAAGTACTTAAATTCTTTCTGAGATCCTGCCTTTGGCAACTGTCAAAATTTGCTTTGAGTTTACCCTGCAATTATACCTTTTTGAAGTAACCAAGTAGTTGTAAAAAAAATTATAAATCCCAGAGTAATTTATGCATTACTATCTTAAAACTCAATGGGAATTATATTTGATGTTTTATACTGTTTAACTATGCTTGCAATACAATACTCAATATAAATGTATAGTATTGATATCTACTGATTATAACATCTGGTGCTCTGATAAAATACATATGACTGTATCTCATGCTGTCTGTGTCAAAGACATTCCTACAGTTTAAAATCTGATTTTTTCCAGTGTTAGCCTCTGCCCAAAGCCACTAGCAATATATATCTACTAGTCATACAGTAAATACTTATGCACTTGTCGCAGAATGTCTCGATTTTAATGTTAACAAACTTGAAAATAAGTAAAAATTCAAATTTTTTTTCCTAGTTTACATAATCTGAATATTTTAGTTTCCATTTCTCACAAATCCAAGGTAAGATTTCTGTCTGTATGCTTCTCCTCTCCCTGTCTTTCAATTATTTCACAATACTTTGAAGTGTTCAAATCTGTTGATAATTCTCTAACCTGTCCTTTACTAAGAAATCTCCTGGGAGTTGTGAGAGGTTTTTTCCATTGCATTCAAAGAAATTTGTGTGTCATTTCTTCTCATTTGTTTTGAATTTTTTGGAAATTTTCAATGTAATGTTAAGGACTTTTCTATGTGTCTTTTAAAAAAACATAAGTAGAGAGTATCCAAATGGTATATTACATGTGTATGACCTGTATGCATATATTATATTTTATATGCATACCCACTGTTTGCATGAGGAAGGTATTTTCTTTTATTTTCCCTTCTACACCCTTATTCAGTTACTGTATGTGGTCTGATTTTAAAATGAGAATTGTCCAGTAACATAAATGGCTCAGGAATATTTTTGGCTTTTTATCAAAATAGGAACCTAATCTAATTAACCCATTTTAACCTGATTACCTTGGGTACTATTGCAGAATGAATACATAAATGACAACATTATAATTTCAACACATAATAATAGTAATTATTTTATTGAAAAAAATTACTCATTAGCTCCCGCATTATAGCAAGATTTCTGCCTTTTGTTAACGTTGTTACTCACCCACCTCAGAAGAACAAACCAAATAATCAGTTATAGTTTGTTCATTAATTCAAGGTGTTATAGAAGCTTATGCACATCAGAAGAATCCCCCAATTATTTGGTGATGCTTTGTTCATGAACTCAGAATAGCAACCTGTCACAGCCTAACTTTGTTAGTACAGCACATTTGCCTACAAAAGACCTCTAGCTTGAAAGTGAGCATCTATCACTTTAAATCCTTTTCTACTAAGACAAAAAATGATAAATTCTTTTTTCTCTTCTTTTTTCTTAGAACACAAACCTTGATTAAATTAATAGCAGGCAAGCTGATAGTCTTTGAGTCCTAGGAACCATGACAATCATCCAGTCTAGCCGCTAACATTCACACATCGCAGAAATTTCTGCATTCTAATCCATATAAGACCATATCTCCATTTTTAGCTAGAACATCTCTTTTGTAAGACACTGGATTTATTTAAAGTTTTCAGGCAGTGAAAATCCACAACCTCCCTAGATAAGATTTCGTAAAGATTAATTACTTTTTCTTTTAGAAATATGTACTTTCCTTTTCAACCTTGAATTTATCTCACTTTACCTTGAAATAAGATCCCTGGATCTCATTATACCTTTGCAGCAAAATTAAAGAGCTGCATTCTGCAGCACGCATCCTCTTTGTGAATGTGCTTATAGGTCTGAACATTATAGTGTTCAATAGGTTAACTGTATGACACATGTATCCAGTGATATAGCTTCAAAATATGTACTCTACCTTACATTTTAATATCCAGGAATAATTTTATGATGACCATTTAAAATTTTGCTAGATCAGCATGACCTTCATATAACATTCAAATAGAGCACTTCTATATTCTTAAGGGAAACAATAACTTAATATTCACTTTTGGGCTTTGTTTGACACTGAATCCTGAAGTACTTGACCCTAAAATATTGACCCAGTTGTTATCTATCTCCTTGTTGTATAGTTTTCATTCAATATATACTGCCTGCCATATGAAAGGCCTGCATGAGCACACAGTTGACAAGACATTGGCACTAATTGTTATCACACAGAGTTGAGAAATGGAGAATTGGATTGACTTTCTATCTGAGTGAGACAGGAACAAATTCATCAAAGATTGTCCGTTATCTCCATAGCTGTCAAAGGAGCTACAGATCAGGTCATGAGAGATCAAAGACACAGTGCTTTGCTTTCAGTATGTTCACTTCCATGTTCATGTGCTGGGAGAAAAACAGATTTTTTGCAGTTTTTATGAAGAAAAATGTCAGTTAAAAAGTACTATTTTAAAACAAGTGTTGGCTTTTAGACAAATATGGTTATGTGTATTCCCTTCTATATCTCTATTTATTGGCCTAGTTTATATGAATAAGTAATTTAACACAACAGAGGAAGATCAATAAATCAAAACCAGGTGGTGATGTGACCCAGAATCAACACCCTGCATGGTCTGTGATTTCACTTCAGACTAGCTTTCATCTGGACCCTGGACAAAACACCATCACCACATATATGTTATGAAGGATCAAACATTAGTTTGAACTTGTACTGTGATAAAGTGCACAACCAGAGCTCCCAATTTAATATCCTCTATTGGACATCTGGTTTGTGTGTAACAAAACTTCCTTTTGAACCAAAACGTGTTAACAAGTGCAATTGATCACAGGATTAACCTCAGATCTGGGCTAGTGCTACAAGTGAAAATGTAGGGGGTACGTATGTTGCTGGAATAACACCTGTTTAGGTAACTGGTCAAGGACTAAGCGCCTCTAAAACAGGCAAGTATGTGACTTAGAGAAACAGTGACAAAAAGAAAACTACTCCTGTCTTTATTATCCCACTCATTGAAATAGGATATAATTCCATGCGTCCCATTTATATAAAGAAAAAGATCTGTTCAAAAATGTGATGCTTATTCTAGCCCAAAAACTGTCTGCTCAGGCACTGATAGACTACAGAAGACCAGGAAGAATCTGGAAGTATATTTATGAATATATATGAATTTCTCAGCCTGATTTCAGCAGCTGTCATTTAAGGAGCCAGATCTGAAAATCAGGAGATTTAGATTGGTCCCTTAAACTTGTATGAGATGCTCTAGTATCAGACCTCTTGATTAAACCAGCAGTCAAGTGTATTCTACACTCAACAAAACTCCTAAATATTCCAGTAACCCTGGAAACAGCATATCATGAAGCCTTAAACAAGATGATTTGAGAGTGTTTAAGTCATTGTCCTTTTGTTAGCTATTTGCAGTAACAATATGAAAGTATCATAAATAACTATTACTGCCTAAAACTTCAGGAGTATATTACTATTTAAAAACATATCAGGTGGCCTTAAAGGCTGGGGACAGTACTCTGTGGTCATGCTCATTGGAAGATCCAAATTTCACCTCAAATAATCTATAATTGGTTCTTGTGAATCATCATTGTCTTTGCCTCATACAAAACAGTCTTTTGGAGCCAAAAGACCTAGTTTTAAAAGCACAGGGTATTTCTGCTTCCTTTTATTCCTTTTATGATATATCATCATGCTTTTATTGCCGCTCTTCAGAAAAATATCACCAAGTTTAAAGGTCTGAACATTATTCATTCCTGTTTGTTCTTTCCCATAAATTCTTCAGCCAGATTTATACCAAAAGCAATTTGAAAACTTTTACAAAGGGACTGCATAAAAGATGAAACCTATACAATGTTTTTATTCTCTTAGCTGATAATTTTATAATCTTGAATTTTTTTAAATTATGTAGATAACAATGTTCCAAGCTTATCTATTTGTAGGCACCAAGGGGTTCTATGCATAAAGCTGACCAGATACACAACATAAAATGTTTACTTGTTCTCAAATAGCTCATTCAGTTTCAACACAGATTATTTTAAGCAAGGACTGTGACTAGAGATCTGTAATTTTAATGCATTCATACCTTTGAGTTGCAAACTGACTTTCACCTTTCTGTGTGGAGAATTAGAGATTCTGAAATTTTTATATAGAAGGGAATGCAACTGGAATTTTCCTGAACAGGGAATTTGCACTTCACAGTATAGTGTCAGAGCAAATTATATCCCATGCACACTACCTGTGAATTATAGTGGTATCCATTAGCACTGCTGTGGTCACAGGTCTGTCAGCTGTGCTAAGAGAGCTGTTGTTGCTAAGAGGTGTAGGGAGGTGGGGGTGTTGCCGATCAACCACAGACACATATTGTTGCCGGAAAATTTTTTATACAGTCTCTGGGTTTTTTTATTCGTCTTTCTCCTGTTCTGCTGTTTGAAATAAGCTGTTGACACATTCAAAAGAAATGTGATAAGGATGTAAGTTCACTTGTACATATCTGTTAGGTTATGTCAGAAAAAGGCTCCTCTGCCCACACACAGATGTGTGAGGCACAGGGTCAGGCAGGGGAAACTCAGTAACCTCATCACCTACAACTGCTCCCTGCCTCACCCTGGAATGTTCCCAGGGAGCATCACCCCAGTGAAGCTGGGAACAACACCCTCAGACTGAGGGAGGTGCACAGTTTGTGATGGGATGAACAGGAGGAATGTCCTGACACTGCATGAGACTTATTATGAAAAATTTAAGGAGCCAAAGGAGAGCCAAGGGAAGAATCAAAGTGTTTGATGGAATAATCATGGGAAAATAGATGAATAAGATGATAAAAGAAGATGATCACATGTAAATAGTCGTATTTACATATCCATATTCCAGTTGCTCTGTTTGCCTGCCTGGCCATGCCCTCTGCCTATCACCACAGTCTGTCCTGTCTTATTAAATCCTGTTTCTGCCTCTTTACCTTAGTGAGGCACTTGTGTGTGCTTGGAGTGAGAAGGATTTGAGTGCCAGCAAGTGGAATCAGACCATGGGTCACAGGGACTCTGTATCTGTGGTGCCAGTAATTGCAGACACCAGACTGTGCACACAGTGAGAGTGATTGCGTGTCACCATGCAATCCCCAGCAACTATCAGACTGAACAAGTCAGGGAACATGNCGGTGGGCCTGCCAGATCCCACAGCCAGGTATGGAAGTCTGGGATGGATCTGAGTGTGCACACTCTGGGAGGGACACAGCTACTGGAGGGACCCAAAGGTCAAGGCTGATTGCTAAAGACCGAGGGGTCCAGAGACTGACTGAGTGTGTGTATGTATGTCTGTGTGTAACAATGCGAGACCAGATGCACCAGTCACTGGGGAGACTGAGTGTCTAAGACTTGTTACTGAAGGGATCCACAGAGCAGGTGACTGTGTCTCTGCATCTGTATGTGAAGAGGGAGGACCTGGGGACCTGTACCAGCTTTGGAAGTTGTGTGCCCAGGTGCCAGAAACTAGAGAACTTGGGATCCAGAGGAAGCTATTGCACAGACAGAGTGTCTGAGCCTTGCTGTTGGAGGAATCGACCTTGCATGTGTATATTTATTCCCATTAATGCGTCTTCATCCTTATCAGGCACAGGGAGTAAGAGGATGAGGCCACATGTGCTGGGATTTTTTGGGTGCTGAAAGATTCTGTTCGTTTTGATCTGTGTAGCTGGAAATGTCTAAATATAAAAACATGATTTGTGAATACATTTTCCCAATAGGAATGCATGCTCACCTCTAACAGGCTAGGAGATTCAGCAACACTAATACCTGGCTTCAGTAAGTGGACACAGGATATGGTTAGCAAAAATGCTTTCTGCATACAAACTCCTCTTATAAACAATATAAAAATAAGTGTAAAAGATATATAAATATCTTGTTACACAAATAATCATTAAATATTACACCAGTTACATGTTCTGTTCTGTGGCACTTTCAATTTATCATATTGGAAGCACATATAAATCCAAGGCAAAAATTACTGGCTTTCAAATGAGAAGTCTCCTCATAGAGTTATCCCCATTTAATTTGTACATCAATGACCCTGTAGCTGGTATAGTCAACTGAATCAATATCATGCATATGTGAAATACAACAAAGATAGGTAGATGTAAAGTATTGAAAAACTCAAAGGTTTTAAAACTAAGAGGGCCAAATCCTGTTACTTCCATAAAGGTCTCTAGAACAGTATGCATGTCAGACAGGCAGGATTTGGCTTACAGTTAGCATTAATATTCAAGGCTGACGAAATCAATAAAACTGCTGCCTTAAGATGTAAATGCATGAAAAACAGCAATAAAGACCTCCTCCATACTGAAGATTACTGCCATCACAGCAGAACTATAGGAAGTGATCATGTAAGCACTATGTGACTTCATACAAAGTATAACAGATAGCTCTACATAGCAAGAGCTAGAACCCTAGGAAAAAAAAAAAAAGGAAGTCAAGCTCACTTCTTTTTAACTAAATAGTAAAGCAAATATTTTTAAAACTGTATTTAAATTTCCATAATGCACATCTGAATGTATCTAGCACTACTTTAAAAACTACAGAAGAAAAGAGTTGTAGCCTTTAGCTCTTTTCTGAACTGAGCACACAGAGGTTGAAAACTATGCAAAAACTTGAATTCTTTGCAAGCTTCAGTGGAACTACCGAGAAAGCAGACAACACCTCATAGGATGAGCTGGTATTGCATAACACCTGCATATTATTACATTGCATATGTTAAACCTTCTTGGACATTTCATACTCTGCAGTAAATTTTACTCCCACAGGTAGTTCTATTACAATCATTAGATTTTTTCACATGAATGCAAGTTCAGTGGATGCGGAAAATTAGTTTCTGCCTCAAGTTTTCTTGTTACCATAAGAGTAAATCACACTATGCTAGTTGAATGTAGATTCCTTCATTTAACATGACAAAGGTTTAACAAAAAACATTTATTTACTTTTATAGTTCTTTTTGTGTCTGCAGGAACTTTAATCAATAGCTACACATTAATTTTCTCTTCTTCTTAATATAATATCTCTTTAACATGCCTCCACTTTTAAAGCTTTGAATAGAAATGACTACACCAGTTTTATCACTACCACAAGGTTTCCTGTAAACTACTTAAAGCCATTCAGCCCAAAGTCATACCTTCCAACTACAGTCCCTTAATGAGGTCCAAGTTAAATCCCTTCTCTGTAGCCAAAAGTGTTCCAGCCCACCAGCCTGTTGGCTCCAGTCAGCAGATACCTTTTGCAGCCCTTTTGTTAAAGCTGTGACGTGATGCAGAAGAGGATTCAGGATTTCTGCAAACACAGAGAAGAAGACATTCAGATCAGAATACAAGGGAACTGCATTCCAAGTTTTGCATCAGATCCTGTTTCTCTGCCGTGTCTTGTGACTAATGCCCAAAACCACTCCAAGGTGGAGAGTCTGTCCTCCACCTGCTATCACCACAGCTTTATGCTTGCTAGCTCAGCCCTTTGCAGGGAGACAGCAGACAGAGTGTGGGCTCCTCCATTTCCAGAGGTTCTGGGTGCACACTACTTGTGCCCTCTGCCCTCACCAGCTGCTCTGTTCATAGCACAGATCTCAGCCTGCTGCTCTGCATTATGCATTAGAGGGAAAATGCCAATAGTTTCTTGGCATCCAGAAGATAATGTGCCTAAGTCCGATTTGAAGCTGTGAATTCCAACTTCACACAGACAGATAAATCTGGGAGAAGGTGAGATTTCAGGATGTTGTTCTCACTCCTAAAGCCACTTGCAGAATTTGCTCTTAATCCTCATTGAATTCACATTCTATTAAAATTCTCCTGAAAACCCTGAGAAAGGTTTTTGTTCACTAATTGAGATCTATTTTAGCTCCAGCAGTTGTAAAAAAACATCTATGGAGCTGAGGACTTCTCTTATCTAGTTAGAGGTTACATTTAATATTCTGGTCAGCTATCTTTTGCATATGGATTTGCTAGATAACAGAGCTGTCATATGACAGTAATCCAAAAATTAAGAATAATCATACACTTTGTAACATTTTAACCATTTCACTTTTACAAATGAGAGTCTTTTCACTAAGGATTACCTCCTTTCCTATTAAAGCAACTGATAAAGAATTCTGCACTGCACATAAGGTATGCCAAGCACTACTTATTCTTCCTACAATCCAAAATACTCCTACAACTTACAAAATCATTTATGGCAGATTGTTACGGTTAAAATGGGACATTGCTTTTGGACTTTCAGGCTTTGCGTGCCCTCAGGCTTGTGATTTACTATACATCCACAATATTCGTAAGAACTGTCTAAATTTGATGTAGCTTAGTCCATTGATGTTCAGTTTCAAACAAATCAGTTCACGTTTTTGGAGATAATTACCTGTCTTTCTATTTGCTATTGTTATTTCACACAAAGGATTAACTTTCATTCCATAAAGGAAGACAATTTCAGCACTACTGTATCAAAGAAAAGAAAAAAACCACCTAGCATCTGTACTACCAGTTAACATGTCTATAGACACAAAGGATTTCAAATTTAACTTTTTTTTTCAGACTGAACTTTCCCAAAATTAAGCAACAGTAAACAGTAAGTAGTATGGTATATGAATTAGGACAACAAAAAGAAAAGCTCCATACAAAAGGTGGTCTTTCCTTCCCAGAATGCTGTGTTTGTGATATTTTATTACTTATACAATTTGAAAATTCCAGTAATGCTAGTTTGCCTGTACTTAATCCCCAAAGCATGAGCAGTTAGAACTGGGGTTAAAACTAAATTCTCTAGCTAATTATTTTGCCAAAATAATGTAGATTAAAAATTAGTTTATTTTGCCAGTCAGTTTTTGCTCGTGTTTAGGTCTGTCTTGACTTGTGGAACTCTCATTTTGAATTGATTTTGTCCATTAGTCTTACTGAGTCTGGTAAGAAAACTCTGGCTTGGGTTTCACTCATTTTTAAGTCAATTGTTATGACAATTTCCAATAATATTTGCTGCTCATCAAATCCAGTTGTTTCAGGTGGACTTGGTAGTTTAAACTAAAGTGATAAGTAGTGAAATATTCATAACATCAATACAAATGCTATTGTTAGTCTTTTGACAAAAGTGCTTAGCCACAATTTGGCAATTTTTGGGTTGTTTCTACTAAGATAATGCAAGTCCATTTTTAATCTTATTTAAGCAAAGTCATTTCTACTGAAGAGTGCTGGAAATTGAGACTGTAATCTTTCTTCAAAAAGTATGAATTTGACAACACAATAAGTTAATTGTGTGTCAAGCTCATAGATTATTTTGCTGGAAGTATAGGACAAGATAAAGGCTTCACTGAGAACAGGGACTCTTCAGGTGCGCAGCTGCAAGATATAATTTCCTTTAATTTTTGGAACTGTGAGAATAACACAGCTTGTACCTTATCTGGCCACTTTGAGTATGCAGCCTTAAGGTCTCAATATCCATTTGCATCCAGATCAGTGAGCATCTAGGGAATTTTGATTTCTAATTTAAAGCTTAGAAAAGGATATCTGACACTAAAAAGCAGACATTACATCATGTTCTGTGTGAACCTCAATGCCACGGTTTCAGCATGCTCTGTACACACCTTGGTCAGGTGTCCTAAATGGCCCTGGATATCACTTGGAGTTAGTGGTAAATAGATATCCAAGTGTCTCAGACTGAGAAAGCTCTTGGCATGCAAAGAGATCAAAACCTGACATGGCCACCACCACTATATGATATATTTTACTCCCAGTGCAAACTTGCCGCTTTCACAGCCTTGCAACTGTGGTAAGCTTTGAAATCTATAGCTTGTGTGTTACACAGAAACTAAAAGCATCCTTTAGGTTGTAATTTGGATGTGAGGACTTGAAAAATATGTATAAACTGTTTCCTAGATAAAGCATTTTCTATGGTTTTTTATATTCTTACCATTAAATATAAGCGATGAAGATTATAAATAAAAAACAGACTGATTAGCTGATTTTATTTCTTTTCATGCTTTACTCTCTAAAAGTGAATTGCAGTGTTAGTATAACAGAGCTTGTGAAGGTGTGTCATGCTGACATACCTGGTATCAGCACTACCACTAATCTTATCAGCAAGGCCTCTCTGGCAACCTCCTTTCCTAAGCAATTGTCATAACCCACCATTTCAGAGAGGGAGCCTGATTCACATATCTATACTTGTATTATGCTACCGTCCCTCAGGCTATCACCATCAAAGGTCATTTCATTTGAAAGCCTGAAGCAGGACCAGGCAACCCCAGCAGAACCCTGTGAACATTTATGTACAGCCTTTATGTGTATATAGCTACACATACAAAAATTAGAAAGGAAGCCAGTAAGTACATCAGGAAAATACCTGCTCCAACAGGAGCCAGCTGAGAACCCATAGTTACAAGCCAAAATCCCTGCTGTTCCTAAATAGACTGGAGAAGAAACAAAAAAGGTACAATGCACAGACAAGACTATGTCCCTCCCAAATTTCAGTATCTGCCTTTTGCACTGACTTGAAACAGCTCACTGAAAGCTTTACAGCACTGCATACAATAGTGGAAAGGCACTATTTACTACTGTGCTCCTTCTGTTGGTATACCAGCATGCAATAGCAGTGCTCTGTGCAGCCCTGATAGATGCAGATGTCAAAGAGCAGAATGTTATCACCTCTGGTATCCAAGGCAAACAGGAGGGACCATCAACCAACCAGAATAACTTGGAGCTGCAATTTTAGAAATGCCCATATTGAAAAGAGACCAATCATATAAAGGTAATGCAACTTAACTGTATAGCATGTCATGAGATATATTAGTCCTTTATTAGTGGAGAATTCCAATAAACAGCCCTTAGTATTTGCCTTGTGCACAAGTACTAAGCCTGAATATTTGCAGTCACTCATTTCTGGAATTTATAGGGTCAAATTTCATCTTATTGAGGAAGATATTAGTATTTATGTATCAGTGGAGAATTTAGTTTCTAACCATTCAAATGTGAGCAGTTTAGCTCTGTTTCTTTGCTAAAATTTTAATAAAATCTTTAAGAAGATTATTTTTAAAAAATTATAATGGTAATTTTGAAAATAAACAATAGTAAATAAGAACAAGTTTCTTAGAAAGCATGAGGATAGTACAATTATAAATAATTTTATTAAAATAATAAATGTTTAAATGTTAAACTTTTCTTTGGTAGTCCATTGCTTCTGTAGAGATGCACTTTAAATGAAAAATCTATTTATTAGTTCCATACAAAGAAATTCATAATGTTATGTTAAGGTAACATGGACAGAATTCTTCATGCTTCCTACAGAAGAAAATTAAACTTTCTTTGAAAATGGTTTTTCCCCAGTGACAACAAATTTAACATTCCAGTCATCAGCTACAGTTCCATCAGAGAAATGAGCACAATAGAAAAGGTGTGTAAAAATCCATTTAAAATAATGGTTTACTAACAGCTATACAATGCATTCAAAAGGAATTGCATGCTTCTTTTTCATTTTAATATGGATAATTAAATTCAGAAATACTTATTCCTTTAAAATGAGGCTATTTTTTTTCTATCTATATAATAGTGGAAAAGTGATCCTATAACTTAGAAATTTCTTCATGCTTTTGGTACAAAGTCCTATCGTAAATTTCAGTTTGAGTTTTTGGAAAAGCTGTCTCTGTATTGCCTGGAGTTTCTATCTGATAACTCTAATCTTTTCACATACTAACTCGTAAAAATGAAAATTTCCAAAATATTTACTGTTTATGACTCTTCAGTTTCCACTTCCTTAAGAAAGGTTGTTTTAACCTGGACTCTTTCATGAAATAGCATAAAATTTAAAACCTTGGAAAAACTCTATTAATTTTTACCATTAACTAATAGGAGGCATCTTCATGATATATGCAAATCAGGTGTCAGTCATTTCAGAGCTATGTTTTAATATAGCCCCTCTAGACATTCAGATCTGCTAAACAGTATGTTCCCACACTGGGCAACTAATAGGCCTTTTGATTCAAAATGCAAGACTTTTTCAAGTTTTCTTAATTTTATTAAGGCTGTTCTAAACTTTTCTTGTTTCAACTTTATGTTTCCTGGTCTATACTGCATATAAGCACCCCCCAGTAAACAGACAATTTTTGACTACCATCAATGTGAAGGTTTTCCACCCAAACACAAAAAGAAGTCTCAAAGCCACACAAAGATAACACAAGAAAAGGAAGACTCAGACAGCTAAAATAGGGCTCTCCTTCAAGTATTAATTTGCCAGGAGTCATAAAAGGTTAAGTACAAAGGACATATGACCTTCAGTTTCCCATCTGCATCAGGTCTCTCATAAAGATGCTCTGTAAATTCCCTTTTAGGATGTTCAATGCAGTTCAAGAGGAGCAATAGTGATAAAATCAGGTGAATAAAATTCAGAAGGCTTCTTTGAATTGCAAAACTTCTAGGTGCAGAACAGAACCACAGAGGATGCACACACAGTAGATAAAGTGAAATCATATTGTCACCTAGTGCACCAATGTGCTGGCGATGCTGATAATGGGTAACCAAAACTCTTCATGCCAGGGATGTGCCTTTTGAGTCCTCAGTGAACCTCACTCACATGACTGAGTTATAAGTCTTTCCAGATATTTTTACAGGATCATGTAGGAGTTCTGAAGCAAAAGGAAGGATAGAATTCACTTCTAAAAGACATAACTGGGAAAGTGGCCTCTTTTTTCCTGCAGTTTTTTTCTAATATTTGGAATACACACAGTATTCTGCTACATACAGCAGACCAGGGAGAGGTTGTACAGAAAAAATAGCTCTGTCTCTCCCCATAAAAACAGTACTACTAGCACAGTATTAATGGTAACAAATACCAAAGAAGCCGCCTCTTTTTTTTCTTTTAATTGTGAGCATATATGGTATCAAAGCTTATCCTTTTAATGAATATGGCTTTACTTAGAGCATCTGAAAGGTACTTGTTTGCCATTGCCTATTTATCTTAAAGAGAATTATTTGAAGAATGAAAGGCATCCTTTAAACTTCACCATATTTGAAGCAGAGTATACAGTTTACAATATATAATAGAAGTGAAATTAAGTCATTTTTCAATACCTTAAACTCTGTTAAACTGGTGAGGAAAGTATCTTAGGATCACAGTAATGTGTTCCTGTCTGTGTAACACAACAATGATGATACAACAGTTTCACAGATGCTGAAGTTCCCTATCTGTGTTTCAGTCCTGTGATCTAACTACTAGCTTCATGAAACATCAAACTATCCATGAGCAATTACAAAGGGTCTGAAGTCAGTGAAATTACAATAATTTCAAAAGAGCAAGGAATGAAAGTCATCCTGTAATCCCTTAATCAGCATCTTCTAACTTTAAAAATTATGCTAATTTTACCCACTCACCCACTGAAACTTACTTACGAACATATTCATTACTAAACTAAACTAGCAACTAAAATTAATGACTTTATTTTCCAAGTAGGAGGTCTAGGATAAGTAGCAACCTTGTGTCATTTTTCACCACTGTCAAATATAAAGGTCAAATAGAGGGCATTTCAGAAGCCACAACCCCTAATGAATAAACACATCCAATTTCAGGAGCCATAAACCTGAAGAGCATGACAAATTGATGATTAATGACATTAGTCAATGAATGATCTTTAATAAATTTATTGGCATGTGTTTAACAAAAAGAGTAAGCAGCACCTCAAAGGTTAAAGTAGAACATAAACCACCTTTTTAAGTCCTGCTTAGCATCCTATTACTTTGAAGTGGAGGAATTAATTTATCTGCAATTATCTGTGTGGCACTAAATATTGAGTGAGAGATTGAGGAAGATGTTTTCTGAGAATTAATGGAAAGAGGCTGAAGTACATTTTTTTGCTCTTTAAATTCAAATTTCTTACTTTTAATGATCCTGTTTTACAGTTTCTCACACTCCCTAAGAGCAGTTACTTCTTGTACCCACACACTTTCACTCTCCAGATCTACAGCTTACATACACTATGGTTCCATGAAACAGTCAATCTGATATTAAGTAGAAAGGTACCAAAGATGGAAGTAAAGTAAGTCAGTTGTACAAGACAAAGCTTTGAAAAATTCACTTTGTCTGTTCAAAAGGATTAAAAAATTTTGAAAAGCTAACTTTTTTTCCATATAGACATTATTCCAGATCACATATCAGCCATTCCACTGCTGCAGAAAGCCAGCATAGTTCTCTGAGGTGGTCTTTGTGAACAGAAATGCAACTGTGCTATATCTGATCAACTTGAGACCATCAGGGAATTGAGTGCACAAATCCAGCAATACTGCACATAGAGACATGAATTTAATATCAGACATTGCTTCTCTAGTACAGATTAGAGAAAACCTGAAAGAAGACGAACTCCCCACACTACCCTTCCTACGGCTTGCATGAAAAGCTGGGAATACATTATTATTTCAGTTTCCATACTGGGTGACTTCTTCCTTAAATAGGTAAAGCAAGCTGGTGGAAGAAAAATCTGAAATTTTCTTTCAGTTTTTTAAAAGTTCCACATTTGCTTCACTTAAAAGCAAGCTGTCTGTAGAGTCTGTGATGAAAGGATAAGCAAATTGAACAGAAAGACCCAGCAAGAATCTGAGGACCAGTGGAAGACCCATACTAACACAATCAGTGAAAACCTAATCAGTGAAAATTAGAGCACACTGAATCAGCTGCCTCTAAAACTATCAAGAGAAAATTATTGTCCCTGGTGTGAATCCCACTGAGACAAGTCAGCAGCAGAAACTCTCTCTCAGAGGCCTTCAGACTAAAAGGAGGTTATTGCCTACAAGAGTACAGAATTTATCACAAAATGGAGTGGGAAAGAGGATTTGTGGATTGTGTAAAAATTATTAAGGGATATGTAAAGTTAACTGTCGGAATGTTCAAAAATTTTTATGGTATGCTTAAGGTAAGGACCAAAGATGGGGAAAGAGAGTGACCAAAGTGAATTGGGAGGAACAAACATGGGAAAATATAGAGGAAACATGACAAGACCAGTTTCATGTGAACAGATAGCTAGTGAGCAGATTTGTGTGTCTTGATCACAAGGGGGGCGAACAGGTTCAGGCTGACTGTGAGTTTCATGGTTCTGTGCATTTAAAGGTGCCAGTACAGACACCACTCTTCATGGCCACATGTGGCCACAGTCATGTTAGACTTGTGTGCACAGACTGGGAGTAACTTGTGTTTGGGCACAGGGAGCCACAGTGGCTTCACAAGCATGGCTGGGGAGACTCCCCCAGGCATTCCAGTTCACCGGGTCTGGGTGCCTCTAGCAATTTCTGCAGAAGAATTTGGAAAACTGGAAACGACTCCTGTTACTACTATTATTTTTCAGAGAAATATTTCAGTCACCAAATCATCTTTTGAGCTAAGCAAATTGAGAGTTGTGAATTCAAAGTTTCTTCATCCCTGGAAATATTAAAAACCCAACTAGACCTGACCCTGAGCAACCTGCTGTAGGTGACATTTCTTTAATCAGGGTTTCAGACCACGTGGTCTCTAGAGGTCCCTTCCAAACTCAGCCGCCCTTGATTCTCTAAAAAAAATTCTGCCCCTCATTTCCAAACGCCCTAAAAATTATTCAGTAGAAATATAAACAAAAAACTTAAGTGAAAGCTCTTAGGGAATAGAAGGCACCATTCATGAAGCTTTACAGTCTATATGGTCTCAACATACAGATTCAAACTTTCTTCATCTCTCATCCACATGCCTCTGTAATCGCATTAAAGCAATGATCCCCACAAATCATGTTAGTTGGTTTCCTTCCATACCACTGCCAGCTTGGGGTTCAGCACTTTTTCTGATTCATATTATTCAAAAGGTGAAAATATCCTGAAAAATATAATATAAACATCTAACACAAGATCATTATAAGTAGATAGAATTTAATCAAACTGCCTGTTTTATCGCAGTGTCAGTAGAAGCCAATTTTTAAAGGAAAAACTAAAACCAGAGACCATTATCAACATAGAGTACAATGTGTTTATGGTAAAACGTTGCCTCAGGGGAGAAGCTGATACTTTCAAAAATAAAAATAAAATGGTTTTCTATAAAACCTCAACTCTTAAAATATTTATATTCCACTTGAAAAGACTTGTCTAATAAAATACTTCAAGATCAAGAGGAATCACTGAGGCATTTAGTCTGCCTTTGCACAAATCTCAAGCTAAACAATATACCAAATTATCCCTGTAGTCACATCAGTAATAAATGGGTTTGACTGAATCATACGTTTCAGAAATAAACATACAGGACTGATCTGGAAATACCAAGAGGTGGAGAAAGCACCATTTCTCTCTAAAAGTAATTTCAATTGTTAACACCAGCAACAGTAAAGACGCTTTACTTCTAACCTGAATGTATTTGATTTTAACATTCAGACATTAGGTCTTGTTGTGATTTTCTCTGATAGATGAAGGAGCCTTTAATACATAATATTTTCCCTCCATGAGACTTACCACCTATTAATCAATCAAGATGACGGTGTAATATGCAGGAAAAAATACTTAAAACTTTAAAGAAAATTTAAGAAGTGAGAAGAAACAAACCAAAACTCTTTGATATTATTCCTATCACTCTCTAATACTTTTACTATTCAGGATCTTTTCACCATTTTTGGGGGAGTTTTTTTTTACTATTTGAGCATATCACACTACTGTTGGAATCAAAATTATCTAAACTGTACAGTTCATGTAGGCCAGAACTGTTAGCCAAATCCTTTATATGATTATTTAGGTATGAACGTAGGATTGCCATTTATAAATTGCCAGAATAAAGGACTGCAGATTCAGCAGAGTTTCCTATTTTTATCAGACATTTTATCAAAAACAGAAGAAAAAAGGTTTTTCTTTTTCTTGGGTAGTTTTCCCAGGAACATAATTCTGCAGAGCAGAGTGTTTAGTTGTTTATTTAGCTTTTAGCATTATTTAACTTCTAGAGAACAATCTTAAATATTGTGATTTTTGTTTCTGGACATATTGGCATGATTTCTAGTATTATTACATGAGGACACATTATTTGACAGAAAAACTGATTATATGAGATCAACACTGAAAAAAAATAGGATTTGACTTGTCATGTCTTTGAAACTGTAGTATCACCCTCCATGTCAGGCATTTTACTTTAGATCACCAGTGTCATTGTACTCCAGGATCTCATGGGGAAGAGAAATAAAGAAGTCTCACAAAAATATATTGTTTTGGTGATTTTCTGAATTCTTTTATTAGAATACTTGCAGACAGAACAAAAACTGCCACAGTGTCATAACAAAAGAATACTAGCTATTGCACTGCTTCATTATACTTCCTGAATAGCCATTTTGTTTCAGGCTTATTCAGAAAATCATTTTCTCCAAGTATTACAGCAGTGAGAGACAGCTTCTAGGTGAGCATATACCACAGATAACAACTAAGACCAAATTTTAATCATACCCTTGGTTCTTTTAGCTCCAAAAAAACATCCTTCTGGAGTAATATTTCTGGACTTGCACTAAAGAACAAGTAAAAGAAAATGTGTCTGCTTGAGCTACAACAGCATAACAAATTATGATTCAAAACACTATATTACAAGACAGACAACGAATGGAGATCTTGAATTCATTTAATGATTACTGAAATAATTTTGCAATGACAGATAAATGCATTTAAAGGCAAAAATATATGTAGTCATTTTTGTGTCTACCTTTAAAGATATTTTTAAACAAAGAGGTTTAAATCTGTAAATGTTCTTATTCAAATTTTATATTTGATTGAGATTTCTTATTCAAAACAAATAAGTAGAAATTACTAAACAAAAAACAAGCTAAGCTCCCAGTCACAAAAAATCATTCTGCATTCAGCAAGTTTTGACAATTACACCCAGTAAAACCAGGACAAAAATTTAATAATAAGGGTGTTTCAGATCTTGTTGCCTTAGGTTTCCAGGCTCAGGAATTTACACACTCTGTGTTTTAACTGCCTCCACCTGTACATGATTTCTAAACTGGTAACTTGCTTTGTCAAGAGATAATCCACTTCTCATCCCAGAGTGAAACTTATTTTTTCCATGAGATATTTAAACTGAAAATATACCAAGATCCCACTTTACTGACACAGTTAGGAGCTGAAACCTTACTGAAATTAAAGTGGCTTAAGCTACTCAACGCTAGCCACAAAATCAAAGAGAAATTAAGAAATACAGTTACGATTGAATTGTACCTTTAACTTTCCTTCTTCTGGCTGGAGATGAATATATATTTAACAAGGAGCAGTAAATAAAATTAGATTTCTTAAGGTATATTAGCATGGCTGAAGTACTTACAGGCAATCACTGAACTTTCCAATGTCTAACATTCATCTTACTGAATTTTGAAAGCAACTAAAAGCCATTCCAGTCTAGAATAAAAGAAAAATTATATGCCCCTACAACACCTTGCCTCCATTGTTAGGACATTGCTCCTACTTTTTAAGATTTTGACACCGTAAAGGAGGCAAGACAGAGTTGCAGCAGGTGAAGTTCCCCAGACCTCCAAAGAAATCACAAGGAAACATTCAGGCTAGCCTATTCCCAAACTTCCCTGGACAGCCTCATTTATTACCTTAGCTGCATCACTTCTCTGTCTTTCTCTTTTTCTGCCTCTTCTAGATGGCTTTGAACTGGTGACAATGAATGATCTTGTTATGTGTGTGAATTTGAGCAAAAGCCAAGCGGCTCTGCTATTGTTAAGGGCTTCTAAGCTTTACTAAGAAAAACCCTCAGTAGGAGGGTTTAGAGCTCACACTAAATTTTACTTAATGATACCTGTTACTGAGGCCCAGCAAGCTGTTATTGACACATCACTATTTGAGCGACATCTAATTAATCATTATATCACTAACCAGAATCAATGGTTATCACTCTGAGGACCTTTGTTCAACCTTCCCACTGAATAACTTGCACCAGCTTCGAGTTTAACCTAATGTGAGACTGTTTAACCTATAAACCCTGTGGCTAGGAAAGTACCCTGGGGTTTTGTCACCTTGGTGTTTACTGGAATGCAATTGTATTCTAGTAGCAAAGTAAAGGTACGTTTATCTCTGATTTGAAAAACATCCCTGTCAAACCTTGGACATATAGCATTTTCCCCTCGTTTCCCTAAAAAAATCACCATAAAAGGAAAAAACAGATACATTTTCTTTCACTTAAACTCAAGGAGAGTTATTCTGGACGATCTTCCTGGTAGTAGGAATTTTATAATCACACTTTGCTTTTAAAAGCTGGGAAAGAAAAGCCTGTCGAGAGAACCTATCTTATCTACCAATAATATATCTTATTTTTCCTTAAATCATTAACTATTTGAGTTCTGTGATGACAGTGCAGTCACTAATATTTTTTTCTTAAAGAGGGCAAAAAATATTAAAAAGTCTCAGATCTCCACCTTGGTTGATAGTGAATCTACAAACACTCTTGAGAACCTTGGTTTAAGACTTGTTCATTACTGTTGGACAGTAAAACATCAAGATGTGCTTCCTTTTGCTTTTATTTTTGTAATGGTGGAGCATTCCAGGTTTCACCTTGATGTTTAGTTTATCCTCCGCATTCTGTCTAAAATTTGCTTATTAGGCCCATTCCAAAGAGGGCACATATGTAAGGACAGGAGCATGTTAGTCAACTTCTTAAGAGGAAAAGTCATAGCGGCCAAATAAGAGTCCTACTGGGTTTTTCCTATGGCAGAGTTAAAATAAAGCATGGATTGAATCCTAGTAGCATAGTTCAGTCAAATACATCAAGTTTTCCTGTCTGAAGCATAGCACAAACAAATACAAACACATCTGCACGTGTATTCTGAGTAGTAAATTCTTAAAAGTCCAGATTTGGTGCTTAGTCACTGTTCCATCACATTCCTATTTACATAAAACACTTTAATTTCCTAGTTGAGTTACATTTTCTGTTTCATTTTAAGGATGGCCCCAGCCTCATGTTTTGTGGCAACAAGGCACCAAAATTGTGATGCTGAGCTCTTGTTTCAGGCTCCATAACTTTGCTCCAGCCTAACTTCTTTGAATAAATCTCTCTGTCATATCTTATGCATCAGAAATTAATTTCTTGTTTTCATACATGGAATGACCAATTAAAAGGCTTACTCTCTTTTTCTCCATTGTACCAAATGTCACTAAGTAGTTAGAGGAAGGCATTTTTCTATTTCAGCTAAGCATACGGAGGAAAACAAGAACATGACTTTGGAGGAAATATGGAAAGACTAAGCTGGTATCAAAACATCTCAGCAAGTCTGTGGCATTAGAAATCAAGACAATCACACAGTAAAATAAAACATGAGAAATTCATATTGAAAAGCCATGAATGATAAACCAAGTTCCATCAGTTTCAATTAATTCATCTTCATTGCATTGGACTCACTCAGTAAAACTCAGAGAACTGAGCCATAGTCCTTTGTTTCTGAGAGGAAAAAGTCTAAATTTAAAGTGGAATGACAAGAAACCCCAAAGCTTGTATTAAATCAAAAAAAACTTGGCATTTTCAGAGGAAGTTTTCTGAAGGGAAAAGGGGAAAGGTGCTGAAAGCAGTCTCTGAGTCAACTAGTCTAGTGGTGGTACCAGTTCTTGTGCCTACAGATGACCTAAACATCCAAAAGTCTATTAGATGATAGGTAAAGATAATGAAGTGGTTTCAGTTAATATTACATCCCTACTAGCAGAGGTATCCTCAGGAAACTAGAATCCATCCAACACTTTCTCTTATGGCAAGGTGAAAATACCAAAATAAAATGACAAAAAATTACTCCATCCCATATCTTGAATTTCCAACAGATAAATACTGCAAAGTCTTTTTATTTTTCTCTAAAAAAATGTTAAAATCAGTAGAGAGCATGTCTTTTAAATACAAAATTCTTGGCCTAAATCAGGATGAGTATTTCTCTATTTACTCCGTGGATACTCTATGTTGCACAACACAAGGAATTTTAACTCATTGGACAAATTATAAACCAAACTTCTGATAGATCAATGAGCAAGTTAAGCTAAAATTAAGTTTTAGACACTGAAAATTTGAAGGGATTGATACCTTGAGCTTTGTATTTAGGAATACTGTTTGTAAGCTACAATAGTCACAGCTTGAAGCATTATGTCTTCCTGATAGTCTTGTTTCATACTGAAATGTCTTGCACATACTGCAATTTCTATTAAATGCATTTAAAACAAGCCAGAAAGACTACGAAGATGAATGGGATATAAGAAATCCAAAGAAAAGGAACAGGGAAAAGAAAAAGCAAACAGGCAGTGGTTTATTTCTAATACTACAACTTTCCTTCTGAATAAGTAATCAGTGAACTGAATATATAGTAAACAAAAACAGGGAAGAAAAAGACAAGCACAAGAGGAGAGAAGAAAGTAGAGAAACAAAGAAGAAATGCATACCACCTCCAGCAGCCTTTATTTTCACCAGTACAAGCTATTACAAACATAATTGACTTTTCATGTTGGCAGCTGCTGCTCTTTCAACAATGATAGACAAAGAGCATAATATTACTCTGGTTTATCCATGATATTAATTAAACATTCAGCTCTGCATCACCCATGATGATTCACAACCCCTCCACAGTGTAATAAATATACATTCCTAGTTCATTATGAAGGTTAAAAGTGAAGCATAAAGTCCATGCCATAACAAATCATTTTGCAAACAATTCCACTTCTTCCAAACGCTTTACAGTAGATGAAAGTCAGTAAGGCATAAAGGGCTTTCATAAGACCATCTCAATCTCCAGCACAGGCAAATGGCTTCAGAAAGCGTGCTTATGTACAAGAGTTTCTTTTCCTTTCCAAATCAATTCAGCACAAGCTGGTGAAGATTTATGCCCATGGGAGGCAAGGGGATCGACATTATCTTGTAGGAAGAGATTAGAGGTCCAAAGAATGGATCTAAAACACAACCTATTAATTTCATGGGAAATTGTTTTATTATCTACCAGCAGCAGCCATCTTGCATGAGTATGGAAGTTTTCCTGTTCGGGGGCCAGTTTAAGAGACCGAATATAGTTTGAATGATGTTTCACAGGATTACCAAGAGAATGAAAGGTGCACTATAGCTTAATATCCAAGCATAACATATTTTAAAAGTTTATTAACTTACAAGTGTCCGTACCAGTGGGTGGAGCACTTATGTACTTTTGTACATTCAATGTACAAATTGTTACACCTTCATTGAAAGGAATTCTAAAAGGTGTAGTACACCAGAAGAGGATTTAGCCAATTATCCCAATTACCTAACACAGAGAAATTTAAAGAAATTTTCCACTTGAACATGTGATTGTAAAACTTTTCTGAACACTTAGTCTAGGAGATATCACCCTAAAAATGACTGTTCGCAAATGTACTTGTGTTACATCAAGTTATTTTATCCTCTGTTCCCTTACCATTGATCACAGTGGAGTTCATTTTGAAAAGATAATGCTAATATCTGATAGCAATATATTTTATATGATAATTTTATGAGGGCTTTTTATGATTCAGCAACCAGAATCAACCAAGCAATCCTTGTCTAAGGAGCAGAGGTAAGATTGAGAAACCATTTTCAGTCCTGATTTTCAGCAAATCAATGCTTTCGAATTATTTTTAATCACAGAGACTAGGAAGCCTATGAAATATTTATGAGAAAGTACATCTTATCTATAGCAGTTCTAGTCTGTGACTGCCACATATGGTTTAGAAATTGAAACAGGTGTGGGAGAACAGGTGGTCACAGCCATTCAAGGGTATAGCTGGAATTTACCATGAGGAAAAGTAAAAAAAAAAAAACAAAAAAAAAAAAACAAAAAAAAACCACATTAAGTAGCTCAGTTACCTTCTAAGGTAACTTGCAGACTTAATGACAGAAGTCACAGCTCTTCAATGGGGAAAGTGAAGTGTGAGACCTTGTGATTTTGTTACACAGCAATATCCGAGAACAAGTTTATGATAGCTGTCTTCTTTCATACCTTGCCCTGACAACATTTTTGTCAAAAATCAATAATAGTTTAAGAAAAAAAAAGCACTGTTTCTTCATCTTAACTTTCAAAGAAGTCAAACCAATGTATAAGAAACAAATGATACGGAAACATAGTCATCCAACTTTATTCAGATAACAAAAAAAATCAACCTCTCAACTGGTTCGTTTGTTGACTGATCTTTAGATCCTGTAGTAGATGTTGCTATGCAATAAAATTAGCCTGGGTGCAATATTTGACCTATTTGGAATTTACACTAAAGTCAATTTGCAGTTGTACAAACTCTGCAATATATGTAAATTTAACATGCAAGAAGCAAATACATGACCAGTACAGCTCCCAAATTCCTTGAGTATTCAATCTTAAAAGATCAGCAATCTTGTAATTTCATCCTTTATAAGGATGTTTAATTATTCAGTATAATTCCAATTTTAAAAACTGAGCATTTCACAAATCTTTTAACAAAAACATCAAGTCCATTAATTATATCCTTGAATGGTTCAGAAGGTGCCCCTTGGATCACAAAAAAAGATCACTTTTGAAAAGAGAACACTCATGCACTTTGACATGGAAGTGCAATAAATGAAATAAGCTAAAGTTCTGTCCTGGGTTGCAGTGTATTCTATCACCACCTTCATGAGCTGTTGAAACCAGGTGGGGCAGTGCTCCCTGCCTCCTCCCTCCTGGACTATCTCTTGTTAATGGCCCATCAGTGCCTTGCCCATGGCTCACAGATAACTCCCTCCTGGACTATCTCCTGTTAATGGCCCATCAGTGCCTTGCCCATGACTCACAGATAACTCACCCCTGGACTATCTGCTATTAATGGGCCCATCAGTGCCTTGCCCATGACTCACCATTCCATTGTGAGATGCTCCACCCAGAGGGAGGAACCAAGCATTCCATCCTGGATATAAACTGAGATTTTGAACATCACAGGCAGGCAGCCCTTACCTACTGGACTCCCAGAGGACAAGAGCTACTGTTGGACCTTCAGGTGCAGACAAGATCACTGCTTCAACAGAGCCATTTCCTCTGGACTGCTACCGCCACCCTGACTAACAGGGTGTCAGGCTGTATCCCGACTCTGTCAGTGTTCTTGTACTATTGTATTTATTCTTCTTTTTTGTAATTTTCCTATTAAATTATAATTCTGACTTGCGATCTCCCATTGGTTTGTTTTCAAACTAGTACAATTTCAAATATATCTGCAATCTGCATTTTTTTTCAAAATCATCTGCAGCTGTTGGTTTGACTCTGGGAATACCTGAATTCACACAACACAAGAAAGGCAGGAGGTTGAATTCATTTGTGTTTTCTTAAATGTATTGAACGTATGCATTTAAGATGTATGCGCTCTGCTAAAATTGATTGTTCTAATTTTTAACATTCACAAACCAAAATAATTTAAAATAAAATTAACTTGTTCTAACCTCTGCTTGAGATGAAATTCTTTTTGGCATTTGTGTACAGAAAAGCTATTTTCAGGTACATAAGAACCGACATGCCAGATCAAACTAATGGTCCACCTAGATAGTATATTAAGTGTGCTTATCAACTCGCACAGTTTTCCTCTGAAATTCCTGATTCAAAAACTTCCTATTTATTGCTAATCTTGTAGACAACAATCAAACCAGACCATTAATTCCAGGGAGCAATTTACCTCATGTGCTTGAACATCTTTCCTATGGATCTCAAAAATGCTAAAAGTGTGGTGCCTAAATGGTATATTTAATATGTTTTTACTAAATTATGCTGTCACATACAGTCAGAACTAATAGTCTTCCAACAGCAGACCAAATTCATCCTTAGCAACATTACACAGAAGCCAATGGGGCTGCACCAAGGATAAAAGTAACTAGTTATGCTTCATATTTACTGCTTTCCATCCGTCTGCATTAAAGAACAAAATAAACACTCACTACTTTTGCTACTCCTAAAGCAAGCCAGATAAAGTTACTTTGAAACTAGTAAAACTACTTCACTTACTAGGGAGAAACATTACTACAGCTAGAAAGTTAAAGCTTTTTTCATATAACAAAATCTCTTTTAAAAAATTGTTTTCAGGAAATTATCTTATTCTTTGAGAGTGCTTGCATAGGCAATTAAATTTCACTAACTTTGATGAGATTTAAGCAGTTTTTAAAGTTAGGCACGTGTTTAAGTACTTCCCTGAATTAATCCAGTCCTGTCAAACCTTATCAGTAAGCAACCCAGGTGTTTCTCTAATACTCTTTTAGGACTTGACAGCAACTTTACAAATAAGGTATTCTTGCAGAAAAAAACCCATTAAATTATTAGATTAATAGTTTATGTTATTGTGCAGGTATGGTTTTTGTAGGGTGTTCTCTTTTTTTAATCAATTATATTGAAAATTAATATTAGAGTAATTTCTAATGTTTCATTAGGATGGTGAGGAACTAAAACATGTTTCCCAGAGAAGTTGTGGTTGGCCCTGGAAGTTTTGAAGACCAGGTTGGATGGGGCTTTTAGCAACCTGATGTAGTGGAAGGGGTCCCTGCCTATGGCAGAGTGGCTGGAACTAGATGATCTCTAAGGTGTTGCGGCCCTTACAGTAGCCCTGACTTTACAACCATATTATAAAAGATACCCTAAAGAGAGAGAGCTCAAGAGCAAATTGTCCTTGTGCGTGCTAATTAAGAAAAACAGCGTAGAGAAACTGCATGTTATGCCTGGAAAACTAAAACTACAGACATTGAGACACCAAAGCTGCTCCGATAACGAAATGTTATGGAATTCCATTCCTACTCCCCGCACTAGAAATAACCTACCAATTATTAATCGTGTACTAATTGATTCTCATGTGCTAGCCAATCTCTATCCTTGTTACAAAGCTCCTATGCTTAGCAGAAGTGTATAAAAAACTAAGCTAAAGTCATTAAAGATGGTCTTCGCTTTCCTTTCTGAAAAACCTGTGTTCTGTGTATCTTCTCAACAGGAAGACCGCGACACTAAGGTCCTTTCCAACCCAAACCATTGTATGATTCTGTGATTCTATAATTCATTTCGGGTCTCTGAAAAATATTTTAAACTTTAATCTCTCTCTATTTTAAACAAGGACCTTCACTTGTTCCTGTGCATGTAATGCACATCAGATCCAGGAAGATTGCTTGGTCCTTTGTCTAAACTACTTAAAGAACCACAATACTCAACCCTTCTGTTGGAAGTACAGCTGCTTGGAACATTAAAAGATAGGCTGTGATTTAAAACATCCTCAACTATATTTTGCATAAACAAATACTTCTATATTTTTTTGGTATTTGTCAATAAGTCAATCACCCCATTTCCAGAATATTTTGTGTTTATTCGCAAAAGCAGAGAAATGCTTAACCTATAACTGGTATAAAAGAAAAAAATAACAAAAAATTACACAGAGGAGTTTTGATAGGTGTTTTTGCCATTTATTCATATTCTTCACCAAAAACAAAAGTTAGCCCAGTCTTTAAAATTCCAGGATAGACAACAGGAAGTAAACATATTTGAGGTCTAACTTTTCAGTATTTCAATCACAAGTATGTAAAATCACTGACACTGTGCTCTTTCCACCTGAGACACTAACTGATAATTGCTAACAGTGAAACAGGGAGGATATGCAAGTACTACAGTTAATGAATGATCTGCTGCCTCTACAAGTACATTTTGAATGCACAACTGAATAGTTTTGGATGTCACGTTATATAAGCACAACTAATAATTTCATTAACGTTACCAAGCTATTTTTAAAATATGACATTCAGACTGAATGTGAAAATTATCAAAAAGCAGAGCTCAACAGATTTTTAATTTAAATTTAACCCACAGATGTGTATTAAGAAAAAAGTCATCTTTGCCATACATTATCTTGTGAAGATGCACAGAAATGGTTTTAAGTGAGTCCAAAGAATCTAATCATAGTAATGTTCCAACCTGTTTCAGAAGATGATTCAATTTTCTCTTCACATGGTTGTGACAAAATCAATCTATCTATTCCTGTTGTCCTTCAAAAGACAGAAATCTAGAGAAGCTCAAATGGAATGAGTCTTGACTTTAAGGAACTTGGCAAGTTGTAGAGAATCTGCAGACATCATTAATTCAGTGGTAGTTTCAAGAATGAAATTCCACTCTTAAGATTTTTAGATGGTAAAACTGAGCTTGTGGAGATAAGCCTGGGTAAAATTTGTGGAGTCTAATTCACACTCTTTACTTTGCAAGCTACTGTTAACTGCATCCCACAGATCTTAAAATTCCAGGATACTGCTGTTGAGGAAGCTCATTATAGTAAGTCTAACAAGCCAAATAAAGCAAGAGATAATTCCATTTAAAATAAAACCATAACAAATCATGAGAGCAGAAGATATTCTTTGTTTAGGAACATTCTAGGCCTATGTATGTGTGCCTATATGTACATGTATGGATGTGTATATATATACAACACATGAGGTGAGGTCTCTGACAAGTTACATTGCATTCTGCTGATATTGCAAGTTTGCATAGTGCCTTGGGTTATTTTTTAATTGAATTCCTCTCTCCTTACATGAACAGTATTAAAGAAATCTCCGAGGAGTGCACTGTTTGATACTGGATGATTTTGTTCATCACCACGTCATTTTAATTTATATTGAAGGAGAACTTGTTAGAAGCAGGCTGCAGTTGCTTAAGCTTTAAATGTCAAGTAGGGCTGAGGAGGGGGGTGATGTTTAGTTAATGTAAAAGACAGTTTCCTAAGTAGAATTAAAGAGCATAATTTGTCTGCCAGACTATTTAAGTAAAATGGAGTGTCCTTTTCAGCTCACAGCCTATTAAGGTGGGAGGGGGGGGACCCCTTCGAATACCAATTGCATTTCTGGAAAGTACAGCAAGCCTCTAAATATATTCTGTAAAACACTGAAATTTCTTATCTTCTGACCTGTATTGCACCTCCATAGAGTAAAAATATAGGAAACAAAAAGAAACAAACTTATTTAGAGCAACACAAAGTAAGCCATGTATTACAGTTAATAAAGAGTTGAACAGTTGCTTAAATGAATTTGCTTTTCTGAAGTTGGATGGTTGATTGCAGACTGAATGAAAATAACACAATTTACAGAAAAGTGACAAACTTGAAACACCACTGAAAAGGAATTCTTTGGAGTCACTCCAATACAGCCTTTTCCTTACTTTTCTCTTAATTAGATTCATAAAATAGTAAAGACAGTTTAAATATGAACAACAATAATGATAATTATAAAGCTTCATTACAAAAGCATTTTTAGCCCTAAGATCTCAAAATGCTGTAGAAAGAGATATATTTCAATCCACTGTACAGCATGTTTAAGAATAAAACCTGGTCTCCCAAATCTTCTTAGACTTTGCTGCCTCCTTCCTCTCCCTCTCATATTTCTTCTCAGGGAATGGAGAAAAAGGAATATGACTGAAATATTTAGTCAAAAGCAAAAAGTGAAATAAATTCAGGACTTTAGGTCTATTTCAATACATCTGTGCAGAGGGGAAAATCAGAGTTCTCTTTTATTTTTTTTTTCAAAAAAATTCAAAGGATTTCAAAGATGGAAATCTGGGAGAGATGTGCAGTATGTATTTAGTGAGTTTGGTTTGTCCAAGGTGCAGCTCAGTCACTGCACAAAGCCTTTTTCTGTTGATCTGTCCATATAATCTCAGGCATAGATAAAAAGTGCCCTGAATGACTTCAATTTGCTTAGATATTCCAGGATATGTACCCACAGTTTTCAAAATCTATCTATATAAGACTTTTCAGTGGGAGAAAGGAGAAAATGTAGATAAACACAGATATATGATAACTATGTGACATGCAGCCATTTTCACTTACAGAATCTAACAATCTTCCTGTGCATGACTCTCATTACCAAGTCCCAAAATCCTCTTGCAAAAATGGGGAGAGAAACTAGGATGCATGTATTTAAGGGGTTTTTATTTTGCTAGTCCATTCATTACTATTCTCCCAACGTCATATGTTCACAAAGCAAGCAAAATTTTTAACTTCAGCATTACAAGTGTGGCTTAAAAAATCTCTAACAGTAAACTTATCCAAATTACATTCAAACAGGAGAGAAACCACACATATGGCTTTATATTATTAGGGTTAATACCCATAGGTCTAACACTTCCCAGAACTTACTGGGGCATTTCACATAGTCCTTGTGTCCCCTCCACACCCAGACCCAGGAACTTCATGCATTCTATCATCATACCTCCTCCTTCAGGCTCTTTTACTCCCACTTGCACTGCTTTCAGAGAAGGCGAGAGAAAAAAAGGGGCTTGAATGTTAAAATTTTTCTGCTTGGCTGCTTCAAAGACAATTAGGGCAACCAACCTCTTTTATGTCTTTCTGCTAACCTTAGAATGGCTGGATGCTCTTCTTCATCCCCAGGTTTCTGCAAGGAGTTCCCTTCTGAAATAGTATAAAATGTGACAGAAAACTACTTTTGACTTTTCAGATAGTTGGAGGAATCACTGGCTGGAGTGTGTCTCATTATTTCTGATCTCAGAAACCCAGAAGAAAGCAACAGTGTCTGTGTGCTCTCACCTACAAGAGTTGGGATTCTTTTAACTCTTTGGCTTTAACAACAATATAATTTAAGAGGAAAATTTTTCCACTAGTTTTATACTCAAATGCTCTCTGAAGGAAAATTTATACTTCTGTAGTCAATTTCTTTTATTAAAAAACCCCAAAAAGTCAAATGTCAAATACAAATAAGCCAAAACATGTTATTTGGAACATTATTAATTTGGAACATTAAAGTTAGTAGGCTTATGCTCCCTCTAAAATAAATAAATAAATAAAGACCAGGAGACACAGTTTAGCTGTGAAGTAGGTCTTTGAAGAGTTCAGTGCCAATTGTCTGCTGTGGGATTGACCCTGTCTGGATGCCAGATACCCACCAAGGCTGCTCTATCACTGCCCTCCTCAGCTGGACAGGGGACATAAAATAAAACTCGTGGATCAAGATAAGGACACAGAAATAACTCAGTAATTCCGGTCATCAGTACAACCAGATCCTAAAACACCTTCCCCACATCCATCCCTTCTTCCCAGGCTCAACTTCACTCCCTAATTCTCTAACTCCTCCCCACGGCAGCACAGGGGGAACAGGGAATGGGGGTTGTGGTCAGTACATCACATGTGGTCTCTGCTGCTCTTTCCTCCTCATGGGGAGGACTCCTCACTCTCTTGCCCTGCTTCAACATGAGATCTCTCCCAGACAGGAGACAGGAAACAGTCTTCCATGGACCTCTGGAATGTGAGTTCTTCCCACAGGCTGCAGATCTTCATGAACTTCTCCAGCATGGGTCCTTTCCACATGGTGCAGTCTTTCAGGTACAGACTGCTCTGACAGGGGACACCACAGGGTCACACGTCCTGATAGCACACCTGCTCCAGTGTTGGCTCCTCTCTCCTTGGGCCAACAGAGCCTGCTTCAGCACAAGCTTCCCACAGGGTCACAGAAATATTTGGACATCCCCCTGCTCCAGCATGGAGCTCTCCATGGGCTGCAGGTGGATCTCTGCTCCACTATGATCCTCCATGGCTGCAGGGGCACAGCTGCCTCACCATGGGCTTCACCACGGGCTGCAGGGGAATCTCTGTGTTATCCAGTGTCCAGTGCCTGGTGCACCTCCTGCCCCTCCTTCTGCACTGACCTTGGTGTCTGCAGAGCTGCTGCCCTCACACACTCTCACTCCTATCTTCCTATTGCTGTTGTGCAGGAGTTATTTCTTGTGCTTAAGCCAGTTATCCCAGAGACATTACCACCATAACTGATGGGCTTAGTCTTGACCAGCAGCAGGTGAGTCCTGGAGCCAGCTGGAATTGGTTCTGATGGGCATGGGGAAAGCTTCTAGCAGCTTCTCACAGCAGCTACCCTTGTTGCTTCCCCACTACCAAAACCTTGCCACACAAAGCCAGTACATCTGTTAAAATTAGCAGTCTGTTAAGGAAACTTACTAAAAGCAATGTACCCAACTTTAACAAAAATTCCCTATAAAGGCTGTCTACTAAAAGTGTAGCATGGAATATTTTAGTGTAGCTAAAACTTTTGAAACTCTGCAGACCTTAATTTGGCATCACACTTGTCAAACAGCTCTGCTACTTGCATACTGCAGGTATTTATATTCTCTTTCAAAGCTGAAGACATAAAACTTCTTTTTTGATGGCTTTCTAGAAAATGCAGTCTTACAGTTCTGGTAATAAGGAATGCCTGCCAGAAAAATCCCTGTAATGATCATCACCAGCACACTTTAAGAGAGTCCAACTACTTTGGTAATCGTCTCATCAATTTCAGTAAATGTTCACTTTAGAACATAACGTATTTTTTAATTATGCAGTTAGAAATATGGGCCTATTGATTTGTGTGGAGAATTGAAATGTTGCCCTTCACCAATTTTTAGCTTCATCATTGCTGACACTGCTCCTGATGTTCTTGTGTTTCTTACTGTTTGCATATATGTCAATTTTTAAAAATTCCAGACATTTTTTTTAATAAAAAGGAGTTTTGGGTTTTTTAAAATATACTCAGATTATACTAATCTGAGTTTCAAGGTACAAGTTAATTTTTTTCTTCCATAGGTCATCAAGCTTCAGCTAGATCTTTTTACAGAGAAAGATTTCTCATTGCTATAAAGCATTTTTTCTGTACGGTGTTTGGATAGTTGATTGGACTCTCGCTTTCTCCCAACCCCTTACCCCTGGAAAACTGAAATTTTACTGACGTTGGAAGAATAAACAAAAATCAAAAATATTGTAAAAAAATTAAAACATTTACATTAGCTAGAAGTCAGAACTATTTCTCCAAAGGGATGTCTTAAGAAAGTTAATTATAGGAGCTACTGCTCTTAATATATATTAAAAATAGTTTTATTTAAAATGCTTACAGTATTTATCATTAAGCCTAAAAAATTAGTATTATAGATAGGTACTTGGGAAAAAAAAACCGCACACCAAATGCTCTCCTTCTAACCACCAAATCTCTTTTGTAAATCTTTACTGCCAGAATTTAGGAGTTAAGTGGTCCTCTCTAATTTTCACTCCTACTCACAGGTCCTCAGGATTATGAAACTGCAGTTTTAATGTGTAAAAATGCAATAACTACATGAAAATGAAACTAACAAAGCTCAATCCAAATAGAGAATTGAAATCTCATGGTGGCATCCCAGTTAATCACTGTCTGGCTTTGTGAACACTGCTGTTCACAAGTCTTATTCATAAATACTACCAGCTCACTCACAACTATGTGCATGGAACTAAATAATCTTATTTAGAGCCAAAGGGGCATTTACATCTGCCTTCTTTTTCTGTCTTCTCCTATTCACTCAGATTCATGCAAAATTTTTTTACAACCTTCAGCTACCAGGCCAGAATACACATTTTCAGCTCTATCTACACCTCAGATGCTGCACAGCAATCTTACGTCTTCTGCTTGTCAGCAATGTCACCCAGTTTAGGATTATGAGCTCTGTGAGAAGGAAGCCTAGAAAATACAGATGAAACCTGTCCAGAGTTTCAGGTGTTCTACATGGAGCATCCTCTTTCTTCTCATATGAGTACAGAATTCCTTTATATGATCCCTGACAAACTTTATTTTCCTGTATATAGTCTGGAGTCAAAAGTGACTGCCTTCCTGGCACCGTATATTAAATTTCCTGGCTTCAAACTGTAGATGCTATTTGCATAAACCCAGTCTCTGTGAGGATTTCCACTACTTCCCCTATTTGGAACAGCTTTCAGGAGTATGAAGTTTAAAACTCAAATAAACACGAACGAAAGTCTGTTCTAGAGATAGGTTAACTATGAGCATCTTGCACAGCCTGCTCAGCAGTGAGATGAGGCTGTTTACCATTTCCTGCCTTGACTCAGACTTCCTATGCAAATGTAAGCAACATTTTTTTCCCCCATGTGGGCAAAATTCCCATATCAAAGTCACATCAAAGTGATAAACAAATTTATTGTATTTAAAATGCAGTTATTGTGATGATGAGAGACACATAAAACCAGTGTTATCAGAGAAATAATTTTAAATTTCTTCTTATAGCCAAATTAATACTAAATTAAATGTTTTCTGATGCTCACAACCATTGTCCACTTTTCCTTTCCTTTTTCTTTCTACTCTCTCTGCCTTACCAATGCAGAAACATATCTCCTTCTTTCTGAAACTTCTGGACAAGCTTTTCCCCATTGCTCACCTGTTCTATTCACTACTTCTCACTGCCTTTCCCCATTTGCAAATTTCCACCTCCACTGGATCACTAAAAAAAACACTCTAGGAAAAAAAAAAGTCTTTATCTCACATCATTTATTTTACAGACCAGCCTCCCAACAGGTTGCTGCTCCCCAATAAAGGGTAATGCAGAAGCAAAATCTGAAGCTGTCTTTACTGCCACAGACTGTGCTCCGTATTCTCATTATTTTTGGTTCTTTCAGCAACTAACCTTAATATAACATTATGCTTTCTATCAGGTGTCTGAACCTATTTTTATTACTTCTTGCTTGCTTCCACTAGTTTAGCAAATTATATATTGTGGTATTTTTTGTATAATTATGTTTCAGTAATGACACTGAGTCTTATATTCACTAACTACTGTCACAAATATGATATTTCAGTAAATTCCAGTGAATCTTTTCATTTTTCAATTATAATAAAGTCTAATTTAAACTTTTCTTCTGTTTAGATCCTTACAATCTAAGGGATTTTTCTTTTTTTTACCATTTTAAGCTCTGAATGTCAGTGGCATACATTGCAAAGTTGCATTATACCAGTATCTAAGGTGAGGTGTAGAGACAATTTTAGAAAGAATATCCATCACTGATTTTGTACTCCTAACAGTACAATGTGAGAAACATGTTTTTCTTCAGCACTGAAACTGCACTACACTTAAGAACTGACAGATTTTTCACACAATAACTCCCAAACTTTTTGTTTCTTTGCCAGAAACCTGTGAAATCTTTCCTTTTTTTGCATACATTGATTTTTCATTTGCATTTTTGATTTATTATCATAGACTTGTTAGTTGCCCAACCATCTAAATCTTTCTGCATTGTTTCTAATAATATTACAGGTATAACAAAGAGATACATTCCTTGAGTCTTTTCCTCCTAAATTCGACTAGAGAATAATAAATTGTCTTCTTATTATAGAAATAAAAAAAGTCTACATTATGTCCATGCATTATTGGGGAAAAGGAAAGAGACAGCAGGAAGCAATAAAGAGATATAGTCCAATACTAGATTCTGGAAAGAAAAGGGTCTAATATAATTTATGGTGTCAGAAGTAATGTTTCTGGGAAGGGTAGGGATGGGTTATGATTATCATCTATCATTCCTCTGTAACAGTCAGTCCACTGAGTAGCTCTCAGGCCAAAATTTTTTCAAATTTGCACTGGAAGCCCATCTCATTATACCACTTCACACCATGCCATACCTTTTTACTAACTGTGGTTGTTTCAAATCTTGAGCATTTAGTAAAGTATCTCTTTATTTATGATACACCTCATATTTTACTTTGCTTATTATAAAATATCAGGAAAGCAATTTATAATAACAGATATCTATTTGATCTTACTAGTTAAGGTATAATACTTCGAGGATACACACATTTTGGTTTTTCAGACCCATGAAATCTGCCAAGCAAGTACTTTCTCTTACATCCTATCAGAGAAAAAGAGATCTTCTGATACCTGGGGAAAGGTGTGGATATTCTTCCTTCTTCTGGGGAAAGTCCTAAGAATGAGGCCGCAGTCAAAACTCTATTCATAAAAGAGATTCAAACTTTTCCAGAAGGCTGTGGCAGCCTTTATGTAAAAGTTAATTCCAGAGCTAGTGTGGGTACAAAGATAACCTTGGTGGAGAAGAAATAACAATGAAAAACTGATGCTGCAACAAAGAACATGTAATTTGGGGGCAATCTAATCTAATAATCATATTGATTAAAGTCAAGCAATTTAAAAGTATATGTAGGCACAAAGGAAGAAGGAACAGCTGATGTGACAGACAAGAACTTCAAAATCTGAAAGAGATAATGATCAACACTCTCGTGGACTTGCCAGCCTCTGACAGGGAAATGAAAGAGGAGACAGAGTTTAAGAGGCTCAAAGAGAGGAACAGAAAACAGGAGATGATACACACACAGCAGCATCCAAAGAAGAAAAAATGCTTAAGGTCTTAAGAAATAATAGAAGGATCTAGACTCTGCAGCAACTCCCAGCTGTGGGAGTGGTGAGGCACTGGAACAGGTTGCCCAGAGAAGTTGTGGATGCTCCATCCCTCAAGCTCTTCAAGGCTGGTTTGGATGGAGCTTTCAGCAACTTGGTCTCGTTGAAGATCTCCCTGCCCATGACAGGTGGGCTGGAACTAGATGGCTTTTAAAGTCACTTTCAACCCAAACTATTCTATGATTCTATGATGATTTCCTCTCTCATCTGCTTCAGCTTGCATCTGGAGGGTGGACCAAAATGTACAGCAAGGCTAGTTGAACAAAATGTGTTCCCTCAATCAGCAGCCCAGGCTGTTGTAATACTGGCCATGTTGCTCCTGTTCTGGATTACAAGAGGCTACCATTCAAAAAGAGTTACTCTTCTTCCCATTTATTCCTTGTGGCAAAATGACAATTAATTTATTTTAGATTTTAAAATTATGGCTCAAAAAGATAATGATGCAAAATTATATATCTGAAATTATCCTTATGTAAATTCTGGTGTCAGGACTTGTCCAGAAATTTGTCAAAGACCTGATGTAGTTCTTACTGTACTGTCAATTGAATCCCCTCTGCAAACTACATTTATGTCTCAAAACTAGATTAGGTTATGAGGAAAAAAATCTAAAAATAAAAACTTATACAGAAAAAGAGTGTGTCTCCTGATGCAGGGGTAGTATATTGTGCTTTGCAAAAATGGTTACTACAAACAGCAGTAGTCCTGCATGACCTGAAATAAAATGAATTTTATTTCAGTACACTGCATTAGAGATCCAAAGTCCAACTTTTTCATTATAATTTTTTATACAATTACGTGTGGTTTCTATCTTGCTAAAGGTTCTGTCTTTTACTGCCTCTGGCTGTCATCTAGAAGAAAATTGTTGATCATAATGTAAAAGACTTTCCAAACCCAGGAGTTAATGGCCATAGCAATAACTGCCATTTATGCATTCTACTCCCCAAAACCTCTGAAGCATCAGCAACATCTGCAAATTCAGAAAGGCATATGCCAAAGCATGTGCTAATAGTAGCTTACTGGCAGCAGCGTGATGATGGATTTGGGACCATTTCACCTTAAGAATCAGTCTTTTCCGGATTTTTCAAGCGGTTTTAGTTGGCAGAATTTACAATAGCTTACTTCGAAATAAATTTGGTGATTAGCTACCTAACCTAAAACATCTTAAGCATCTTAAGCCACAGTATATTGTGGCAACTTTGTGCATTGTCTCCACAGAAAATCTAAAGGTGGTGTAAATACCACCAGTCCCCCAGAAGAACTGGCAGACACTCTTGTTCTAGTCTGGTTTTAAATAATTAGGGCAGGGTTGCAGCAAAACTAAACTAGATGTGAAAATATGGATTGTTCTGACTGCTCCATTTTCTGACGTCTCCCTTTCAGCACACTCTTCCAAGAGACAAAACATTCCTATATGATGTGAGATCTTTCAACTTGAATGCATAATTTATCTATGCAATTCCTATTTCAGAATCTATTGTTTTGAAGAAGTCTCTGGTTGAAATATTTTTTTAAAAATCTTTCTCAAATTATCTGCTGCATTTCAGGGTTAACCCTCAAAGTACTCTGCCATTCATATTACCACACAGTAAATCAATGACTGCTGCTCATTTGTGATTCCTGCCAAATCGCTACACTCAACTCAGACTGAATAGCTCAAGACCCTAATATGGTGACAGCTGCTGGGAATGTTGTCCTGTAAAATGAATAGCTGGATAGTATTCTATCAGCTAACAGCACAAAGTTTTCTGAAATCTTATTTGAATATCGGTGGTGATAGCACATTTCCTTGTAACCCATATGTACTTCCCAATATGCTGAGTTTTTTTCCATTGCAATAATTATAGCTGCTTGCACTTCTTTAAGATCATACAGATTCTTGCAGGATCAGGGTCAAACTTCAAAATTAAGCAGTGAAATGAAAGTGCAAGTTCTTTTTCTTTTTAAACTGGTTAACATCATCTCATGCAGTAAATGCTTTTGTCCATAAGAAATAATGATAATTTAGGAAATGAGAATGTGCCTACACCAGAGTCAGTGAGACCACTTTCTAACATAGGCAAGAAAGCAAGAAAACAATATTATAACAGCCACAAAAATCATGCTTTTCATAAACCAATCTTCAGATTAGAATTCATTCCATTTCCTCAAATATTTTTGCTGGAATTCTCTTCCACACTTTACAGCCTTACCATACACATCTCTTAGGCCCTACAGCATTTTTTTATTTTTCTTCTTTTTTTAAAGCTAAACAGCTCCTCTCATTCTTTGTTGCCAAAAACATGGACTATTTACAAGGAATATTCACTAGTTCCCAGCCCCTGCTCCATAATCTAAAGAAATCAATTTATTCTCATGCTGTAAGATAGGTATTTCCTACTGATTCTGATACCTTACTCTACTTGCTTTTTAGAAAACATGACCAGGCCTCCATATACAGTGGTGCTTGCTCTACATACCTAGCATGAAATGATTTATAGAACAGCCAAACCAGACAGTATTCTGTCTTCAAACCTGCACTAGTGGCTTCAGTGGGCTCCCTTAAGAGAGAGAAATTTGGGTATTTTACAATAGTTGAGCTATGAGATCAGGGGTATGTATCAATGAGGACTGTCCGCATTGTCAAGTCTGGCCACAGGGAAACAGGAATAAGGAAACACAAGTGTAACTGTTACAATGTGTGCTAAACTTCAGAAAGTATAGAAGATTTAGGACATTCTGCCTCCTTTCTTAAACTGTTGCAAATTGTGCTGTCACGTGCGCCCAGAAAATGCAAATCAAACCACAGAAATGGCCTGGGCAGAAAGAAACCAAAACAAAACTACCCTCCCCACACTGACTCCTGTCCCACACACTCAGCCCTGGAGGGCATGGGCAGTGTCACAGAGCAGCCAGGAGCTGGAGAGGTAGTTATAAACAAACACAAGAGACAAAAGAATTGCAGCTAGCTTTTATTAACCCTCAGTGTCTTCTGTATCCCTGCAAGTGTTTCATTTTTTTATTTTCAGCTAGGTTTTTAACAGGGGGAGGGCAGTTGGTTTGGGCTTTTTTTAAACAAGGCGAGTTTTGAAAAAGGAGCATCAAACTTGAAGTTGAGAAGCTGAGAGCAGTATCTCTTTAATTTGGTTAATTTGTGAGGGAAAGGGTTAGTGGTTAAGCAGGTATGCGGCACCCTGTGAAGCGACAGGTGAGTTTTGGTGAGACTTAACATTAGATACTGTCCTACAAATGTATTTTGTAGCAACAAAGGGAAACTTACTGCAAAAACATCGTTTAAAGACCTAGAAGTAGAGTACTTGAAATACACTGGCTTTAGGCAAGTCCTTTCATGTACATTTAAATTATCTATGGACTCAAGTAGAGTCTCCAGAGGGGGCTTGCAGGTTTCGCAGTCAATGTTCAAGCCCTGTTTTAACATTGTGAACAAGAACTAGAACAGGCCTGAATGTGCAGCTATCAACCGTGTGTAATAAACAATGTCATTACTCCCCACCGTGAGCAGATAGGCCTCCTGCTGCATCCTGACTCCCTCTCTGTACTTAAAAGAGCAACTCAGAGCAGGAAGCTAACCCAGGTGCCAGGAGCCAGCCTCAGGAAGTGACTGTTTCTCTTCATTCCTTTCTCTAACCTACTGGTTTTGGCACCTATGACTATCCCAGAATAAAACTCACCCATGCCCCACAGACAAGTCATTTGAGAATTTTCTCTGTACTCAAGGTCAAATTTATGTTGAGATTAATAATAAAAATTTTACATTACATCCATTGCAAGACTGATCTTGGAGGAATTTCATTAATATTTCCCCTTTAACAAAATCCTTATCTTCTCTGCTTTAGCTGATTCCTCACTTCCTTATAATTCCTGTACCATTCTCTGTCTTCAGTAGTATAACTACTAATTGCCTGGGTAACACTGTGGTGGATTTATTTCTCTAAACTTATTCAAAGACAGCAGGTTAACCAGACTTGCTGAAGTTTTGGGGAACTGTGTGTTTAATTTTAACTACTTCTATAAGCAGATTCTAAGCAGTTCTTGTTTTTTGTTGTCCTGAAGTACTTTCAGTTGTTCTTTTCTCCAAGAAACTTCACAAACCTCGCAGTTTATGGAGCTCAAACCAATAGTTCTGTAGTAATGTGGCACATTTTTGCCCATTCTCTTCACTGAAATTTAGGTGCATTCAGATTTTGCGGTTCAGTGTAATACAATATGTGGAGGCCCTGGTTGGGCCTCACTAGGATGGTTCGTGCCCAGGCTGCTTTTTCTTCTCAATCTCTCATCTCAGGATAAAATAACAAACAACTTTGGTGCTGCTTCAGGTTGTTTATTCTAAGTTATCAAAGGTTCAGGAACACAGTGTTACTACTGATTCCAGGTGCCAAAATGGCCGTAGATACACAGTACAGAGGGTTTATATAAGGTTTATCATCAAATAGAAAGATTCTACGTACATTATTTTGTTTCTAAATCCAATAACTAGCACTATTATTAACAGGTCTCTTCTAAACTAAATTCTCTCTACCAATTACTACATGATAGGAACAGAGGTCACAAAAATGGGAAGAAGAAGGAGAAGAAAGAAGAAGGAGAAGGACAAGGGACCGACACCCTAAAATCTCCATCTTGGTCCCATAGTAACATATGAGGCAATTCCTAAAACTACAAACCTATCTTTCTATAGCATATCAAACATTCAGCTTTTCATTTCTTTGGTGTTTGCTGTTCACCCAAGAGTGGGGGCAGTTTCTCCCAAGGGCTCATTTCGATGGCAAAGCCTTCTTGTGGGGCTTTGGGGATAAATTTGGTCCCCAGGAGAACAGGCAAACTGTGCAGCTTTGCTGGTCTCCAACAATATAGGAACCACAGAAAACTTTATCCACCTTGTTGAGCATATAGGTTGAATTTGCAACAATAAGTAGGGTCAACCTTAAAATTACCCTATGCTCTGTCAGGGTCAAGGCCCCAAATTTCTCAGGTTAATGGTCAGAAACACCAATCAAGAGACATCCTGTAGGTATAGTCTATTCACCTTGACAGTTCAGTTTAAACTTGATAATTCACTGTATCTATGTCTTTGTTCATATAACAACAGAAAAGTTCACAAACCATGTATGTTACTGTAAGGCAAAATATTAAGTGGAGGAGAGCTATGTTTTGCCAAGAGATTGCAGCATAAGAAGAGCACTAAAAAATGAAGTTATTTGCTGAGACTGTGTCAATGTAAGAGTGAAGCATGTTGTCACACTCCCCACCAAACTCATAAAACCTGAAGTCTTTTGCCTTGTTGACATCCAGATTGCCCTGCCCTGCAATTCTGCCACACTTGCAGAAATGAAGACGTTTACATTCTTCTCTCACCCTAACCCTTCTCCTTTTATTGGCATATCTCTCAGCTTCGCCGGTACAAGGCAGTCAGCATGATCTCCACCACACATAAAAACCTTAAACTCCTTTCTCAAACACCCTTCACAACTGCACGAAGTACAGAGCAGCCTGAAAAGACCCTGTGTTATAAAAAGGCTGCACTTTGAGTGTGGGTCATACACCGTGGATAAAACAAGCATGAATGACAGCTAGGACACAGATGAAGGAAGCTGAGGTAGCCTAGAAGGGACAATGTCAGTGAAGACAGACCTGCAATGGCAGCTTGCTCAGCAACAGGAAGACCTGATACAGTTGTGAAAGTGATTCCAGGACATGCTATGGCTTTACAAACCCTCTGCCAGTGTATCAGGAATATTTTTACAGAAATAAAGGCTTGTAAATCATTTAGTAGTAGAAGTAGGGTAGTCAAAGGAAAAAAACAGAGGTGTTTAAATATGCCAAAATAATGTAATAAGAAATAAAATTTGTACATTCATCAAAAAATAGCTAGTAACATAAACAGCTAGGTAGGGACAAAATAAGATGCAGATGGGAACCTAGACTGGCACTTCTTATCTTCTGAATGCTTGACTTCACAACCTGAATACTACAGGTTTTGAATGAATAATGTCCTTGTTTTGTTTTAAGAACATTACAGCCACAGATAACACAGCAGACAGAAGACTCAGTAGCAGGGGAAAAAGTTGGCTTATCACTTCATTTTACATTTTCATAGAGACTATCTTCTTTTTCTTGAAGTATTTGATTATGTTTGAATGCTAAAAAATACCTCAAACGTGAATCTACCAACAGCCTCCACATTTTATTTACCATTTTTCAGGGAGGAATAGCTTTTTCTGACTACTTGAAAACAGAATTTACATAGAGATTAATACACTTGAGACATTCCACGGGACACAAATCTGTTTAATTGGTTTCTCTTGACTGTAATCATTCTAATCCAAGGTATTTTTTTTCCATTTGAAAAATTACAGACAAAAAATCCAGTTTGTAATCATCTTGCTGAACCATGCAGAAGCCCTCTATTAATTTTCTATTGATACATTCCTTGCTCATTGGCTAAAAATGCAGCTTTCTCTGTCAAGTTATAATATGAGCAAAAAAAGTAAGAATATCTCTACAAAGCAATGGCTGATATGAACGGCTGGCTAGATGCTGTGCAAACCTCCGTGCTGGTAATGCCACCAGCTGACTCAGAAGCTGTTGAAAGCTTCTAATCTGCTTCACTTTTGCCTCATTTTCTGCAACATTTTTGCTTGATGGTGGAATTTTGACAAGGCATTGCCGTGGCTTTGTTTCAATTTAGTTTATACCCTGATCTAGCTATACCACAGGTTTGGCAGGTACTAAAATATGTTTCATTCTCCCATATTCCCAGTGATTTTACAGTCTTCATAATGTTCAGATGTTATCAGCCACTGATGAAATAAGATGAAATATCATCTCAAAAAGCGAAACTTTCCTTTCCTTCCTGTTCTTTGCCACCAGACATTCCTTTTTATCGTGATTTTCAAGTCTTCGACTTTAGAGTATAGAGGTCAGTGAATTTGTCATCTTTACTTCTACATAAATACTCCTGTGCATCCTAAAACAACTCCCAAATAGTTCTCAGAGGACACAACACACTAAAGCCCTGCTAGAGCATTTCTTTGTAAGATTTTTATTCTATGAAATTTCTTGCATGACATTTATTCAATCAAATTATAAGTGACTTCTCTTATCCCATCCCCATAAAGAATATAATATTAAAGTAGTGAGATGAAGTGAAAAATAAAAGTTGGTATATAAGGATCATGCATTTTGAAAATGAGTTGTTAATCTGCAGATAAAATCAATAAACATTTGTGGGCATTCCTGTCTGTGGAAGAGATAAATATTTTGTTGTAAATATAAAGAAGCCAGTTGCAAATTTTGCTTGTCACTGCAAAGGCACAATGTATGATGTATTAACCTTTCAGCCCATAAGCATTTGTCTAGGTATTGGCTCTAACTGACAGCAGCAAACATCATACTTTGTCAAGAAAAGAAATAATTTTTTGCTGAATGCAATGCATGATAAGGCCAGTCAAAGGGAAATTAAATTATAACCACTTTTTTCTTAGCAGGACCCTTGATTAAAGTCAATTTTAAAAACACTTTATAACTAAAATATTCATGAGAGAAATAATAGTTTAACTAGAAAGTATTCATTTAAGATGCATTTTTGCATATTCAGTGATGTTTGTACAGCTGCTTAAACCTATAATTGACATCAGGTCTTCCTGCTGATTTTCTGAGAAAATCCAGCTCAGGTAAGAAAGATTTTTTTTTCAGTCTTTCAAGACACAAAACTGCAGAGAAGTGTATTCAAGAGGGATGTTTGAAGTAGCATGCAGGAGCTACAGCCTGTTAACAAATAATGAAATGAAGGTTTAAATCCCATAAATCTCACTCAGTTTCTTTTAATGTTTATAAACTCTTTACTGAAATAATAGTGTTTCTGTTTAGCAATGAATGCAACAGTGAGATATTTCTTCTTTAGGGGAAAATCTAAAAGGTAATGCTTTTTTCCCTAATAAGATTTGTACTTAGTTATGGCATAGCAATGCTGATGTTGAGGGTTTAAAGCTGAGTAACAATAAGATTTTATTAATCAGTGACAGTCTGCCTAGCAGAAAGGATGGAATTGATGGATAGTCATGCTTTTTTACACCACTTTGGCTGTGACTCCATTATCTCTGTAAGCACAGAATAAGGCTGTTTGCTAGGCACACATAAGAAGCCCAAGTTTTTCCAGCACCAAAAGGGATGCTACAGTAATTTCATTCTGTACACTCAGTCCTCATTTCTCACATCAGAGGGGTTTTAGGCCTAGAAGTAATCGGGTTTGTTGTGTTTTTTTAAAGTCAGATTAATTCCCTAATTCCCAATTCACCTAACATGAACAAAGACTTGTGCTGACACAGCACAAAGGAGGGAGGTGCTGCAGGAGGGAAGGAAGAAAAATAAAAGTCAACAGGCACTGAGACATAGCACTTTGTACCGTGAAACTACTGCTCAAATCAGGAGCAGCTTAATTTCTCTAGAGAAGGGAATGAGCAGCAGCTGTAATTACTGCCTGTAAGTACAAACACTCCCTCACTTCCCTGCCTTGGAGAGGCTGAACTGCTGCTGGCCATTTAAGACAATTCACAGTTCCCTTGCCAGAGTAAACAGTTATATTCAATAATGCCTCTCACTTCTCCCTTTTTCAGAGGAGTTTGGTTTTTAACATACATCATCCCAGTGATCTGGTTTCCATCAGGGCAAAGGCAGAGACAGAACTAAATGGGCTGCAAACTGCAGAGCAGGCATAGAAAAGCCTCTAGTTAAAATGTGGTCCCCTCGCTGGTGTAGTTACAGGTGCTAATGGAGGATGGTGCTGCTGGAGCAAGCCTCTCAAACCTTCCCCACTGGAAAGGGCTTTGTGACCACCTACATTTCCAGCTTTTTTCACTTGTAGTCAGAAAATATTTTCTATTGTTGTTTAAATATTTTTGTTTGCAGAATTAAGCAGATTTCATGTCCTCACCCACTGGACTTAAACGGGCTTCTAAGATTTTTAAGAGGATTTTTCAAGAACAGACCTGGTTCCACTCCAAGAGAAGAGGGCAAATCTGCTGGGCAAACATGAATGCATCCCAAGAGCACATAGCTTCTCAAATATGTTTGGTCATATGCCTCCTGTAATCTAGTTCAGAGCACTCATGTTCTCACCTCTTCCTAGTTTACTTAATTTTTCTATCCAAGCCTCAACAACACTGATCAAAACATAGGTAAAATACGATCCAAAACTATGCAAGATTACATGAATTTTACTTACTGCACTTCTGAAGCCTGTACCAAAAATACCTACTCGATATTTACTAAGTGGAAATTTCCACTCATGTCATAGTTTGCTAAAGCATATGATCATTTTTAGGTTTGAGCAAGTATTTTTCATGCTCTAGGACTAGAATGAGGCATATTTGCTCCATTTGTATTTGAGAGGCTAATTCATTAGCACATTACGCCTACATCAAAATATTCATCCTCAGAGGTGCTAAAAAGTCATCTGTCAGTTTTCTAGAACTTTTAGTTCTATATTATCTTTACCCATATTACAAGAAAAGTTTCTTTCATGCCAAAAAATATATCTGTGTTTTGCTGAATTTTCATGAAAGCAGTATATCCATCTCTCTGCATCTTAACTATGTCTTTTCTTAATTCTTAAATAGACTGATAGGGATGACCCTTCAGCTTGTAAATCAACTGATGCCAATGTAGTTACAGTGCCTTAACACAGTTGTACAAGTCTCTTTCCATACTCTGGTCAGCACATAAAGGACATAAAGATAATTCATTCAAAAGAGAAAACACAGACATGGCTGAAGAGGGCCACAGAGGCATCTGCCCACTCACTGCTCATACATCAGGCTCTGCAAATAATTCTTCTTTCTCTCTAGAAAGCAGTTATATGCTAAGCTCTCAGTTACATCCTTCTTTTCTTCTTCCCTTTATCCTAAGGGAACAAGATTCCTAAGGGAACAAGAAATGTTCCTGAGAATATTTCTATTCTCATTTAACCAATTAAATTCTCTAGTTGATGTGTCATACAGAGACCTACACACACTCACTCAACAGTAAATCAGTAGCAGTATTAAAGCATTTTTCAATAAGAATAGCTAGAGCACGCACAGGCTCCTAATGAAGAGGATTTTCTAAATACCTTTTTTTTAACCTTTGTTTGCTTTATCATCACTGTAAGCTGCAGCAGGCTTTACAAGCCTGAAGGACAGGTGAGCAAGCAGAAAGCAGATGAAAGGCACTTTTGAACTAGTCACTTCTGGCACCATGGCAGAGGCTGATCTAAGAGGTTAGTCAGAGGCAGAGAAGATAAGAGCACTGTGTGGCTATCCTAGACAGACTGTAGGACAGCCTTGTGCAGCTGCTGTGCAGGAGGCAGGGAGGAAGCAGAAAAGACCAGGAATGCTCCCAACACCCTCAAAATGGCAACTACAGGAAGGGAAGAAGGAAATGGACTAGAGGAAAAGAAAGCTGCAGCTATGTTCAAAGTTATGTTGAAGTTTGAAACTGAGAACAAAAGGTTTTATTTAATACAAAAATAGAGAGACAGCCACTGGGATTTGAAAAGAGGAATTACATCTCTGTGTCAATAGAAAGGAATATTATTCTGGTAGCTTCATTTTGTAAGAATAGAAGAGGTAAGGGATCGGGGGCCTATTTGTGATAATAGATTCAGAGCTCACATCTAACACAATTAAGTTTAATAAACAATACCAAAAATATCTCTCACTACACTCAGCACAATTGCAATATATTTAGCTACTGAACATATTTGTTGATCCTGCCTCTCCCCCTCACTTGCCCTTATGCCCACAGATGACAAAAATCTTTTTTTTTCCAATTCTTTCTTAAGCGAGAAAAAGTATTTGCTATTGAAGATGCTACCACCAGTATTGCTTTTCTTTAATCATGGATAGACATTCAGCTGAACCCTTAACAATTGAATTTCACAGTGTTTACATAAAAGTGGATGTGGATACAATTCATTTCTGTGTGTTGTAAAGACAGTGGGTTTTATTCTGCAAAATGGAGCACATTTCCATATTTATCATTGTAAGCATAGAATTGCTTAAAGGCAGCACATCTTTAATTAATTTTTACTGCAGTGTGAAAAGAATTCTAAATCATTAATCATTTTCCTTTCACTATATAAAGAAAGAAATTTTTCTTGTCTTGTTCTATACACACACATGCACACACACAGAGGAAATCCTGTTGAACCTGACTTTCCAAAACACTGGTTACAAACTGAGCCCCTTTCAGCCTCTTGATCTAAGCTGATCTACCCCTCAGAGAATAGCTCTCTGGTAATTCTGGGTTAGTTAAGAGTTGCCAGTGCCCACCCAGCAACTTCTTCCAGAGCCTTCACCAGTTTCAACAGGAACAGATGCTGGATTGAATCTAAAATCCAATGTTTATTTTCCCGCTTATTCTTTTTAGCTTTCATTCACCTTCCCTAACTGACTGACAATTTTTTCTCAGCCCAACCATCCTCCTGTCTTGTGTTATTTTGTATTACAAGGGGTGAATAAATAGCTTTCTGTTGGAGAAGGCAGTTGTATTTCTTCCACATACGTATTTTTTCCCTACATAAATGTCAGCAAATAAGACGTTACACTTAGTAGTCTCCAGTAGGGTAGTTTAAATGAATGCACCTTATCATTCAATCTGCTGCTTAAACAAAGCCTGACAAATCAACTTATAATACATGCCAAACTTATCAATATTAACTAACCAGTCACTACTGGCCCCATCCAAAGGATGAAATAATGAAGAAAGAGAGAGGAGAAATTATGTCTCCAAATTCCTTCTACAACTCAAGATTCTAAAGACATTCTTAGGGAGCTGGTAAACTGTACAGGGTTTCACAACTGTTTGGTGGCCAAATCAAAATTTGAGCCATATAAGGAATTCAGGATCACAGGCACACAGAACTAGATGCATACTCTGAAATTTCATTATGCCAAAACTATAGCATGTACCAATTTTTGATCCTTAAAAGAACAACGGCCGTCTTATTATTCTGAAGGAAAATCCTTATATTTTCCTTTTTTTCTTTTTTTTTGTTAAGGTTCCCAGGGTAGCAAGTATTTGCTAAAATTGTACTGTTCTTGACAAGCATGAGAAATTAACTAACTTTCCCATCTACACCTCAACATGATCAGAATCAGAAAGGAGGCATCTTTTTGCCCAAGTTATACAAGTGTGGTCTTATGTAGGGAAGGAATTTAATGTCAAGATTTTGTGCTGGTTTTCACAGAATCACATAATCACAGAATAAGCTGAGTTGGAAGGAACCCACAAGGCTCATCAACTTCCAGCCCTGCAGAGCATCATCCACAAGAGTCACACCATGTGCCCAAGAGTATTTTATACCTAGGGTGAGCAATTTTTTCCCATTACAGACTTACAGGCAATACAGCAAAGGAGGATAGCCCACACCATGAGCCCCTTGATCCACAGTTACTACAAGACAATAAGGAGAGATTCAGATTCACATCAAAGCCAGCTGAATACATTGTTCTGATGATTTATGACATGAGAAAATAAATCTCCTTAATGCTGATATATAAATAATCTTAATTTCTATGTTGCAACTCAGTGTTTAGCTATATTTTAACATTTCCTAATCACATTTTTTATTAATTCAGCATTTTCCTTACTTTTCAACCAAATTCAGTATATAAATTAGTGTCAACAGATTGTAATATCACACTGGGTAAGAATATCTATTCTCAGGTAGGATTAGCACTTTTGCTACAAAATGATCTTCTGAACCGCTAAGGGAGATTCTGAAAACCATCGTTTGAGTAGGTTCACAATCATCTGTAACACACACGTTACACTCACATTTAACATTTTAGGGACAAATATCAGAGGAATTATTTCAGTGGTGACACACAGATTGAGACTACACAACTTTCAGCTAGCATACAGACCGTGGTAGATCTTAGCTTTTCTTTCTCATCACTGTTAGTATTTGCTGTGTGTCATACCAACATATTCAGGCAGATAGTTTCTGAAAGTTATTGCTAAGATGAAATACTACTCTTCTTGCCTTCTGAAGAAGAAATACATCAATGGATATGCAATAAAGAGATGAAAAAGATAAAATTTCTCTACAAGGGGTGTGGTATTTATCATATAGCATTTATATGTCACTCAGTACTAAATATACTACAACACATTAACTTCTATTCATGCATAACTTCCCACAAAGGCTACTCTTTACAAGGTGATACACCTTATGTGAAGGCAGCTCTTGAAAAGAGAATCTGTATGATCTTGGCATGTGAAATGGATTAGAAATGTATTTAAGCAGACGATTCTTTCTCTGTATATTACAGTTTTATGATGGCTTTCTTCAAACAACCATGCAACTGGTTTTGTTTGAAAGTGGAAAAATATAAATTTTTGCATTTTTTTCTTTCTCAATGATGGTAGTATTCTTTTACATATATATTTTTATCTTTGCATATAGAATGTATTATTTGTTCAAAATATATTTTTAATATATTTAGACCACATGTAGTTTAAATAGATAACTGCAAAATCTCTGCTTTATAAGAAAAAAAAATTCCCTGTATGTGATTAGAATTAGAAAAAAGTCATCTCCATTTAGTAGTTAGGGGGAGATCATTGTTTAGCTGCGTTTGACTGAGATCAAAACAAGAATAACTACATCATATGGCACTTCACATCCAATCAGCTCTCTGTCATTTAACATAATCCTTTATGTCCAAACTCCAGATCTTAAAGCCTGTACATCACTTAATTAACTAAAGCATACAAGGTCCTGAAGATGAAAGTTCCAGGAGCTGTCTGAAATTATAGAACGCAGCTTTGAAGTGTAATAGAACAAATAAGAGATCATAAACAGGAAAAAAAATCCACTTAAATAGTGTCACAGAATGGGTCAGCTCAGCAGGAAGTATCATTTGTCTGCTAGACAATTTAAACCCTGCTTGCATTGCTTATGTTCAAGCATTGATGATTTAAAAGATTTTTCTGTGCCTTAGATTTCCATAGCACTTCTTACAAAACTGCCTCAAAACCAAAGAAAAGTATTTTAAAAATGCTAAATATACTTTCATGTTGGAGGCTTAAGAATAACCCATTTAGGTCTGTGGTAGCAAGTGCAGCAACTGGCATAGCAATAGCCTGGGTGTTATTCTCAGCTCTGATATTTTGCCAGTTCTTTTGACTTTTACCCGAGAAAAGTTTAAATCATTTAATGAATTCCTGAAATCCTTAATGTGGCATGAAGTAGCACTGCTTGTTATTTAGCAACATGCAGATTTTGAAATAAATGTGATTTAAAACATGTGCAAGTAATAAAAAATAGTTTAATTCTTTTTCTCTGCTCTTCCTTTGGTTTTTTTTTTTTCAGAAAAATATTTTTGTCTTTCATAAAAGAAAACTTGAAACTTTTACATGATTTATTATCTACATTATACTAGCATGTAGCATAAAAGATGAGAATGAACTTTCCCTTTTTCAGCCAGAAATCAGTATACACATAAACCATGAGACATGTTCAATTCAGTAGAGTAACAAGAATACCAGAACAGTTAAACAACTTTTTTGTGCATTTTGTGAATTTTAAACAGTTTGTAGATAAAGACACAGTTGACAAAACATAATCAAAGATGACTGAAATCATTCTTTTCCCTCAGCATGAGACATAAACTTAGAGGACTGAAATATAATAACACCTATTACAAGTTGGAGTAGGGGGGAAGTAGAAGAAAAACAATCCAACCAAGGAAAGAATAACTGAACTTTGAAACAAGAAAAGATATCTTTCTTGACATCTCTTATGGAATAGGTAGTAAAGGAAAGAAGATAGAAACTTCAGTTATACTTCAGAGTTCTTTCAGAAGATTCTCATCATAACAACTAACCCAGGAAAATGGGGTCCTTTTTAGAAGTTCTCTTCAAATCTAAAAATCAAAGCATGACACAAAGGACTTAATTTTTTACTTTTATTGTGACAGAGAATATGTACTTTTAATCTTGGAGATTTCAACGGGCTAGTCAGTCTCAGCCCTAACAAGTCTCTAAGATTATGGCAGTCATTTTACATACCAGAAATTCATTCTTTCAACATCACGTTATTGTCCTTACTTTGGATCTTTTATCCATGTTTGATAGAAGAGAAATTAAACTTGTGATATTCCAGACTTGAAACACTGACATTAAAAAGGGAAGAATGTATGTTTTTACTCTCAAATCATGTCATATTCAGTCAATCAGGGCTGAAAATCTCCATGTTCTACCAATAATAAAGAACAGGCACATCTTAGCAGAGCTGCTCCAAAAAGTCTCTGAAGACTGTCAGCCACCAGACCCAGCATTCTGAAGGGGCATTAAGTCTTCTCTAGTAACGACAGGACTGTCGTAGGTGCAGAGTCATGGGGGAGGGAGCTAATAGAATACCACAAAATTCATAGAATAATCTCTCTTCCTTATCTCCTCTGTCTCTTTTTCTGATTTAAATGGCAGTTACGATGACATGACAAATTTAGAAGAAATATAAGGGAGATACAGGATAAAGGACTGCTGACCTTATATCATGGATGACTTGTTTCACAGAAAGAATATCCCTCATTGTCTTAACTCAAGGCACATTAGATGATTTTGAAATAGTCACAGCAAGATAAGGCTGTTTTGGCAAATACGTTGCAGGAAATAAGTACCTGAGCTAACAATAGCAATTTAGGAGGTGTAGGAAGGAGCTGACAGAGGTTTAGAAGTCGACAGTTCCATTAAATACTAAAACAAGTGCTGCAAAGAAAAGGATTTTCAAAGTTATTAATTATTTTTATGCTTCATCAGGAAAGAAAAACATGACCCACAAACTTTATTTCTTGCTAAAGCTAGTAAGCTCTATGATTACTGAATAGATTGATGTAAAACAATTGATTATGCAGAATCTGCTCAGACTGTGAAGCAACCTCAGCCTCAACCTAAAAATAGACATAAGGAGCCAGCCATCAGGTCAGTACGTTTTAACTTGATGACCCTTTGTCCCTGCTTCCCGTATCTTGCTCTGAAAGCTGAAGAGTTGCCATTTTAGGAAGGACTACAGCTCTTTGATACTACAAGCAGCTTCAGTGTTTCCAGCCTAGCATCTGTGGGAATAAAGCTTGAGAGGGTCTGTAAACACAGGGGATGTTCAAGGCTATAAGGGTAAATGAGAATGAAACAAAAGGGAATTTTTTTTTTTCCTTTGTGGAGGAGTTGGAGGAATTGAGTGACAGAAGTCATATTTACAGTCAGTCTGTTTTATAATCTGGGATTGGCATTACTGGGTATTTTAAATTATTTGATAAATATTTGTTCCAAAAGCATGCTTACATTTCACTGACATCATGGCCTTCTTCAGAGTCTGAAGGACTGCACTGGATGAAGATAAAGGAATTGTTTAGTGCTTATTATTCATGTATAAATTTTGCTGGATTAGGACTTTGGAAACACAACTGTTTCTCTAACTATTTTTCTCTGTTAACTTCTCACAATTTAATACCCTCTCATATTCCTGCTCATGTGGTCAAAAGTATTTTTGCCATAGGAATTTTCTGTTGAAGAGTAAGGCTTAGAATTCTAAATAGGAGGTACATTAATTATCGGCTCATATTCACCATCAATCTATTCAGCATCTCTAAAAATTGTTTCTCTCTTTTCTTTTTTTCAACCAGAAGCAGCTCAGTACAATGTAATTTACACTACTGCAGCAGGATTGTCTTCAAAAAGCCACCACCCCAGTTCAGTGACTTCTCTGGCAACTCCTTTTTCAGTTCTTAACTGAATTACACAAGAGTGAGAAATACAAAGTGGCGTGCATTCCTGTCCCCATTTTCTATAAAACACATTTTTTTCTGATGTCAAATTTAGAGGAATTAGTAGCAGAGATAACATTTCGTAACTATGCCATCATATCCATAAGAATAAAATCCTAACTTAAACCATTCTATTTGAAATGCAGCACCAATCACCCACCAAAATGCCGATACCAATTAGTTAATGAATTATGCAAAATGGCAGCTCACTAAACCTAACTGATCTTTAAGATGTAATTCAGCTATGCCCAGTTTCAAGTTGAGTGCTGTCACTGGTAGGCTACAAAACATGCGCTCTTACATATGTGCTCTCTTACTACCTTCTTCTTCCTATTCCTTGATCATGGCATTCTTCTGACTCCTGAGATGTCCATTTCTTTTTCATCCATTGAATGTATAATTTTTTTACCAGAATATCAATACAGAAAATTTAAATCTTACCAAATTTCTATTCTACCTTATCCATATGAAGAATAAGAAACTATGTTGTAAGGGAATAACTGGACTTCCTGATAAACACTCACAAGTGCTTTACTCAACTACAAGTTATTCATGCCATTGAAGAAATCTCTGAGTCAAGCTGTAAAGAAAGGAGTTTCTCAAGCCCTGGACAAAATCTTGCCTGGGAATATAAAATTACACCTCCAGATAATTGAACTCATTTTTTCAATTTCTTGCAGCAAGAAACACATAGTCTAATGATGCAGCTTTTTTTTCATACTGAATCTTTTTACTTGCTAATTGGTTGGAGTAAATTATACATTATATGATATCTTAACATTTATTTTATGCACAGAAGCTGATTTTTTTTTTTTGAAATATCACTCCCTGCATAAGAAAATGTTTAAATGTGCTTAAAACTAAGCACGAACTTAGTCCCTTTAGACTGAACAAAATTAGTCCCATGCTAAGATCATGCATCTGTTTAAGTACAGTGAGGCATGAAGATAATATAATTTAAAGAAATTATTTCCCTTATTCATTTAGATATGCTAAAACAAATGGACATAAAAGAATATTTTAAAAAATCATTATTTTTTAAACATAACTTCGGACATCTGTGATAGCTGTACCTTTAACACCATTATGACGCCTCACGAATCCCAATCCTTTTTATTAATGCTCCATACCTAATTTTGCAAGCCATGTTTAACACAATAAACAACAGAGCCTGTAAAAGCCTGGCTACTGGAAGTAGCTCTGGTGAATTCTGCAGAGGAGCTTTAATGTGCAATTCACAAGGCAGCACAGATGTAACCAAGGCAAATGGCAGAATGGGGTTCCAAACCCTGATAGCCATATGTGCTCCTGGTTCTCTCAGCAGCAAACAAGACAGGAGCAGCACCAGCCTCACCTCACCTGGGGTGCTGCTAAAGACAGAACTATGTTCTGTGTTAGCACACAGCTAAACTGCCCTGTTCTGCAGCACACATTGTCACTGCAGACTTGCCTTCAGCCCTGTGCCAGAGTGGATCCAGCTGGGCTTTGGACGGAGGGGAGGATCAGAACCTACTGTACATTTGCTGTGGTGAGCAGCATTAAAGGAAGAGGAAAGGTGTTAGTCCAGTTTAGAAGAACATGGAATTTTCTCCTTGATAATCAAAGCCTAAGGCATATGTCCTCAAAGGATAGTGCTGTGTAATGAAAACCTTCCTATCTTTTTTTTCTGGTCAGATCTCAGGATGCCAAAGCATGCAGACCTTGAGAGGCTGGTGAATCTGATTTCCTCAACTTACTTATGAGGAGTAAGTGCATGGAATAAGGAGAGGTGCGGACAATACACAGAAAAAGATCATCTTTCTTTGTTACCTCCTACACCTCTCACAGCAAGAATCAGTGATGGCCTGTGTCCACTAAATTCTGTATGTTGCTGAAGCATCACATCTATGGGCTACCCTTTATTCACAATTTAATAGAATTTCACGACTTGTTGGAGGAATGTTATATAAATACATTTAGGTATTAATATGTTGCATTTACAGAGAGACTCTCCTAGACATTACTCTTGATAAGCCTAGAAAGCATTCTGTGGTCAGTGACACAAAACAAAAAAAAACCAAAACGATTCTGCAAACCACAATAGATAAAAGGAACAATCTTGAATAGATGGGTATTATTTTTAATGAACAGTGGGCAACATCACTGTTTCTAGCTATATTGATAAATAACAGCTTTTTTGCAAAATTTAAAATCATGCAGAGTAAGGAAGTATTGTCCACCTATTAGCCAACACCTCTAAATCTGATTTTAAACTGCAGAAAATTATTAGATGACAAGTACTTTATCAATGTGTTTTTATTTTCTATAACACTACTTTTGTTTGCTGAGCTTGCTGTCTATAAACAACTTATAATGTTCAGTTTTGATTTAAACAGTGCTAACATTTCTGCGTTTACTGCAATAATACTGTGTGAGCCATAACACCGTAAAGTAAGCCACAAAAGCAATTTGCTCTCTATATGATATTGATTTTTAAATAAATTAGTAAAGTTTGTGTTTATTCCATGCAGAAAGCAAAAAGCAGAAGTAGAATTAACAAAACTACACTTACAGCTTTTACAAATTTATCTAAAACAGAACACTGGTTATGTGAAAAGTTTTGTGGATACATCCTTAAAGCCCACAGAATAGTTTCACACCTGCACTGAAGTGCTTCAGGAAGGAATGTATCACATTCTTAGCAAAACTTAGGACTTCTTCTAAACATACATCAACATGACAATTTCTGGACAAGTTAGAGCTTAAAGTTGAAAAAAGAATACTTTAAAGCAAATGCTTTGCCGGCATATGAAGCTTCATTTAAAAATTGAATACTTTCCAGTATTATGTTTCCAGACCAGATTCACCGAACCTTCTAGAAATCACACCATCTTTATTTTTCTGGTGTGCTTATGGGCCCATAGTGCCAAACATACTGAGTCAAACACTTTTGTTTCCTGATTCTCCAAAGCACAGTTAACAGGGAAATAATATCAGAGAAAATGGAGTCCTGTTCTTTTTCTGAGCCTGACTACTGTGTCTGATATTAAGGACAAGCAGAGATAATTTTTATGGTTCTAACTGACTTCTCATCTTTCACTGATGGAGAAGTAGCTGTAGAATGAACTAAGCAGTTCATTCTGAGTGACATAAGGAACAGAAATTCCTTCCAAGAAATTCTTGTTAAGAAAAAAAGAAAATAAAGGTTTTAAGATTAGAGCTAACTGAGAAACAGAATCCGTAATTTGGCAGAGGAAAAAAAGGGAAAACAAACAAACAAACAGAAAAAACCTCACGCATATGCATTAAGAGAGAAAAAGAAAAAGAACCATACCAGCATGTAAACACAGACTGTGCCCACTCCTTGAACAATATACACATGGTTGGCCCCACCACAGCAGAAAGCATAAGTCGGAAAGGCCATGGATGGCCAGGCATTTGGAGCCCTTCCAAAAGAGAATAAACAAACGACGATTTTTCAGATTGGAAAAGGGATGACATAGGACCTTTTGTGAAACAGTTTTGTAAGGAATAAATAGTTACAGCACTATATATTACTTTGACCATTGAACGATGAATAGTTTAAAGATAGTGAAGAGGAAATTACAGTGGTAGTTTCTAGATATTAATTATAATAATTAGAAATAACAATTAATATATCTACTAATTATATATATACATACTAATTATACATATATATATATAAATACACCATAGCAATTAATTATAGGTAATTATTACAATGATTATTACTACAAATTATTCAGTTGTCGGACACTGCCACATAATCCTGTGAGAGCAGAAAGTAAATTCCATAAAGGACAGGAAAAATTCACAGGAGACAGGGCCATCAATGGCTAGTCAACACTGTGCTTTTACCCCAATATTGGCTTTAAAAATTCTATTCGGTTGACGTAAGATGAGAGAGAAAACCTGGGAGACCTTTTGTCTTCCTTGGATTTTTAAAACTTTTTTTCTGTGCATCCAATAATTGTCATCTTTAGAGACAGAGTGCTGCTCTAGATGGATATTCAGTTTGACACAGGACAGCAATACTTGTTCTCCAGGGCATGTAATCAGCCCTGTATCGTTAAATTTATAGATGTATATGAAAAAAGAATGAGAAACTTATGAAAATCTTAGGTTAACATTTAACCTTAGGTGGTGGAATTACACGAGTTTCAAGATTATTTTGTGCAGATTCAAGGGTTTTATACACAGCAGTAATCATAGAATCATAGAATGGTTTGGATTGGAAGCAACCCTAAAGATCATCTAGTTCCAATACCACTATCATGGGAAGGGACACTTTCCACAAGGCCAGGTTGCTCAGAGCTCCATCCAGCATGGGGTCAAACACCTGCAGGGATGGGGCAGCCACAACTTCTTGGGGTGACCTGTTCCAGTGCCAACTAATGCAAGGGATTTATACAGAGAAAATATTAAAGAGATTCAACCACTTATAACAGATAAAAGGTATTTTTAATTCCTTCCAGAAATAGGTTATTTCATTTATAATCTTTAAAAAAAAATTCTAATAGGAAGAAAAGTCTATATCAGAGTATCGATCATCCAGCAGGTTATATAAATATCTTAAAAAAAAAAAAAAAAAACAAGCAACAAATTTTATTACTTGGTACATTTGACTTATGTTTTCTCACTTGTCCTACTGTTGATTTCAGAATATCACCCTCTCCAGAGACAGCTCTAAGGTTTAGAGGGCATCGGATAGTCTCACTGATTATTTTACCTACTCAGAAATTACCCTCAGACATTAAGCTGTATCACAAACCAGGAGGGACACTGGTGTGTGGTCCAGACTGTGTTATCAGTTTCACAGTTTCCCTTCCTTGTGAAGAGCACTACTGAACTAACCGTGCCTCTGCTGTATGGGGATGTCAGAAATTAAATAGTGCCACCGTCTGTAGGATGTCTATGTCAGACAAAATTCTTGGGTTTCATTTGTAATAATAGAATAAAAGCCATTTAATCGAGTGTCAGTTTTTCAGGGGTTTAATTCTATGACCTTGTTGATCAGGATGACACATAGAATAGTTTTGTTCCTTGGGACCCAAGGTAGGGGGGATCAGGTTTTCACCTCTGCTATCAAGGAAATCAATAATTCTCTTCTTTAGAGAGACAATATTTAGATACATACAGATATGATAAGTAAGTTTTCAGTGTTGACTTATGTGTTCTGCTATGTAAGAAGTACCTCAGATGTAATCAGTTTGAATTTTTATTTCCAAGTCATACTGCTGAACTCTTTTTTTAGAGCCCTTGACAGTTCCTGTTAATATTATAGAATTCTAATATTTACAGACTCGCTCCTTTTAGAGATTTAAGTACAGAAATATAAAATTATATTAACTCAAGAATCAAATTTCTTATATAATATTACTCTTTTTTCTTACAAATTTAGACATGGAGATTTCTGAGGAACTTACTCTAAACAATCATCTTCAATTGATTTTATTTACATATATTGGAGGGATCACTTTCCCGTGAGTTCTTATATTGTCTCTGCTCCTCTTTCTTAACCTCCCAGCTCTTTTGTGATCTTCCCCACAGAAAACCCTGCATTTCCTTGACTCGTGAAGCTCTAGTTCCTCTACCTAACTATGCCTACCATGAAGTTATTGAAAGTCTGGCCTCATTGTTTCCTGCTGCCAAGTGCAGAGCAGGTGCTGGAATTCAGCACTCCTGCAGTCAGCTCTCCCTGTATGTTACCCAAACAGCAACATGTTTCCAGAGGTATCTTCTCTGCTGCTTGGGAATCTTGTACTAAATTATATTGTGGTGCCCCAACTGCACACAGGACTCAAGGTGAGGCTGCCCCAGCACAGAGCAGAGAGGGACAATCCCCTCCCTTGCCTGGCTGGTGATGCTGTGCCTGATGCACCCCAGGACACGGCTGGCCCTCCTGGCTGCCAGAAGAAACACACTGGCAGGAGAATTAACCTGTGCTCTGAGAGCAAAAGAGAGGAAAAAGACCAGACAACAAATTCATCCTATGTTACCTGATTGTACTGCTGCATGTGCATTAGAAGAATTCTCACCAAAAAAAAAAGTCTTGGTATCTGAGAAGAATAAGAAGCTGCTTCCCTTAGATTCCGTCTGAATCTGCTTGGTGGGTTCCAAGGACTCAAGGCAGCTTTGGGGACCTCAGAAGCATTTCAGAATCACCTGGCATTTTGAAATCCTGAGAGATGTGTTAAAATTCCAAGACAGAAAAGGATTTCAAATCTGTGTTATCTTTAGACCACTGTTATCTTGTTGAAATAATGTAATTTTCTGTGGTATAGTTTCAGAGAATTCTAATTGCAATTTGTTTTTTACATTGCTGTTTGATTAACCAATTCCATGTTGTTTCCTAAGCACCAAGGTCAGTCACTTCCTCTAAAAACCTCCTACCCAGACCATCTTTTTCAAAATCACTGCAAACAGGGAAATATCATAATGTCACAAGCTCTTTATTCTCTATATTTTATTTAATTCAGAATACTTTAATCAGGCTTCTGACCTTCATTAAATTATGTCAAACTGATTAAGTATTTTTGATAAAAGTTAAAAATAGTTATCATAGGACATTTGTTTTTCGCTAAGTCTATACTACATCAACAAAAATTTTCCTTTAAGTTAAGTACTATATCTAAACTCAAAACAACACCTTCTCAGAATTTAATTCTGGAAAAATGCAATATCTCATTATTTCAGTCTACTTCATGTGCTCATTTAAATCTATATTTCCCTAACTCAATTGGACTCATTAAAAAATCTCAGTAGAGGAACCACACAAAGACAAATCAGATCCAGCATAGTTTAAAGAAGATTTCACTTTTTCTTATTTGAAATTGTACTTCTGAAATTTCATTGAGGTAGATCCCAGAAAAGGAATCTCAGTGGCATACCCTGAGAATGCTAGGAAAGGAATTATGGTTCAAATAAATAATGCAAAAATGCAATGTTATACATGTAGGAATTTACATTACTTACATTACATGAATTTATGTTATGCATGAAAATCTCTGAGATGCAAGTGAAAGAGGGGAGAGAAATTTGACATGACTAATAATCAATTGTACAATGTGCCCACATGGAAAGGCAAAGTCATCTTAGAAAGGTATTATGTGAAATATTTTTGGTAAGTATTCAAGGCTTTTATACAAAATCATTTCAAAATTTTCTTTTAATTACTCCTTCACAATTCTGGTCATTCATGATCAAGAGCAATCACTCTCTCTCTGGAGGAAGTAGATGGGGAAGAAACCAATACAGTCATAATTTTGGACAGTCTGTTTTACAGGGAAGACTAAAGGAACACTTGGGTTCCTGACTCTCTTAGACAAAAAGCCAAGAGGAGATATATTTCCTCTATGTAAATACATCACAAAGTTAAATATCAGAGAGAGAAGGGCTGTTTAAATTAACAGGCAAAGTCACAAAAAGACAAAAAGTAATGGCCAAGGAATATACTCAGAATGAGAATTATTAAAATGGCTTAGCTGTCAGGTGAGATAATTTCTGGAACATTTTTCAAATTACAATAGAGAAACAGAAGCAAAAGACCAAATCTCATTTAGTATAAATAATCAAATAGTATGTGGGTCATGGTTGTCTGCATGTACAGATTATTAGACCCAGTAGACACAGAAGATTCACATATGTGGCATGTGTGACAACATTCCATGAGCTGGGAGACAAACAGTAAGTGTCCCTCCTGAGATATTAACAATACATTCCCAGGAGAGCTCCACAGGCTGTCAGGCTTTGCACATCAGTGGGTGAGCAGGCCACAGGAATGTTCTTTGTGTTTGCATTTTGCAAATTATTGCACCCTGCTCAGAGCCCCTCTGTAGCTGTGGAGCCATATGGCTCACCCAAGAGGTGCCAGGTTTGAGTGCCTGGATGATGCTCTCAGCTATACGGCTCAGTCTTAAGTAGACCTGGGAGGAGCAGGGAGTTGGATCAATGATCCCTGTGGGTCTTTTCCAAACGAAGATATTCTATGATTCTAATATTAATAATTGGTACACAAAGCAAAACTCTCCCAAATCTTTCTTCTGCTCAGAGCTTCTAATAAAGCCATAGGCAGACATATTACAGTCCAGAAAGATTTCCTAGTGAATATTTAAATACCTGCAAGACTAGATAGAGTTAAGCAGCAATTTTAGGTATCTACCTTTATTTAAACTTAATTTTTAAAAGCAATACTATGCAGAAAAAAAAGGACCTTTGCACATTTATGAGTGTCTTTTAGATGGAGCACATTTAAGCAAACTAAACCTGATTCTAAAAGGCAGAGTGCTGGATTTAAGGTAATTTAAATAACATTTGCTTCAATGACTCTAAGGCACCATGTATTTTATACAGAAAGGTTTTCAGCCTGATAGATGCAATTTTGCACACATTTTTCTGACCTACTCAGATTATTGCCTTGTATGTCATCAAGATACAGCAGTATATTGTGTCATCATATTTTCAAGTTAAACAAGAAATATTTTGGTATTTCTCTTTAACAAATTCATTCCATGAACATGTTTCATTTAGAGAAAAGGGTTAATTGGCTTATGTTCACTGAAACGTTTAACAAAAAAACCCAATATGACTTTATTGCAAAATGAAAACATCTTTTTTGGGAACCTCATTCTGGTGCCTTAAGGACTGTCATTATGTTGAACATTCAGTGGTAAATATGTCTCACTGGAAGTGAGTGAGAAAGAAAGGCTATAAAGTCAATATGCTGTCAAGCCAAATATCTTCCAAAAGCAAGATGGGCTGCCAATTCCTCCTAAAGAAGTCTCAAAGGGAATTAAATTATATTCTTCACTGCCTAAAAGTCCCTAAACACAGGTTAGAGCAGGTTTTATGAGACGCAGTGCTTTCAGCTCTATGCTGTTGAAAGTACTTCTAAAAGAGCACCTTGCTATGCTTGCAACTGCCTCATTATCATCAAGTCCACACAGTGAGCACTGACCAGTGACCGAGGTGGAAAAGTTCACAATAAACTATTAAGTAGTTTTATACAACATGCATTAAAGCCAACAAAGAACTTTCCAGTCACTTCAGTAAATATTTATTTGGATCTTCTAGAAATAAGAATAAGGAAAAAGGATATTGGAAGATATTAAGAGGGTTTGGGGTTTTGAGGTGTGCACTTTTTACCTCTCAGTAGAAGAATGCAACGTCTCTGTATATGGCCATTACAGGGGAGAGGAAAAACCACAATAAAAATTTCAAACACGTAGAAGGCTAATTTAATTCCTGATCAAGCCTGAAGAAATTAAACTCTCACTTAAACACTCATCTTTTTCCATTTATTTCTAAGGGGGTAAGAATAGCCCAATGAATGCAAGTACATGGGGATGGAACCCTGGATCTTCAAGCTGATGAGGCCAATTTTGTTATTCACTTTGCTGCTTCAAAGTAACATAAGCTGTACCTGTATTGTTTCTTTGGCATGAAGTTAATCTGTCAAGTACTGATTGTCACAAGACCTTGGCCCTAAGCAGCTTCAAAAAAAAGGGGGAAAAAAGGGGGATCCTTTTCAAATTCACCAAACCATGCTGACTGAACACTCACTGATAATCTCCAGGATGATTAAATACCTTCTCTGATCTTCCTTTAGTTGTCTTTTTTTCCCTGCCAGCAAACACTAAGTCTCCTTATGAAACAAACAAACAAACAAAACAAAACAACAAAAAAACCAAAAAAACTTCATCAGAGAAAGGAATGGAAGATACCTTTGTTTTGGGAAAACACAGAAGCTGCCTCTTCACATAGAACTGAGTACGTTTGACCATAGTCCACTGATCTACACTCCAGTGTGAATATCCAGCAGCCAGTTTCCATTTTCAGCACCCCAAGAGCTATCATTAGTCATGCAGTCTTAGGGTTTTGAAATATTGGCAATATGTTAAGAAAATAATGCTTAATTCCACCTAGTGGCTTCATCTCCAGGTAGCAGCAATGTTGAGCACAATTTACCCTCTCTTCCATTCTATCCATGGCTGCAACAGAGTGAGTCAAATAAAAAGATCATTTTACTAGCTCCTTTCTGGAAGATTTTGAGGATCATGGCAGTCTAGAGTCACTGGGGACAGGACAAGACTCTTAAAAGGCTGGGCAGAGGTACAGAGGAAGCACATGAAGCAGAACAAGCTTTTCCTCATTCTCTATTCCTTGATCTGAGACAGATAGTCTTGTCCATTTAAATGGTATCTGTTTACTTCAGAAGCTAATTGCAACAAGATCAAGAACAGCCTGATTGCGCATTCAGCCCTATTTTGCCAAGTTTGCATGTTCTGGAATTAAAGTTGTACTATTTAAGTAAGGTTAAAAAAGAAAACTGTTGAGATATTAACCATGTTAAAGGTGATCACACACTTATCAGAACCAAATGCTTAGCACCTTGCTGAACAGCTTATACTTTTCAGATATCCCTTCCATGTAAGTCTGAGTTTTCTAAAAAAAATCTCTTTCCTGTTTTATTTCAGTCCAATTTTACAAAACAAGAGTTTTGCAGTGTGAAGAATTTTATCACTAGAAATAATTAAATAGACATAGCATTAAGTTTTGTAAAATTCAAAGATATTACAATGTAAAGTAAAACAATTAAGATACAGATAAGGATCAGTGAAGCCAAATGAGACAAGTTCTTTAAGGCGATTTCTTCAGAACAATGCTTCTATAAAATACTTTTCAAATTTTACAAGTTAAAGATACCTTGAAGATTAAATTGTTCAATATTTTTCATTAAAATTCCTTTTCCCTTGTATATTCTTAGCTGTAGAGTAGATGAGTTGGTGATCTTATTGCTAAGTGCAATTAAGGCTGCTCTCACAACCATAGCTCTTAAGCTTATCATGTCTTGGTTGCAGAACTCTTCAGTACTTAATTTCGTGTTACACATCTTTTGGACGTAGAACAGAAACAGTGCAAGTTCTCCCCTTCTGAGCCACTCATAGTCTAATGCAGTCACAGATTGTCACACATGAAGAAATTTGGTATGTAGGAACTGCTTATAACTTGGAAAAAGATCAATAATAGAAGCCTTTCTGAAATCAAATAAATTTCAAGCAGTATGGAAAAGACCTTTTTTAACCTAAGGGTTAGCCCAAGGACCATTTCAGGTAGGAGATGAACCTAATAATAGTCAAATATTTCTTACGTGTCATTCTATTTGTTTACAAAACATCCTAATGTTTGCTCTCACTGTGTTCTCAGATGCCTTTCTCTCCACTTCTCTGCCTTTTCTCTTGCAGACAGACACATTCACTCATACCAAGCAACATCACAATATGTCCATTTAAGAAATTCTCTGAAGTTACCTTTGTACTGGAAAATCCCACCTTTACAGTGAGAGATTCTTTTGTTTCACCTTTCCAATTCCATAGATACTTTAGCTGTACACATGAATATTTATTAGTAATGACTATCAGATTGACTAGATTTCACACAATTCATAGACACTGAAGTCTCTCTCCACACAAGAAAGACAGTTCATTTCAATCACACAACACACTTGAAAATATTGAAAAGACGACGGCTGGATTTTATTGCCCTGAGGCAAGTTTGCTGGCATTTAATTACATACTCTCATTGGGTGAATCTTAAAAAGGCTCAGCATACAGCTACCAGCCCTGGAGCACAGACAGACATATTTTTAAATCTTTCCAATATTAAGTATTTCGAAGGAATTATTCCTCATGTAATGCAGACAGACAGAAGGTACTGCCTGAAACTGCAGAGAGGCCTCCCAGAACCTTAGAACTTGGCAGCTCCCATGCTATCATGCTCTCAGCAGATTCTCCTTCCCTACTAAAACCCTGTACCTGATTAAGGCAGTGTTCAGAGGCACAGTGGGTACACCTGTTTTTCCTGAATAAAGTTTTCCCCCTTTCAAAAGTACCACTAAAAAAAACAATATATTTTCAACCACACACATAGAAAACATAAGTTGTATTGATTCTATCTTGACTATTTCATGTGAAACATCTTGCTGTAGGTCTACAGGCATGGGGAGAGAATGCAATTAATTGCTTCACCTCACTTGTGCATAATTGTGCAATACAAATCATTTAGGTGCCAACAAAATTGCCTTTTTTTGTTTTTCTTTGTATGTGATTTCTTGAGTGTTGCACAGCAAAACTGACATGAACCAACCAGAGACACAAAGTAGAGGACAACTACACAGCATGTGACTTTTGTGCTGTTATTCCCAGCTGTCTATCTGCAGTTTTCATTTGCAGTGATGCTTACTACTAAAGCAGACATTTATGCTTGAAGCAGCATTTTTATGGGCTTCGTCTATGTACCTTCTGAACCAGAAATCACGTGGAGTTTTTATGCAAAAGATGATTCTTAGCCTATAGCTAAGAATGGTCATGCTAAGATGCACACACCTAAATATTATTGTTTGTCAACGGTAATCGAAAGAAATATGAAATGAACTGATTTGTACTGGTTTGGCCATAATGATTAATTTCTCGCTTGATGGAACACTGTGGGCCAAATGCAGAAGATGTTGATTTTTTATCTTTTTATTTCACTTTCCTTCAGGCCACTTTAGCTTTATTTACCAGGCTTATTAACCACCATGAGGTTTCTTCTGCAAAATTGTTTTAATGATCTCATGACTAGTGAATGACAGCAGGTACCATTAGATGAACAACAGTTCAGAACAAGCAAAGATTTCAGCACAGTACCCAGCAACATAAAGTCTAGTGAAACAGGATGAATCAAAACACATAGGTAAATTTCCCTTTATTTTACCCATGCAGAATGCAAAAATATTAGATTTAAATTAATACCACCCTAACATCTCCTGTAGAGGCATCTTTGTATACAGGGGGCTCAGTAGGAAAGCACATTTAAGAGTTTGTTGTCCTTAGTCACAATCACAACTTTCTTCTAGTGCCCCATAGCACACAACTTATCCAGGCCATGTGGTATGGGAATAATTGCTTAGGAGTTCTGCAGTAAAATTGAATCAGTAACTGATTTGGGACAAAATAATTCAACATTTTCCTGTTCCAATAAAAAGGAATCCTAAATCATCCAGTTGTGTGATTTTGAAGCAGTGAGGTTAGGAATCAGAAAGTCTTTAAATGTGCTCCTGAAACACCTGTATCCAGTATCTACAAATTAATCATCCCCTCTGTAAAGCAGCCTTGAGAAATTAAAGGAAATCACCCTGCCAACAACCAAGAAGCAAATCTTCAAATAAGAACAACTTCAGTAAATGGATAAATACAAATCTTTCTTCTTTTGTTCTGATAAAAACAATTTTTTCAAAGTAGAAATCTATCATTTGCATTTCCAATGTTGCTTTATAAACTATTACCCTCCGCCAATAGTTACAGAGTGGTTTTGTTTGGTTTGGTTTGGTTTTTTTCCTGGTTTTCTCAAAGGACATAAATTGAATACTACATATATAACAAATGAGATCTATCACATTTAACTCTGTCTAGATATGCCTGTACTTTCCCTGCCCTTCATAATATCTGAACCCTACTGTCTGTATTCAAGCTATATATGATTGAAGATAATTATGTTCCTTCAAGTATTGTGAAAATCAGCAGTTAGAGGGAAGGGTAGGGCATAAATAGCTGTCCTGCTGAGAGAAGACAAACAGATTTCAGCCTGCTTACACTCCATTTGGCAGAAGCTTTCTAGCAAGTCAGCAAGTGCACCCTTGCTGGCTGATCAGCACACAGAGAATTCCAGTCTAGGTATAGCACTGCTGTCTCTTGCTGGTAAGGGATGTCATGGATGAAAGAGAACTCAGCTGGAAAAGGTTAGAGACAAAAGATACAAATTGTAAGAAAAAAAGACTCATTAGTTCCGCTTTGAATGGTGTAGCCAATAGTCTTGGACCATATAAATTACATCATGCAAGGATGTCTTATATAAGCATATATTTTCTAGAAGATCAATTATTTGGCAGAGTTAAAGTTATGTGGCAGAAAAGAAATGTTAGCATTAAGAAGACTTAAACTTTTCAGCCATGGCAAAGTTACATTGTAGAATATGATTAAGTCAGATGCTTTGTCCTGTTTCTCCTGCTTTTTTGCCTTTTTTCCTGACTTGGAAAGTTCTGCTCTTTGCTCGGCTGCTGCTGCATTTTTATTCTCTCAGACATTTTGTAGGTCACAAGGGTATCCTTCTGACTGAGATGTGGTCAGAGAGAATAAGAAAAATCGATTTTGGAAAAACCTCTGTTAGAACTCTTTCATGAACATTTTGTTATATCCATTGTGAGCTTTTAAAAGACTGAACCTGTGAATTTGCTATTGCCATGTCTTTGTATGATTTTTGTGGGCTTATAAGCTGAGAAAGAGCAGCACAGCATAGAAAACACCCCAGTCTTCATGTGCACTGGGACAGATTCCCTTTTGTATTAGAGTGTAATTTAATATTCTGTGCACAGGCATGCAGAATTTCTTGCTGGGCACTGAATTATGCAGAGAACTGTAGATCTGCAAACAGGAAGCTAAGCTTAGAAAAGATAATGTATTAAAAGCGCCAGTGAAAAGCTGTTCTGCTTTCTATGTTCTTTAACTCCCCTTAAAAGTCCTCTGTCCTTTACTAAATCTACAGGAAGATATTTGGCACAGATGTGTTGAAAGGTAAAGTTTTTTCAAAGACTTGAAAACTACTGGTCCTATCTATCTGCCAAGCTTTTATATGGTTCCCTTCACCATAACACCTTGGAATTTCCACTGATCAGGTCTCTGAAAAATCAATGCAGAAGATGAATTAAGTATATCTGAGTGTTTGTGTGAGACTGAAAAGCCTTTTGATTCACAAGCTCAGAACTGTTTTTTTGTTTTGTTCAACAGCAGCAGAGTGGGGGGGAAAAGAGTGAGGACTTGTGATTAGATAAACTCCTTTTAATTTTTACTTTCTGTCTTAGCCAGATGGAAACACATGGACAATTGGTTTACAGAGATCTTTATCCTCTCTCCTTCATTAGCACCACAGGGAAGTTTCTACAGTGGCTAATGCACTTACTGACATGGTTTCAACAATTTAATCACCCAGAAGCCTCTCTGTAAGGTCAATGTTCTCTACATTTGTTCCAACTCATTTACTGAGTAGAAAGGTGAACTTTTTCATTCCAGGTATGTCATTATGGAAATCATGTTAATGAATCAAGACACTGGAGGGCATATGTATCTCTGTTAGCACAAGATTAATGGAGACTTCATCAAGCAGGATTCAGTCTCAGATTCTTCTGGTAAATCCAGGTCCGAAGTCTAATTGTCCATTAATCGTCTGGACTTTACACTAGCATAGTAGCTTCCATCTCAGAGAAACTCAAAACACTTTGCAAACATCAATACAGCACACCCAGGGAACAGTTCTTCTATTACTGAAACACAATAACCTGAGGGCACAAAGAAGGTTGTAGCACACAGCACTGCATAGTAAACTGGGAAGGATGTCAGCACACACACACTACGAATCCTGCTCCTGAAAGAAACAGCTTTTGCTCAATGAATGGCAAGCATTTGTTTTTTTCTGTTTATAGATCGTATGCATACACTATTTACTCTATATTTGGGTTTAAGCTTACTGGTATAGAATCTCACTTAATTGTTTATGACTGTAAAGTGAACTGAACAACAAAGTTTGCATGTTGTCAAAAAGTAAATATGCACTTAATATTCCCTAAATTTTTTCTACAGAAATAATGCTCTGATTATTAATTAAATGAGTTTTGTAATTTAATCTGCTTTCTTGCTCATGAAGATTTCCAGACATCACACAGAACAGTAAAAATGGGGGGATGAAAAGAGTAAAAAATAGTAATCTAGAATTAGTGGGAAGGCGCATTACTAATTATTCTCCTAGTACATATGAGAATACTACTTGTTGCTCATTCATGATTCAAATGCCTAAAAAAGAGAAAGGGAAGTGCAGATGCAGTGAATACAGAAATTTTTTATAGCTGAAAAGGATGGATAATTTCTTTACTTTCAAGGTAGCTTCAGGTCATAATGTGATTTGAGGCTCTATATCCAGCTCTATTTTAGAGCATAATTTGAATATATCTGCAATTATATATTCTGAAAAGACATGTTTCTCCAGAGTAACATAATCTTACTTTCTAATTGTAGAATTCAACACAGTGCTATTTGGAATAAACCTTGATTCTTCACATTGCTTTACCACTATTTATAGAAATTGATAAAATCAGACTGACACCTGTTGAGAGCTCAAGCATTTAGAAAGAATCCACAAAACACATACTCCTGACCTTTTAATTTTAAATCTTTTTTCAACAGTAGACATATAATCAGTTTTAAAAAATTTCTATATTCATAAATTCCATCACTTTCAGTATTTTTCCTTTATCTTTTTTTTTTTTTTAGTTTAAAAGCTTTGATCACAGAAGACATTCTGTTTTCCTGTTTTCTGTAGTTTAAGAAAATGAAAAATGATCAGACAGATCAATATAAAAGTATAGACAACATCCAAAGGGTATAAGGTAACATCCAGATTTCACATTCTCCCTAGGTATGTTTATGTAAGTCTGTAACACCATCTTTGGAGAGAGACAAAATATTTTTATCTTCTCATGTAGTACAATATTATACCAGATGTAGTAGATCTGGTAGATGAAAGAAAGAAGCAGCCTGGCCTAATAATAATTGTTGTATCAATGTTTAAATATACAACTATTATAGTAGAGGTCAGCAATAAAGAGACTCAATTTCTCTAATCCTGCCAAAAAGCTGAATATATGATAACTCTCAAAAATGGAAAAGAAAAAGATAACATGTATACCTTGTTCTGCCATATAAGCCTACCTCAGTCCTCTGGGATTGGTGACACACTTAGATTATACTCTATACATATTCCAGCCAGGGCTATCCTACAAACAAAAATTCCAGGAGGAGTATTTGCCATTTTAGGATGTACAGTATTTTCCACAGAACTGTCTTCTCTTATTCCTCTTACAGGAATTCGATCTGTTTTTCTCCGGAGTAGCAGTGATGTACTGACTGGTGAAGAATGTATATTTTAGCAGGTTGCCAGGAGTCAGGATGAACCAATGCCTCTGCATCTTAGCAATCATACATCCTTTGTTCCTGTTCTGAGTTATGTAAATCATGCACATACAGAAGTAGAATAATCTATTCTTGACAGAAGGACACGAGTAATCCAGTTAGCTGCACATACTAACAGTATAATGAAAAGAGAGAATCCTAGGGTGAATGTCAATGAAAGGTTAAATCTGGCTAGTCTGACATGCTTTATACAGAAGAAGTGAGTTTGCTTCAAGTACAGCAAGCTCATATTCAGTGCTTTGTCTTCATGTACATAATGTAGTGAAAACACAGCTGCAATGGGCTCCTCTCTCCTGTATACAGGTTCCTAGGCCTGATACACAACTAGATCCCAGTAGAGAAAATGGATTTGCATGGGCATTCTTAAACATTTATTTTCTCTCCAGTCCGAATCTTTTTGGGTGTCAGGCGACCCTTACAGAATTCTTTAAAGATGGAGATCCTGGAGCCAGAGGTGGAACCACCTCTCTGGGTTTGAACCTAGACTTGTTACATCATAGTTTGGTGCATGGTTATGTAAACCAGTATAGACCAAAGTCTCATTTCCACTAAAATTCTACGATAACATGTCAAGTACCCATGTACTGGGAACTGTATATTAATAGATATGCCTTCGTTGATAAAATTAACTCATTTTCCTTGCTGGTAGGGCAGTTACCCCACTCACAGCTCCTGAGAGCTATCTCTGTGGATATAAAGGATTTGTGCTTCATGGATAAGAAAAGCTGTGCAAAAAAAAATTCAGACTTTTCCTCCTGCACCTTGCTCAGTCTCCTGCCTTTCAGAGTAAGTGATATGCAGGACTAGGTAAAAGTCCAAGAACAGAGTCAGTGTACATTAATTATAATTCTCAAAAATATAATTTCCAACCTTGAAGCATTTGTGGCTCATCCTGTGCTAGAAGTGTTCTCTGCACACTCAGCAACTCTCACCCTGGATCTTTATACAATTTCCCCAGTCTCTCTTACTCCTAAGTAAACATCTAGTAGCTACAATACATCACAGCAAAGACTGCTATAGCTTAATGAGCTTATTTTTACAAAAAGGGAAATTGCACCTGCCAGTTAAGATGGCCTCTTGCTCCCAACTCTGCATCCTATCTTTCAGTTACCCAGATCTTGAATTCTCTGAAGTTGTGATAGGAGGCAATGGTGAAGGGTGCAAGAATAGAGAGAAGATGTCTTTCTTCTGCCTCTGTCAGCATCTAGAGGAAAAACCAAAAAACCTGATTTTATATTCAAATGCAAAGAAGAAGAATGAACTAGTGAGTACTGGATCACCTTTAATCTGTTTCTTGATAATTTGCAGGAGGTGGGAAGGTGATGGCAGAAAAATATCTGCCTGCACTGTTAATATAAAGTGAGCCAGAAATTATCATTTTATATTCTGCTCTATGCTTTGCATTTGTGAAAATCATGATTATTCATTTCTATTGGTCCTCTGTACCCATTTTCTTCACTGCAAGATAAAATAACTCTCAGCTGTGCATTGCTGTGATAATTGAAGTAGATTGTGAGTGATTTGACAGATATGACAGAGGTAACCTTCAAATCACTCTCTTTTATGATAGATACAACAAACCTCCCCACAGGCTGCATTTGCTAGGGGTTATAAAAAGGGTACCCCTCCCACCTTGCCAATAGGGAGCTCACAGACCAAGATATTATTAATGCCCACCTCACAGCCTAGTGTTACAGATTACCAAGAAGTGCAGAGGTGCATGGCTTATCGAAAGAAACATAGCCCTCCAATGGTGGGAAGAGACAGGGACTTTCATAGACAGTGGCTGCAAATATAAACTGAAAAAGAGGAGCCTGGGCTAGCAAAAGACTATTGTATTCATGTTATGAGTAAGGCAGTAATCTACAGATGGGTACCTTTTTGGACTCAGGTGTTAAATAAGCCTGAAAAGCACTGCAGAAGAGAAAAACATCTGACTGACATCCGGGGAACTTGGGTGGGCTTTTGTACAGACAGAGAGGTGATACTGCAAAAGACTCAGAACAAAAATGCTTGGATTTGCAAGAGATACTCAGATTCAGCTATAATGTACAAGCAAGAACTCTGGGCATCTTAGTCAAAAGAAAGTCTAATTTGGGGGCTAAAATTAGAGTTCTATATATGAGATAGTAATTGGAGCAAGGAGGAGGAAGGAAGAGAAAAGAGGAGGCAGGAGTGATGCCTTATCAGCCAGGATAACTTCAATTCACTTTTACTCAGGGAATAAGGACAGAAATTTTACAGGGGACCTTTCAGGGGCTTTGTGGCAGAGTAAAGACACATTCTGAGTGTTTGCTCTATTTTGGTTTTTTCCCTTTACAGTAAATCAGTATAGTTCTTGCTAAGAAATATACAGGCTAACTGCAGCAGTATTTGCTCTGTAGCAATTACTCCATGGATTTACAGCATATGATTGAGTGCAACAGCATGAAAGAAGTCAGACTGAGCCTGTCTTACACACAATGAATGCATGAGGGGGTTTTCTTTGTTTTTCCCTTATAAAGGAAATGTTTCTAATGTCAGCAATTTATCAGTTTGAAGCTCTCACCTGCTTGCTTTTCTCATTGGTTTTAATTCAAAACAGCTGTATGAAAATCTATGTATGGAGTTATATACTGAAGAGAATCCATTGCTTCCAAAAAATCATCATAAGGGGTTTTTTTCTCCCGAACCTAAATCCTACTGCTTTTTTAATGTGCATTTAAGAACATTGAAATTTAACTCAATCGGGGGGTGAATCTCAGACTCATAGAGAAGTATTAAAATAATCATGGGAGTTATTCAGTAAATAGTTCATAACAGATACCAGATATAACTTTATATTTATTCATTTTAAATGTAGTTAATTTACTATATGATACATATTTTCATATTTTTATATAAAGTAGCAACTGTTATGACTCCAAATGGCATAAGACTTGCCACATCCTCAGATTATTTATTTTCCTCTTGACAGTGGTAACAANAATTTAATTTAATAATAAAATCAGTAGCCTTCAGAAATCTCTGCATGCCTCAGAATATATGATAACAATCTCTTGGAGCCTCATATCTCCAGAAATTTAAAATTCCACATATTTATCTTTTTTTTCAGTTTCCATAAATAGTTAGTGGTGATTGGAGAAGGAAGATAAAAACACAAATTTGGGTATCAAATTATTCTCTCATACTGCAAAAAAATAAGCTGCAGAAATCCCTCCAGCCCTCCTCAGAACCTAAAAAGTATGTGAAGTTCCCAGTCACTCTCTCCTAAATAAAACTGTTCTAAATGGATTTCCACTTGCCAACAATATTTCTCTGTTTCTATCTTTAATTCCTTCTTTTTAGAACTAGTCCTTCTCCTTCATCATACTCTCTCCTCTGAACAGGTTCTACCCCAACATCTCATTAATTTTGAATAGTCTCTGTTAGCTTGCACATCATCAACTCTGCTCACCAGCATCCCAGTCTCCCATTACTTCAGCTCGTTGCCAAGATGCAGGATGGCATTGAAGCTTTTTGGTCTCCACCATTATCCTCTGACTCTGATCTCTCAGCTGGAATTCATTATGCTTCAACATACAAACACTCGTCCCTAAGCTTCTCATACTTAAGGGAGATCTGGCTACACTTCAGATGTGTCATAACTTTGAAGAAGGGCAAAGTTCCTTTCCAAAATCCATGCTGTTACCTAAAAGAAAGAGACTGAGAGAATGATATAGTAAAATTACACAAACCTGAGCAGCACAAAGACACACGTGCTCATTATGGAAAAAATATTTCCCTCAGTAGACTTGCTTAAAGCAAACTCTTTGGCATTGAGACTGTTTCTTCTTCTCTGTTTATGAAAGGATTGTACAATGGAGAGCCAGACTTCAGGGGCACCATGGGACATCACCACGACATAGAAAATCAGCATCTGAAGAAAAGAGCTACTCTCATGACAGCTGTGTGAGAATCATTGCCCCCAAATTTAGCTTCAGTCATCAAATCAGTCTCCTGCTCCTACTTGTTGATAGGTATTGGACGAAAAGAGCATTTTTGTTTCCAAATGAGATTGGATTAAGAAAAGCAGGTGTATGAGACGGTACTGTAGCTTCCCTGTTTCCTCACTCTGGCTGTTCATCTCATTTTCAATTTTGATAGTTAACTGAGCTAAGCTCCAGCCAGCACTCTTTTTTTTCCAGTTCATTGTTCTATCTGGCATGCCACACGTTTCTGTGCAATCACAGAAGAATTGCTTTGCTTCTTCTCTGACCTGTTCCTTACTCATTTCAGTGATATGGGGTTTTGTACATGTCCATTGTGCCAGACTTCCCTTGCTGCTGGTGGACACCTCTCTCTGCAGCTCCCTCCGTTTTGTTGCTCTGCCTCCAGAGGTATGGATAGGAGGCTGAGCTCCTTGCAAGGCAACTCAATGAGCTTCGTTGAAGTGAGGCAAAAAAAAAGGCAATTGGCAGCAAAGGCAGACAGGGTGACAGAGGCTTTTAAATATTATGGTCTTAGAAAGCAGAGGGGAGTTATAGACAGGAAGAAAATGGAATGGTCTGTTGCATTAGCCACCAGAAATCTGGTTTGCATGTAGGCAGAAAATACCACTCAGTGAACAAGACACTTATTTCCCTTGTTCTGCTTTCATTGTCCTCTCTTTATTCCCTCATTCTTGTCTCTCGTTTCTTTTTTCCATCTAGTTCTTTGAATTACTTCTTTGCACTATAGATTTTTCAGCTGAATTTTGAAACAGCAATGGAGAAATAATTAGAAGAGAGAGCAAAGAACGCATTTCTCCAGATCTGATGTAACATTTTGTTGCACTCTCCTAATAAGTTTTTTTTTAATAGCACACAATTATATGTGTATGACCCTGGCAACTTCAGGTCACTTCTGTCCCTAAGTACTATTAACAGTTCTCACAATCTTACCATCATTTTTGTCATATTTAATACTTTTCTTGAAGCCCCATCTCTCATATTCATATCATTACATGACAATATCAAGTTATATTCTTTGAAAAATAAATGAAGGGTGGGATTCATCTCACCTAATTTCATCTGAGTAGAATGTAGACACCTACATCTCAGCTCCCTAGGCTGACTTCAGAAGAGAGATAGGCAATTTTAAAGCTTGGTTCCTCCGATCCATTTTAGAAGTTTATTTTAGAATGAGATATGTTGCACCCAAGAAGTTCCTACTTCTCCCCCCTGGCAGAGAGGAAGCTCAAGTTGAATAGCTGAGCTGCAGATAATGACATTTGGTCAGATGAAATCTTTTACGTCTGGGACTTCTTGAAAAAAAAAATCAGAATGTAAAGTTTAATAAGGATAACTTTCTAGTTACCATAACATTAATATACAAATTAGAATAACCCCAAATATTGTATTTAAAAACACATGTGCTTCAAGAATTACAGCTTTCATTTCTTTAGTCTATTTGATGAGCAGGCTAGTTTTCATGTTTTGTTATATTTGAGTACCTGAAACTGATATTAAATACTGCTTTAAAAATACCATTTCCCCTTCTCTTCAAATATTTCTTTGTCTCTCACTTCACCAACCTTGCAGTTCTCTCACTTTCTATAGGTTTTTGTCATTTTCTGGAATTCACTGTATTGACTTCTGCAAGAGTATGTGGAAGGCAAGAGCATACAAGGATATCTGATCAATGACCTTTTCAATGTAAAAGGAGATAATAAGTGAAGTGGGGAGGGTTAACAAGAAAGACAAACAAGGTAAACAAAGGATAGATAATAAAGACAATGGCGAAGACCGAAAGTCTCCAGGTAATAATTGCTGGACCATTAAGAAACTGCAGGCAGAATTTTGGAAAAGATCAGCCTGTGATTTCAGCTGACAAGAAGAGGGAAACATGGTTACTCAAGACATTTCTGTGTTTATGTGAGTGCTGCAAGAACTAAGGTGCCACTTCTGAGGTAACGAGAGAGGGAATTTGGACAAGGGTGTGTGGATAACCTTGCCTGACCTATGGTGTCACTCACTGGAGCCAGTGAGGTCTCTGTGCCACTTCAGTAGGAATGGTGTGTGCCCCCAAAACCAGCTACTAGCAAGTGAGGCAGGCATGAGTGAGGAGTGTGAGGGACAACACTGGCAGCTGGAATAAGACCATGGATCTGGAATAAGACCAGCCTGTGTTCCTGGTGCCAGCTGCTGGGCAGGGGCAAGGGTCTGTATCTCCCCCAAATCATGTGTGTGGGGTGTGTGGGGTCACTAGCAGACCTCCCACAGGACCAGCCCATGAGTGAGGGATCTGTGGGGAGTGTCAGAGGGCATAGGGGCTGGGCAGGGGGGCAGGTGGACAAGTACCAGTACCACACCAGGACTTGGGGAACCGGTGAATGTACGAGTGCTTGTGAATCCAGACTGGTGTATATGTGCATATGCGACCTTCAGAAAACTTCAGAAAAACTGAGATTTTTATAACTGTTATAAAAAATAAAATCCCTCCTTCTCTTTTCTTTTAGCCAGAGTTTGAGGTTTTCTTCTCCTGTCTATGCACTATATCTGGCTGAATTTGACACACCTTGTAATACGTATCCCAGATAGAGTTGTGTGCAACTTGGCAGTTTTGCTTCCCAGGGGCTCATGCAATTACAGCCTGTCAAACATATATCACTTAGCTAAGCAACAACTAAGGAGAGCAATAATAACCTACAAATTTTTCATGGGAAAGCATTGCAGAGGAGAGGCACTATTCGAACTGACAAGAAGGGATTATAGCTCCAGGAAGAATAATGAGATAAAATTAAGAAGGGTGTTTGTTTTGATTGTTTTGCTAAATATCAGGAAGGAAAATCATTCTGACTGGGGAATTATTCACCTTGTTACTCCTCTAAGAAAAATACTAGAAACTCTGTCACTTGGAAAAGGTACTGGCAACTGGACAAAAGTGAAAATAAAGAATAAGCCACAGGATAAAAAGACAGTAAGTTTGGGGGAGAGCTAGATTTCTCGGGCTTTTAAAAATTGTTTTAGCCTGTGCAACATACTTTGAGAATGTGGAAGCAGCTTCTCACAAGCTATTGAATTTGTGATTTTTTTAACAGAATCCTAGACTAATAAATAGTCAAAACCAGTGATTGCAAATAATTTGAATATTTTATTGTCTGGTTTAGATTGCAAGGGAAAATTTTAGTTTTGCCATAGTAGTAAAATAACTGGAGAAAGAAAGGGAGAGGAAGGAATGTGGGAATGGGATGCTAATATCATGCTGAATAATAAATAATATTCATGTTGAATTTGTAGGGAAGGCTAGATGACAGTATGAGCACGGGGAGTAACACTGTGAAGGAACCCAGGGCAAAGCTGTGGGGAAGAACTTGCCCACACTGTGGACAAAGTCACCATCTTTCAGACTGATGGACAGAAGTGCTCTTACAGATTAAGCACGGTTGGTCCAATGGCTCATCAGCAGGGTTGTATCCAAAGCCCTCATGTCTTCGTATGTGACACCAGGCAAATCCTGGCTTTGTTTTTTGGGGGTTTTTTTGGTTTTTTTGTTTGTTTGTTTTTGGTTTTTTTGGTTTTTTTGGGTTTTTTTGACAGAAAAGATTGTGAAACCATGTTCTTTGTTGTCTTTGGGTATTCAGTCACTGTTTGTCAGATTCTCAACAGATTAAACACTCCTGTATTTTCTTTTGAGCTAGTGTTTGTAGTACAGCTTCATTCTATTTTCTGGCTTCTGAGAAAACAAAATCTATACTTGTTTTCCTTTTCCTTTTCTTCCTTTTTTTTTTGGTAATATTCTGGGTCTATGCTAAACAGATCACTGTTCAACAGTTTGACTGTGAACAAAAGAGTAAGAAATTACCATATTTTCATCTCAAAATGAAAATAATAAATAGTCTGCAAAGGGCAAAGGTTGACTGTTTCTTGCAGAATCTAATTTGCTATGCATTGCAAATTATACCAAGAAAACTGATTATGTGTGAGGTTTTTACTTCATTCTGTACTCTGCTATTCCATAAATGGTTGCAGGATAAACCTATTCAATTAAGATAAGGTACTGTACATTGTTCAGAAAATATATTATGCCTTTTTAAAAGTAAGTTTCTGGTTTTTCATCTCTTTTTTGAAGTTTTCTTTCTCATGGAAAAAGCCTCTGCTTTCTGTGTTCTTGTTTAACTCAAAGTACATTTTGTGATTGAAATAAAAAGTCTGCATTAAAAATACTGCAACGTTTAAAACATTATACATTAGTTTACTGATCCCTGTCATCAACAGTGAGATATAGGCCATATTTCTAGTGGTTATGTTAAAGCTGTGATATATTATTTGATATCATACAAAAATATATCTTATTATATATAATTCTATATTATCATAGCTCTATATTTATAATTTTATAATAATTTTATAATAATTATATAGCAATTCAATTTCAAAGGAAAACAAGACCTCTTTTAGAAAAGAACATTGTCCTGGAAGAACATCGTCCTGTGTTTGATTTTCAGATGCTCAGTCCTGCAGGTGAAATTTGGAGTCCCAGTCCAGTTATCATAATGTCTTAGAAAATAAAGTGCTTGGGAGTAGCATCCACTCAGAAATCCATTATGTTAAAAAAAAATCATAAACACTGAAATGAGAAAAAAAAAAGTTGCATGCAAAATCCTATTTTGTCTGTGGTCATAAACTTCTCTCGGTTATAAAGGTCTATTTCTGGGGTTACGTATATCTGGTATATCTATCTGAAGGTAGAGTTTACTGAGTGTAGAGTTTACACCAAAACCCAGTGTCTTTTCCGTGAAATCTCAAGCAAGTCTTAACCCTGGCTAAGAAAAATCCATATTGTTATCAATGTTTTTCATCAAGCAGAAAAATAATATGTAAGGGAAGTTACTCCTTTTTCTTTTTTTTTCCTCCTTTTCTTCTCTTCTCCTCTCCCCCTCCCTCCTGTCTCTCTCATTTCTTAAGAATGCAAACCCAGAATGGGATTTGTTACAAACTCTTCCTGGGTTCTGGTTCCTTCTTTCATATGTCCCTATATATTCTGCATTGTAAAGAATGAGAAAATACAGGAAAAAATATAGAAGCCAAATGCATGTTTTCTGCCTTTCAGCTGAGAATTGACAGTGCTAAGGCACCGATTCCAGCACTTTTAACCCTGCATGCCCTTCTGCATAGCAGGACAGCTTCAATACAGATTCCACACTGGAATCTACAAGCATGTTTCAGTTTCAAGATCTATGGTTTCAGTGATAACTACCAGTGATTGCAGCTGTAATACACACCAAGCCGAATTAGGGCTAATGTTCCGAGTGGTAAAACCGGTACAATGACAAGAAAGATTATTTTCTCCTTGCTGTTACAACCTTTCATTCCTGGGGAGAGAGAGAAGGCAAAGGTTGCTTTCCTGATCAGGCATCCCAGAAGCAATGTATTCTCTGTTACTAGAGGTTAAGATTAACTTGAAAATTAACAGCAGGAAGCCTCAAGCTCTCAGTCACAAAAGAGATATGGAATTATGCTCCAGGAAATAAATCCTTCCTCGCAAAAAAAAAGAAGCCATCCTGCATCTATCAGTTGACTCAGAAAACTGATGAGCATTCCCTACTCCTGGCAGATATGACTTCAAGATATTGTACTTAGTTGTACATTCATTAATTACCTTGAGTTACACAGCATAACGTGATCAGTGGTTTTCAGCTTATCGTTCCCACAAAAGAATGGCTTAGCCTCCTAACTGGTGGTGTCAGAAAGGCTGGGGAGGATGCTTGGGAGATAAAGGACTCTGCTTAGGTGACTTCAGACTCTCAGTTCTTGATATCCAATCCACTGCCATTTCACAGAATCAATCTTTCTCAGCTACTGGATTAACACAAGAAAAACACATAAAACACATTATATTGATGTTACTGGATACTATTTACTCAGCTAAAGAGCGTTGAAATATAGGTTATATACTTAAGAGTCAAAAAAGTCCCATTGCCACCATAGGATTTTTTAACTAAGCAGAATTCAGCTCGCCCTGCCAGGTATGGACATGAGATAAGCTTTTATCCTGAGCAAGCAATAGCAGAATAGAAGGTCTGTTATAGGCAATATGCAGGCAGAAATTGAAGCCAGATTCATGGGATCTGCACTGCTTCCTTTTTCCTAAGGCTCCAAGACACATCAAAATGCCTGAGGCACTACTGTGAGGGCAGACCCACCAGAGGCAAAGTCAGGGCACAGGTATAAATAAATTCTATGGCATCACTGCCAGAAAAACCAATTGGTTAGGTAATTTGGCTTACCAATTAGTGTAGGCAACCCACAGATGTACAGTTTATAATAAGTAATTTAAGCCGTCTGCATATAAAAATGACTTAATAGAAACACATGGAATCAGAATAATTTTTAAGCAGGTGAAGTAAGCTATTTTCCATGTTGCACAAACATAATAAGGTCATTTAAGAAACAATTATAAGGCACCACAGGGTGAATAAAGTATAAAATTAGAATGACTGATGGCCAATATAACCTTTCTTAGTTCCCATAATTGCCTATGTGTTCTACAAAGTTAAGTAAAGGGACACATGCAATTTAGTTGCTGTTCTATGATTAGCTTTTACTGAGGAAATAGGATGATTCCAGAGCAGGCATTTAGCTCAAGGAATATAGAATTAAGCAATGTTTTCTTCATATTGCTGGTAAGGTTGTTTTTTTTTTTAAATTGCCTAACTTTTTTTAAATTTATACCTTGAGAAATGTTCTCTCTCACTCTAAAATGTCCATCAGCCTTGGAGAATTCATCACTGAGCACCAGCACAGTAGCTGTCATTCAGACAATTGTCTACCAGATAATTCAACCTACCCTGCTATCTTCTCCAAGGGAGTGAAATAGCCACGTAACAGGAGCTTAAATGCTGGTTTTATCCAAAAGACTATTCTGCTCGTGAAGCAGCCAATTTTGAAAGGTTATAAGTCCTTTACATGCTTTACATTCTGTCAACAAAACAACGTACTGTTAAAAGTAACGTAGTCTCTCTAATTATAATCAAATAGCCCACGATATATTTTATAAAGCTTCCAAAGTCTGCTAACTTATCCATACCTCTCTGGCTCTTATGACTACACAGATTTGCTTCTTATGAAAAGGGGTGGTTTATGCCTTATCAGCTGTTTGGAAAAAATCTTGATTTTACAGTCTATCAAAGCTTGACATAAGAAAGACAAAACATTTTTTATATATCACTACTGACAGAAATATTTATCTTATTTTAAGCTAGTTAATATAGCTTTTAATTAGGGCTTTTACTTAGAGAATTATAGCCATTCCTCTAGTCTGCTACTGTTTTCAGATTTAATGCAATCAAACCACAAAATTTTGTGATATAGAAAAGAACAGTACAGAAAAAGTAAATGGACTCTTAAATAGAAATATTATGACCTTGAGATTTAAATACATGTACCTAAATAAAAATCATGACTCCATGCAAAAATCCAACAGCAGTGTTGGATTGTAGCTGTCTTTTGATACATTAAAAGTAGATGACTTATTTTAAATTAATCAAAAATGTAGAACTCAGCAAGAGAATGCTTATTAAAATCCCCCTTACACAGGTATTTCTCATTAGCTTTGAAAAGCTGCTACAGCAAATACTTCTCTACACTTAGCACCTTCTTGCAAAAAATTTGAACATATTTTTCCTATTCTACTGAATGAAGGGACTGTAGTAAACAGCAATTCTAACTAAACTCATATTTTATTGTCCAACTACACAGTCCCTCTCAGCACTGCCTTACAACACAGAAACACAGAACACACTGAGTTGGAAGGGACCCATCAGGATCATCAAGCACAATTCCTGGCCCTGTGCAGGACACCCCAAGAGTCACATCATGTGCCTGAGAGTGTGGTCCAAACAATTAATATCATTGACCTCTACAATACCCCTGTAAGTAAATATAATTTTTCCCACTGAAGAAGTGAGACAATGGAAAATAAATGCTTTATCAAGGATCTCACTAAAAATCAAAGGCAAGATATCCATGTAAAGCATCTGTGTCCTAGTCAAGACAAAATTAATAATCCGAAGTATTTGGCATAGTACAAGAATAAAGTTGACAGCTTATGCTTTTCCACATTCTGGTTTAAGGCACTGTTGCGGTTAATTCTAGAATCATAATTACCTAATATCCTTTTATTCTGACAGAAACCACCTGCAGGCCCAGAAACAAGGTTCTTCTGTCTCTGATGATAGAAATGAGATATTTTAGTCAGTTTGGAAGTTTGGAGTCATGGTCTGAAGGCCAGGCAAGAAGAACTCATGAAGCGATCAATTTTATTTCTTGCAACATCAATCCTAAAGAATTTTTGAAAGGCAAATTAGAATCTAAATAGATAATATTGATTTGGGTGAACTTTACTTGAGAATTTTGAAATCTTGTGGACACAGCTCTAGAAATCTCTTCCCAAATATCTTTATCTCCCAGCCACAACGAGTCTGCCAGTCTGACAAGCAGCTATGCCCCACAGCAGCCTCAGGATAATCCACCTGCCACTACTTGAGCTTAGTTTCCACACCTGAATTCATGTCTATCCTTCTAGAAGAGGAAATTTGTCTCTTAATATTAAAACTATCTTTCTTCAAAGGCTTTAAATGAAATAAGAATGGAATTTCCCCCTTGTGTTCAGTTTTACTACTTAAGTTTAAAAAAATTTAAAGTTTTATTCTCCTGAATAACTGAAATAATCTGCTGCCTCTGATCTAAATTGCTCTTTGGGGCCAGAATTGCCTAAGAATTATCTTCAAAACCAGGCACTCAGCCTCAATGGAAAGCAAACCTGTAAGCACAGCCCTCATCATGCCTTCTAAATCATGGAAGGTGTACCAGGTAAGTCTGTATGCTGCTAGGCACACTGCCTGCACTCAAGTCTGCGTTTCGGATTTGAGGATGGCAGTCAAGCAGGATGCAGAGCATGTTGCATTCAAGACCTCTTCAGCGGCAACTAGGTCTCATCTCACATACAGCTAAGCCACTATGGAAATACAAAATGATAGAGAGGTGATGAAGTATTTTTTAGGTAAAAAGTCTATTCAGTCCCACATCATATACTTGTGTTTCACACAAACTTTATAACAATGGCCAAGCTGTGCTGTTCAAGGGAAAGAATACTGAATATATCAATAAATCCCATAGCTTTAATAAATGGTACTAACTAAATATTTAGCAGCTAAACTTCTTGGTCAAAGCTACATTCCTCTGGTATTTTTTGAGACAAATGTAGATTAAAACATTTTCAAACAAAATAATAGGTTTTTTGAGATTCTTTAGGTATACAGAGAAGGACTTTGACTCCACTCTTGAGGTCCTTAAGCAGCAGGAGGAAAAACTTCTGTTACATGAAGTACTTACCATGAACACACTCAACATTTTCCTGCCTCTTAGGAGTGTTTTCTAGCTCAGAAGTAAAGTCCTCCAGAAAAAAATGTCTTTATTCACTACTTATCTTGTAATGCCTAGTACAGCAGGACTGAGACCTCTGGCTGTAACTGCTGCAAAAATAATGTAGATGAGAAACATCTTCAAATTATTTCTGACTCTAAAGAATGCAGTCTATGGTGTGCAAGTATCCAGGCTTTCATTACATAGCCTTAAAGTTATTTCTTTCCATGATGAAAACTGTTCTGAGAGATCTTATCTTTTATTGAGCAGTGACAGTGACAGCCTTGGAGTATTTCTCTCTTATTCAGCATATTGATGTGTAGGCAGTACAACAGTGTGAAAAATGTAAGATTATCTTTGGGCAATAAGACACTGTTATGAAGTAAAACTCAACATATAGGATTAGAATTGTTCACTGAAGTAAAAAAATCATGTAATAATCTGCAGATTGGTAGTCTCAATGTTTCATGCATGTTCTGTAGCTTGTAAATCACCTCTCACTCCATTTCTGACAGAAAAGCCAAACAGTTCATCTTCAAGAAGTCTCTTTCCACTGCATGAGAGTTACCAATTCTAGCACCGGAATGAGACGAGAAGGTAATTCATGACCTTACTTTCCGCCTTGGGACCCTGTCAGTCCCAAAGGTGTAGCTAGATTTTTTTTTTTTATATTGTCCTAAGATCTGTAAGTAAGATGAAATACAACATCTTCTGGGAAAAAAAAGAAAAATCTATTCACAAAATCAGTACGGGACTAATTGTGAACAAGGAAAAAATCCCATTAAGACCTGATAGTAGACAAGGCCATTTGAGTTATGAACAAAAACACATACCAGCATATTTATTTTGTTCTCTCTAGGAAGAGAAGAGAAATGGTAATATTCAGTAACTAACTTCCAGTAATGCACAGGTGCCCATCATCACTGTATGATCACTAGCCTGTCTGACAATTAGCCAATACACTGATTTTTATCACTTACACAACAGGGTCATATTTTCTTTTCCTGAAGAAGCTCTACTTTAAATAGCACCTTTTAGAGACAGCTGAAGTTCATCAGTTGATGACAGGAACTAGACAGTGCCATCTGCCTTAGCAGCAGTTCAGGTAATAGAAAAGAAAAGTTAATTGCCAAACATGAAATGTGCAGGAGTGGATTTTTTTTTTTTAACTTCCCATTAAAAGTGGATTTACATGGCTCTATGTGATACTCTGACAAAGCACTTCAAGACTGCTCTAAAAGAGCTTTGCAATCCGTCTAAGTAGCCTGTGTTGAATATTACATTATCACAGTTTTGTTGCTTTTGGTATCTGAAGTAGTTAGAGAGCTTTGGTTAACACCCCACAGCACTTAGATGCAAAATGCATACCAGCATAATAGCTGTACTTAAGGGGTATGTATGTTTTTCCTCCCTTCCCGGGCTAACAAAGGTTATCTCCAGGATACTGTTAAGGAGAAGCATTACTGAAGCCACTAAACAGGTGTTGCACATCTAGGTCTCATGCATCCCACCCTGCCCTGAAGGTTATCAAAGCGGAGCAGCAGAAAAAGTGGCTCTGCAAAGCATTTGCTTTGAGGAACTCAGTAGCAGACACGAGGGCTGACTGGTGACTCTGGGGCCACAAAGGCTGAGACAGGTGACTCAGAGGTGGGCAAGGTGACTCACAGGTGGGCAACAGCAACAGGAAGATCTCGTGATGGAAGGAAGCTTCAGATGGCCTCACAGATATGGGGCAAAATACTTCCTCCACAGGGTAAGGCTGAGAGCTGAGGACTGCATTTCCCCTTTTTTGCAAGCATGTGAAAGGGAGAGGAACACACTTAAACTGTGATGATGACTGTAGTACTGCTTCTGTTTTTCATTCAACAATCATTTAGTTTAATAGGAATAAATATATCTGCAGTCAAAAACAGTATCTCAACTCTACCTCATTCCAGGTGGATTTTCTCAGTTCTAGGCAACAGATTCAAGCTCTTCTTCCCTAGTGTTTCCTATCACAGAGACACCAATTTATTTTCACACAGTAGCCTGGGTTCAGCAGGAAAAATTCCTTAGCGCCAGTTAGTTTGCAGCAAAAAATGGGAAGTACAGGGTTTGTCCTCCAACAGGGAAGTGATCCATGGACCTGGACCCACTCCCCAGGTGATCATGTACTCCATCACATATCAAGAAGAGAGCAGCACCGTTTCAAAGGGGCTGAAAACAAGCTCTTGGCACTCTGGGCAACTGTGCTCAAGAAGCAGTTGGAGGCTCTGGAGCTGCAGAGGTCTTGCCAACCTTGCAGCTGTGGCCACCCTGGCCCTGGAGAGTGCTCCAAATGCACGAATGTTCCTGCCCTTAGATGAATTTCAGCTCTCAGTATATTTGCTATATATCTATGCTACCATCATAGAAAATATAGGAGCCTGGGTGTCTGCTGCAGGCCTGCAACTATCCAGTCAGCTGACTGCTTGACTCTAAGGAAGAAAACAGGTAAAAACAGAAATTTCCGTGAGAATATTACTGCCAAGGAAAGACAGGTTGTTGAGCTACTGCCTCTTTCTTAGAGGGTATCAGTACTATACTAAAAATTTAGCATATACCTCTCCACAATATCTTCTAATCAAGCTCCAGTAGGTATTTATACTACCAAGTAAAATTATGTCATATTTAGAAGATTATTTTGCTGGCATATACACAGAATTTCTTGGACTCTTGCACTGATGAGAATATAATTTCCATATTGGGGATCATTAGAAAAATTAAAACAATGTCTCCTGTAAAATTAAACACAAGCTGCATGGGGAATCTGTACAGCCCTATTCTCACTTTAGAATTTGGCAATAACACCCAGCCCTTTGGGCCAGTATCTGTGTAATCTAGATGTATTACTATTATTTTTGAAGTGTCTATAACAGTGGTTTTAACACGCTGAAGTTTGCCAAGAATCTGAACTCCCAAAGCAATGTCTTTAAAAAACTATTCAAAAAACTACATTTTCTACTACACTCTCAACTGTAGCATGTTCTTATAAAGGTCACATTCTGAAAGTTTGCATGGAACAGACTGCACACACTTCATCTTATAACTGCCTGTCCAGACACATCCAAACTAATAAAAAACATGAGAATTTTTAAAGAAGAATCATGTCTTGCTCTGGTTCTGAGTCACCAGGGATGAGAACATCCAGTTTTATGCCCACTAGTTTTATTTAGTTTAGCTTCAGCAAAATCTCTGCACCATCACAAAACTCAAAATAAAAATCTGTCCTTTTCCAGAACATAGTATGCCTGCCTTTTTATTTAACTTCCTAATCTCTTGAAAATTCTCTTTTTTTTTTTTTTTGGGCTATCTGCAGACTGTCTTTGACAGGATTACAGGAACCAAGTCTAAATTATGCTTCTCTATGAAGCAGTCTTGGACTGCCACTGTCTCTCTGATCCAAATTCCCATGAGCCAAAATTGTTGGATTTGGCAAGTCTGCAGTTACACATGGCCTCCAGCTGTTCTATGATAGGTTAGGAAATAAACTGGCCTTCATCCAGCTCAAGGGATTCATATCAAAAGCTGTGTAATAAGAATTATATGTGTTCAAATGTAAACATTCACATTTTATTCCCCTTTTTTTTAACAGTCCACAGATAATTATTATATTAGTAATAAAACAGGAAAAATGGCCTTTTCTTCTTGAAAAAGAAAAGGATATATTTAATTCAAGCTGAGAACTATATGAAGTCTTCAGGATTAAAGACAGTCTCCTAACAAGCATATATAAAAATTATAGCTATTCCACAGTTTAAGTAACATATGCATAGTTCTCATACAGAAACAGTGGTTCAGAAAAGACTGAGCATTTATTAACAAAGGTATAAGTACCTATTTTTTTGTTCCAAATATTAGTAGTAGATTAACATCTCTCAATCTTTTAAAGCCCCATTCACATTACAGGAACATTTGTGCATTTTGTTATAAGAAATTAGAGTGAGTTCAGTTACACTTTAGTGACAGGATATATGGTCAATAATAAAAATACCAAAGCCTTTTAAACCTTTTAAAATTAAATAAAAGTTCATCATCAGCAGAGAGATGAAAATCCCTCCATTGTCCACCAATCCTTACCACCGAAAGGCACTGTAAATAGCATTTAATAAAAGGCCAAGAAGTGTCCTCTGGATTCAGTTTCAGCTGAGTTAGATAAGCAGTTGAGTTAGAGAAAGTTGAGTTAGATACAGAAATCATTTGAACAGGACTCACAAGAATAAATGCAGACCAATCTGACATTTAAGAGAATGTATGGCATCAGTTCTTAAGTGAAATAATAATGTGGAGTGATAATGAGTGTCAGAGAGATGACTAAACAATCTAAAAAGTGAGTTAGTAATCACACTAGCACTTTTTGCTAGCAAATCACCGTAAGAATCTAAGCAGGTCGTACCATTATTTTGTTAGAATCATGACTGAAATTTCTTAGCTACTCAGCAGGCACCAAGAGAATGATATACAATGAAGGAATTGCACTTCACAAAACTTTTGACAAATAATGATATTCTGAGGCTGGTTTGTTTTTTGAGTATAACTGCCTACACTTCAGTAAGATTAAATTTTTATTAAAAGACTTTTTCCTCCTTTTCTTCTCTTACTGTGAAAATTTGTATACTCTATTGTTGTGACACAGTTCTTTTTATGAGAGAAAAAATAAAAAGGATTAAGAAAAAATGACCTAAATAATAATGATAATTTACATTTCCAATAAAAAAGATGCATTTTGAAAAGTATTTGTATCACAACTGTCTCTACACAGACCAGTGGAGATTATGCTAAGTTTTATATTGGCAAATAGTGAGATATAAACCTGATCCTAAGAATTTACAGAATAAGTGACAGGTATCAGGGACTACAGTAAGTAAGTCTGTAAGTGGCAGCTACTAAGTTTCTACTAGAGATATTGCTACTGCTGCTGACTTCATGTAGAGAGTATTACAGAGGAGTCAAATCACATGGTTCTGGCTAGAACAGTGTTAAAACAGATTCCATGATCCTAAGACAGATAGGATGAGATAATTAAGATTTATAGAGAAAATAAAACAAAAAAGACTAAACAGATGAGGCACATCTACCCAACTGGGATATGTGGATATGCACCACAAGCCCTCTACTCTCACTTGTACACATATTTGGCTACCGTGGGTGCTTCTCTCACTGCCCATTGCCTGCAAATCAGGGGAACTGAGAGACAGGACCTTGCCAAGTGCCACGGCACAGATCCACAGATCAGCTCCAACGTAACTAAGTAGACTTGCTCAACATCAGAAAAAAAGTTAGGGATCATTATGGAGGAGAAACAAGGATTCCTACCTCCTGGCCAAAAGACTGTACAGATTTCTATTGTGAAAGCTGACTGAGAAAATGAATATGCAGTTTAGGAGCATCACAAAAGTATGTGGAAGAAAAGGATCCCCTACAACAATCAGTGTGTTACCAAATGCCCAAGCAGGCTCTGGCTGTACTTCACAAGGAATGTTATGCTATTCCCCACCTGCCCCAGTAGATTTACCTTCTCATCAATAATAAAGAATTTGCTTTCCCCAAAAGCCCAGGCAGACTAGAAGTAAAACATCTTTGTGTGTACTCAAAGATAAAGCAAACACTTGTAGCTTTCGCTGATTAGCAATTACAAGATTAGGCCTGGGAGGAAAAATTCTGTAAGATTTATAACTGGAAAGCACTTTTATAGGCCTTTGTGGACCATCTGGTAGAATTTAACAGGAAACTATGCTTACCTCATGGAATTCTTTGCTGGCATTTTCCATTACATCTAGGGCTTTTTCTGTCAGGAATCTCTCCATACATTTTGCTGACACTAAGATTCCCTGGATGAAAGAATGAGCTCTGCACTCATTATAATGGACAACTTCTCTCCAGTCTTTCATTCTATCATTGTAAATGAAGTGACACTAAAAAAAGGACATTTTGGGCCATTTCCTGGCAGGACATTATGCAATTCTGTTCCTTCCTTAACCTATAGGGCAATAAGCACCACACATCAAATATGCCCTATAGCTCCTCTGCTGTCCTCTTTACCATTCTTCAAAAAAAGAAAATGCAAAAGCATGGTTCTGCCATTACTTGTGTCCACAAAATATCAGACTATTGCAAGATAGCCTGTATTTGCAGTACTTGAAACTCTGCTTTTTCCTCTCATTCAGACTAAATTCTTTCCTTTCTTCTCCCTGCATGTGACCAGTTTCTCACAGGAGACCTAGTCTGGCACAGCAGAGCCATGAAAAGGCATCAGGATAAATTCTCCACGATGTAAATTAGAGTGTTCCAGTCCAATCACATCCCCATCGAGGTCCTCAAATGAAACCTCCCACTGAGATACAAGCGATTGGGTTTCCATCTGTGTGTCTTGCTGTCAGTGGCTATTGTTTAAGTAAACACTGGTTTGTATTCCTTTTTTTCCTATTCAATACATGTTGAAGCTTGGTTAAAAGGAAACAAAAATTGCTGTATTAAAAGACTAGTATTTTCAGCATCTTGTGATGTAAATTGCTAATTTAAAACCCAAAATATTGTTAAAGTGTCTTTATTTAATAGCAGACGATTGCAAGCTGTAATTTGCAAGCTGTAGTTGCAGATGGCAATGTTTTTCTCTCTTTTCAGCAGTACAGTAAAGTATTTACTGCAGTGATCTGCAGACAATGACATACCAACTGTGAAAGAAATGCTCAGGGGTAGTACAAACTATTGGGATTCCCATGAGGTCCTGCATGCAAGGTACCTGCAACTAAAGCATGAAATTTAAATACCAATTAAATTATTAAAATCTCTTACATTGTCTCAAACAACAACTCTTTGCAACAGACACTTTCAGTATGTTCAATTGCCAAGTATGTTTCTAACACAAAACAACAACTCTTGTTTTCTTTCCTGATTTTTAATCCCTTTAGATTGCACACACTTATTTTCCAATTCAGACCTGGAGGCCCAAGTCTGGATTTGAAACTGACAGCCACCATCTGGACCACATGAGCAGAAAAGGTTATATATGATCTGGCACGTCTAGCATACGGTTCCATTTCTTGTACATCAGGACATGCCAAAATACTATGAACATATTAAACAAAAGCTTTTTTATTTATATTTCATTTTGTTAAAAAAATCATAGATGTTTATTTTTCAAGAGAAAAATTACTTAACATCATCTATTTAATAGCATTGTATGAAACATTTAAATACTGCATTCTGTAGTGCCATCTAGGGGACTTAAAACCTGGAATAAAGCACTCATCTGATAAAAAAGAAAACAGTAAAAAATCAGCTATGACTGCCAAGGCAATTTCTTATGTATATCTAGTGGTTTGGATTACTTTTTCCTGCTACAATAGGAATATTTGAACAAGGTCCATGTATAGTATCACATCTGTTGAATCAATAAATAGGAGAAGATGTATTGTTCTATACCTCTCCTTTATGGACAAATAATTCACAAAAGCAATCTTAAAAAAATATCTGAAATAAAATCAGTGTTGTGCTCTGAAATGGGATTTAGAAAAAATTTCTAGCCTTAGTTCAGTTACCAGGAAATATATGGAATTTTTTTTTGCACTACAGATATTTATAAAAAGATCAGACATGTTATTGTATAAAATTACAGGAAACTGAAATAAAACAGGAGAGCTACTGGCATTTTGTTCGACCCTCAACTTCATTCAGATTTTTTTTTCTATAGTTTCCTGAACCAAATGGCATTGCATAGTAATTTCCAATGCATCAATGAAGAAATTGTTTGCAGTTATTAACTTTGTATCATATTGATAGCTAGAACAATCTATAAGCCCTTCAAACGCATTAGCATTTTTTCTTCTTACAGAAACCTACTATAGCAAGTTCACACATTAAATAAGTGATCACTCAAAAGGGAAATGAATAGCAAAATTCAGACATTGTACACCAGAGAACTACAAGCCTACCTTGACTCAGATGATTGACATGGCCCATTAGTTCATAACAACATATAAAACCAGACCTCTCTGGATCATCAACAGACATCAGCTGCCAAAACATCATTGAAATCAGCGAATAAGTTACACAGTCAGAGAACCTACCAACACACTTACAGGATCTTGCATTTTTTCATAGTCCCAGTAACAGATCGCTTTCTGTCTCATCAGGATGAGAGACAGGATCATTTACTATACTTTTGAATTGCCAAACCTCTCATTTTGACATTTTACCTGGAAAATATGTACATTAAACATTTGTAGTTACATGCTGAAAACTATTTGTTCATAAGGGTAAGATTTGAAAAGCACCTAATAAGTGTCCTAAAAACATACATAACACGGCTTTTGATAAAGCTTTTATTAGGAGCTATTTTAGACAGTAGGCAGGCTTTGATCCTAAAAGAAGCTTCCATATTCAGCTGGCTACCCTCAGCTCACTGCTCTTCTCACTGCAAACTGCCACCTAGGTGCATTATCCTTTCCATCCTCCAGTCACACACTCTACATCATAAAGTAATATATTCCTTCCTTATCACGTCCCCAGCCCATGTTCCTGGATCTTCTTCCCCACATTTTTATCACATTCCATCAACCCAGTGCTACACTCTGTACCTGCCAAGGCCTCTAACCTGTGATCCCACTCAGAAGGACAAAGCACAACAGTGGATCAGGCACTTGAGAGTGCATAAAGGAGTAGGCAGTAAAGACAGGCTCTTATTACACATCTTCTGATCAATAGTAATTGTAGTTTATTTGGTTCTTGCCCAATGCAGACCAACAGGTATATCACAACTTAATGAAAGGAGAGGCAGAGGCTCTGAGGGTGTATTCCTATGGGAGGTCATTCTGCTCCCTGTAATTAGCCCACAACAGTTTAAAAGGGATTTATAGGGGACGACGCAGTATCTGAAAACATGATTCTACTAAGTGATGTTAGATTTGTTGGCCCCTTCTCCAGCAGCTCCAGCCCAGGACCGTCTTGCCCAACTCTGGGAGCCCAGTCCAGTTGAGACCCCTGGTCTCTGCTCAGCCTGAGGGACGTGGTTGCTGTTTTCCTGACCACAGCTTCTACTAGTAGCAAAGCTGCACATGTATCCCAGAGACACAGGACAGGTCACACAGACAAGCTTCCACAGACAAGGTGCTGCCTCCAACAACACCTACACATAGAGCTCATAAAACACAAGCCAGCCAGCCCTCCTCCTCTTCAGCTGGTAGAAACAGGAGGTCAGCAGTGCAGGCAGGCACACAACAATCTCTAGATTCACAAGCACACATTTCCTCGGGTACCTGCGCAGCACTCTGTCCATCCAGCACCCTCTCCCCCTACTTGCCAGCTACTCCAGCTGGGCACTCACTAGCAAACACACACGCTCGCAAATTCACCCCTCGTGTACTTCACTTTATCAGGTCTCCGTGGATGCACCAGCACAGATCTTCTACCCATCTAATGCTCTAGCCCAGACTCAAGGCGCCCTCCTCACTGTCTGGACCATCCTGAGGTTTTGCTAACAAAACCCCCACCCCTCACACACACCTGGTTGGAGAAGAACGAGCAGCAGCTGGCACCTGGCATTCAGGCTGTGGCCCACAGTCCCACTCCAACCACCAGTGCCCAGTCCCTCGCTTTCCTCTCTCACACACCACTGCTCCCTTCTCCCCAGTAGCTGGGAACACACAGTGTTCCTGTCCAAGTGGCTGGAAGTTAAAGACTCACACTAACTCCAGAGGACGTCACAGAGGCCCCACTGGCTCCAGTAGCTGTCACAGGCACCCTCAGCCCTGGCCCATCTCCAGTAGCTAGCACAGAACCCACAGGCACACATACAGGTCTCACTAGCGACTGGCACTTAGTCCTTGCAACACACACACACACACACAGAGTGAGTATACACACACAGATAGTTAAGAAAAGATTTAGTAAGATATAGGAAGATAGGACACACTGCAGAGATTAAGCATAGGGCTTGGTCAGACAATGTACTGGCCTGCCCCATTTTACAAGCAACCAGTCTCCTTCCCCTGCAGGTTCCCCACAGGTTCATACTTATCTATTCATCCTTGGCAACCTCCCAATCCAGAGTCCCCCTGGTTTACAATTTTATCTGCTGCAAAGTCCACGTTGATCCTCCTGGAAGTGGCATCTGTGGTTCCTTGATAGCCCATAATTAGTGTGAGTGGTGAGGTCAGGTGTTTTGTCACTGTCACCATGTTTGCTTTATCAGGTCTGTGTCTTGGTACATTTTGGTTTCTGGCTTCCTCCTTTTTCTTTTGGATTCCCAACAGACAAGGTCCCTGATCAGATCTCTAGATTACCTCCCTGGAATAAACATTCTGACACTTTTACAGGTCCCCATCAATTAGTGTGATTGATCAGCTTTGGTTCCCATCACTGCCTCCCTTATCTTTGTGTCCTTCTTGTTCAGGGCTTCCTCCTTTTCCAATTATCCTTTGGCACTGGAAAGGTCCTTGACCAGATACCCTTAAAGCATCAGATACTCTGGTATACAGCCTTGTACACACCCTTCCATACCAGAGGTAAAAAGCATACCAGAGGTTCTGCCTTCCCCAGGGTGGCTGATGCTGCTGATGCCCACCTGCCTATTTCTCCCCACTTCCTTTGTGGGAGAAATTATTGTTTCCTTTATACCAGTGGTGACCATAAACGGAACAGTGCTAATGGAAGAAGTATTTTTCTTTTTTTTCAATGAGCAGAGAACTACAGAGAATATACCTCAAAACCAGAAAAAAAGTCAATATATTTGACATTTTCCAGGCTACAGGACTTAACTGGTTTGAAAACTTTGAATGAAATAAAGTTTGAAGCAGTGTTGATATAGAAAAGGATGCAAAATACAGGCTTTGCAGCAGCAATTATTTTTGAGGATAACAATCTGTTCACATAAAACACCATCTATATTTAAAATAAGAAGTCACAGGAGATCAGGGGAATTACAAAGCAATGAGACTTACTGTGGTTTCAGAGAAAGTAATTAAGAGCCTAATTAAGGACAAAACCATATAAAAACAAAAGTAAAGCTTGATGGGGGAAAAAACAGCAAAACTTCCACAAGAGGAAAGCACTTTTTCCAACCCTGATATATTTCTTTGAGGCAATGAATACTCAAACAAGATTTTCTGGGCCAAATTCAGAGAGGAATTTGAAAAAGGCATCTAATCCATGGAAAGGACAAATTTTACTTCACAGTAGTATAAGGTAATGTACCCAAGCAGTAAGCTGACAGCCTGGAAAATTAGATCTTACTTCACCATAACCAGATTGTGCACCCACTATCTGATAACCATAATAATAAAGTAGAAGCTTAAGGCAATTCTAATGGACTTGCTATACTTTGCATGACAAAACTAACATTTAAGGTATCTACAGCAGTATGTAACTGCTGTAACATCCCTATATGGACAGTCATGAGTCATACATTATGTTTTTATTTTCTCTATACGGAAGATATAGGGGTAGAGGGAAGTTATATATCTGGTCTACTGTCACAGTAAATAAACATCAGTTTGGAAATAACACCTCAGTCTCCAGATTACAAGTAACAACTGTATTTTTACTTTTCTTTACAACTCTATACCAATAATAAAATATGAGGAGTGAAACTAGAAACTCACTGGAGCTTCCAGTGTGCTCCTGCAGAAGACTGTAAGAGACCTCATGGGGTCAATCTAGATTGACTGAATGGGGAATGCTTTTGAAAGATGCCAGGGAGTAAAAGCAGAACATTATTTTGATGGACAATCAAGGGACCAGAATTGTGCAGGCAATTTAGACATATCCACCAAATTCTCTGCTCCTGCCTACAGGAGGTCCAAAGCAAAAGCTATGCCCAAGAATATGCACTTCACTAACATCCATGTAGAATATCCATTCTGAGTTTGTAATTTGTTTTTTCAATTAACATTTTCCAAACAGAACTTTTAGTCAATAAGATTTCTGACAGACTTAAGCTGTTTTGCTTCAGGGGCAATCAAAATGTCAAGAACTCCCAGACAACACAGGACATCCCTGACAAATGGGAAATCCTGGAGGCTTATCAAGGGTAGAGTACTGCACCATGCTACTAGAGCTAATGGTGCAAAGAAAATGTGGACAGAACTCAAAATGGGGTTCTCTTCTCTTGTTGTGGACAAGAAGAAAGACTCAGAAATGAACAGATATATGTGGCAGAACAACTGAATGCATACCTGAGCAGTCAGCAACTCTTTATTTTCTTTCTTCATAGTGCGCTAGGAGACAGACATGGTGGCCCAACAAGGAGAGCTTTGAACTAGGGCTCCACATCCAGAGGTAAGCTAGAAAGCAATTTATATGGGGAAAGTCAGCATAGGAAAGGCTGCGAATGCACAGTCCTGCTTCATGTGCTTCTATACTAATGCTCACAGCTTGGACAGGAAACAAAACAGACAGACAAAGTTATCTCGGTAGAAGTAAACAATAACACAAGATGCAGACAAAAATAACAGAAGCTGCAGCTTGGGAGGTTCAGGCTGAACTTCTAAAGTACTTCACTGGAAGAGGAGTGCAGGACTCAGTAGTCAGTAGATTCATTGAGCTGCACATCGGACTACAGGACTTCCAAGCATTCTTTCAAAAATATTCTTCTAGGATTCTCTGACATATTTAATGTGCTCCATCTGCTCATTTGAATTTAGTCAATGGGATAGGACTAGTGCTCTTCTGAAGACAAACACCTCAAAACTGAATAATGTGAATGTCAACTTCTCAGCATCATTTTACTCTACAAATCTGCTCCTACTGTGTTGCACTACTTACTAAAATAGACCTAGCAAAAGAAGGAAATTTTAATACCTGTAGGAATTAAGGCTACTGATACAAACCCAGTATGATTTTCAAGAATTTCAATACCCACTTCTATTTCTTCTAATACAAAGCTGAACGCTTCTGAAAAATCCCCTTTGGCATCCATCTGAATCTTCAGGCACCTTTTAAAATTTAGACCTAAATTTTCTAAGCTTCTTTGGAAAATCCCAGCCTTTATCCTTTTAGGAATGAAAAGAATGAACAGTACAATTTGAAGTTAAGGAAAAGTAATAGCTCATGCACATAGTATCAGCAAATTAACTACAAATATGTGCTTAACATTCTTCAAGAGAAAAGCCCTGCAAAAGATAGGACACATCAGAAAGCTTATAAAGCAAGATAACCATTATTTTCAATATAATTCTTCTAACCTGATTCTGAAGTCCTCATTTTAAATTATTTAATGGTTTTGATCAGACCATAGTGGTTTTTTTCATCATTCATTTCGCTGACTAACATAAGAAACATAATTATCCGTCAATTTTACAAAGTTTGCATTTCATCACATATTTAATATTATAGAATTAATCATGCAGGAAATTCAAGTGCAGAGACTAGAATAGATCAAATTAAATAAATGATAAAAGTAGGGAAAAAACCTCAAAACATTTTTTTTTGAAAATGGGAAGCTAGCAAGACTTCTTGTTATCATTGTTTAATCCCAGACTGCAACAAATTACCACATATCCACTCAATCAGTCCCTTTTGGAATGGGGGAGAGAACCAGAAGAATAAAAGTGACAAAATTCACGAGTTGATATAAAGGCAGTTAACCTGCCCACGCAAGAAAAGCAAAACAAGGAATTAATTCACCCCTTCCCATGGGTACGCAGGTGTTCAGCCATCTCCAGGAAATCAGGGCTCCACCTCAGGAAATGGTGACTTGGGAAGACAAATGTCATCATTCCAAACATCTCCCCTTCTTTCTTCTTCCTCGCAGCTGCATATGCTTAGCATGATGCTACAGGGTGTGGAATATCCCTTGGGTCAGTTGGGATCAACTGTCCCAGCTGTGCCCCCTCCCAAATTCTTGTGTACTCCCAGTCTCCCCACTGATGGGGTGGAGTGGGAAGCAGAAAAAGCCTTGACTCTGTGCAAGCACTGCTCATCAGTGGCTAGAACAACATTCTGTTATCAATAATATTTTCAGCAGAAATCCCAAACATTGCCCCATATTAGCTACTATGAATAAAATTAACTCTACCCCAACTATAAGCAGCATACTCATAAAAGCTGCTACCAGCTGTGAATGACTTGTTATTTCTATCGCACAGAACTAATAAAACTTTTTATACAATATTCATAAAGCTGTGAGGAAAACCACAATAACAACACGTTAGAGTTGTATTGTATGTTTTGTCAAGGATCTATGACAATCTTCCCAACTAGTCAACCGCAAGAGCTAAGCAACTCCTCTATGAGGCTTTTGTCAAAAACTGGGTAAATGGAGGCAACAAGAATTTTAATGGTAGGGGCTGAAATAGATAATAAGTGTCCTGCTACCCACTGCTGTGCTTTTATTTCAAATAATTCTTTTGCTAGCTCATTTAGGAAAAGCTAATCCCTGCTTTATCTATTTTTTTGAGTAGCACCCAACATCTGACAATATCCCTTGTGGAGAAAACACATTGATTTTACATGAGTTTAGATCATCCAGTCTCAGACTTTTCTAGGTCAAGAAGGACCATGACAGATTTGTGTAGCACACTACACTACTTCATAGACTAACAGAAGAAGCAGAGAGCTGACACGTGTAAGGAGCAAGAAGCATTTGTAATTATGTTGTCAGGGTACAAAAAAGCAAGTTCCCTGCTCAACTTATGCTATAGATAACCTTCCTCATGCAATATTCAGAGCAGACTTCTATCACATTATTAGCAATCTCTTAGCATCAGAAATAATGCTGGTGACACTCGTCATCTAATCCTTTCATTATAAGTTAGAGTAGGATCAGCAGTTGATCAGCACTAGGAAGAGCTATATTTCTCTGAAGTTATCTCCATAGAAATGGCTGATTTAATCCTAACCCTCAGTTTATCAGTTCATAACTTTATCCTTTGCAAAAAGAACCTACTTGTAGAGAATGATACATTATAGTCCCTATTAATATTTTCATCTTTTGACACATTGCATATCCCCTCCGGAATGAAACAATTAGAAGCACAATAGCAAAACTGCTGCAGCAGCCAAAAATCTTTGAATGCTGAATTTGGAGTCCTGTATTGAGCAGCTAGCTGGGGACTCCTGAGTCTTGGCTTTTCCCCCCATGGTGCAAGTCAGCCACTTGGATAGGTGAAGCAGTGATTATTACAGCAGGTCAAGAGAGTACGGAAACCATCAGTGAATCAAAGATCTGGAAGCATGAAAAGTGATATGTAGAACACCTATTTGCTGAGTTCAGCAGCACTTAAATTAAACATTGCTTATGTGACTTTTCTTTCACAGGAAGCATAGTATTTCAATGTGTCTCTCATTGCCTGGCAGTCCTGCACCTATTTAACTCTTTACACTAGCCTGTGTGCCAGTTCTCTGCAGCATCCCATCTGTGTCTGTTCTTCAAAACACCCCCAGCTTCCCTGTTTCATGCTGCATCATCATAATACCCACAACTGGCATCACTGAATTGGCATAATACTGGGGACAAGAGCCCTCAAACATGGGACCCCACACATCACAGTCACTGCTGACATGAAGGAGAAGCAGGAAAAGTGATCCTGTGGTTGGGACCAGCTGCTGGCCAGTTATGCTGAACACAAGTGATTGGATACTTCAGAGGTGTTTAGCCTCCCTTTCAGCACTCCCTGGATGTGGTAAATACAGGATCCCTGGCAGTTGTCATCTCTCACAGGTGCTCATTACCTCCATTTTGACAGGTTCTGCTCACTTAGGAGTCATTACACAGAGAAAAGGAAACAATAAACAAAATTGGCCAAATCATTCAAGAATCATAGAGAAGATAATAACACATTCCAGGGAATACCAGCCAGGCAAGGAAAAAAAATTCCCTTGTTCTTTTTTTCAAGATCTTTTCCCTTCTCTCTATTTCCTACTAGTGCAATTCTTTCCTTTTGCTATTGAATTTTGAACTCAGAAGCAGTAACTGCATTCCTGAAGTGATTTTCCTTTAATTGTCAGTTGTCATCTCTGTTTCTTCTTTCCCACTTTTTGCCAATAACTTTTTTCCACTCATTCCTCCTAATTTTCATAATTTGTTTGATTCTTCAATACCCCTCTCAATATTGTGTCGCCCTTTCACCTTCAAAGAATCAAAAATCTGTCTTACCTCATCTGCTCTAAAAACTTAAGACACTAAAGAGAGTGTTTAAAACTGTAATTGTGTAGATACGCATGTGATCATGTGGATCTTTCTATTTAATTTCCATCCCAGTCAAATGAGATACTGTGACTTCATTTCATGCTTTGTCTAAAAAAGTAAGATCATCTTACCATGAAAAAGAAGCATTGGCAAATAAAAAGGAGAAGATGACACCAAAAAATCTACTGAACATGCTGATTCTGTTCTTGACACTTGAAGTTGAAACATACCATTAGTACCTCAAAATAGTAAGATCAGTGATCATGTTTCTACAGTCCAGTCATTTTTCTCAGTCAGGTATCTACAAGTTAATAAATCTGTTACCTGACCCTAGTTACTGATTACGTAACTAATGTTCCGCTTATGATGGATAAAACTCAGGAAGCATTTTGTATCACTTGGAAGCCATTACTTCAGTCCTTTAGGAAAGCAAGAAAAGAAGATATTCGAAAAGCATAATGTATACTCTATGCCAAGATTTAGTGAGCCACTAATTGTACTTACGACAAATTTAGTAAAAGAAACAATAACAGCTATCAAGATGCTGAAAAATTCACCAGCCAGTATTATCAAGCTACTGAGCAGTTCACAAATGAAATACTGTCCTCAAAAGCAGGACAGGAGGCCCTACATGGATTTCACAAATAGTTGAAAGGTCCTGGGAGCTGCACAAAATATCTGCACAGGTGTCAAGAGTTCACCAAGATATTTAATTAATCTGTTTAGGATTGGTCACTTGCATGTTGGGGTTCTTTTGAATGTTCTAGTTATTTTTTAGATACTGATTAATTAGAAATATTTAATTGTACTTTATTAGTTTCAGAGAACTGCTAGTAGACACAGATTTATAATACAGCTAAAATGGAGCAAACAGATAAAAACTAGATCCAGAGGGGCTGAGGTCATTGCTGGATATTAAAGTGAAACTTGAATCTCCTCTCCCACACCACCAGGTTCTCATTCCCATATGTCTTTTCTTCTTCACTGGACTGTGGATCTGTAAAGCTATACTTGATGCAGAAGGGGAAGCTTTAAATACATAGATTTTGGCCTGCTTGCTAGGTGGGTCAATGCCCTATTGGGATTCACTATGCCGCTTCAAAAACAGAAGTACCAACACAACCATGAGATAGGAAATCCCAGTATAGGGATTTCCTAATGGTCATGGAACTGTCTTAGAAGAGTGGCAACATGTATTTGAATCCCAAACCTGGAGCGCAAATATTAGCTTCCTCCCAGATTCCTCCAACTCTGTATTTGTAACTAGACACACCTTTTCTTGGGTCCATTGGGATATTGATTTAATTGGTGAGCCCTGTGGAAGTTTAGGTGGAAAATGAGAGCTAAGTTCTAAAGTACATATCATAAACTAAAACACAGTCTGCTCTTTGTACAGTGGCCTCCATGCATCAGGGAAGGCACATAGCTGAAAGCAAAGTACTGGACACAAGAATAGATGAGAATGTGAAGGATACATTGAAATGTGAAGGAAAGAGAGTGAGGAAAGGGCACCTATCACCTGAATGATGCTTTGCATTTTTAGGCACTGAGACTTTCCTTCAGAAATCTTTCTCTCTGCTTTGCTATTTTGCTTCTATCTCTTATTCTCTAATAAACCTATTGTCTTTCCCTTCATTCCCTCCACTACAAAACAGGGAAATCACTACAGGCACTGCCATGTCCAAGACCAACACAGATGCTCTTTCAGAAAAATATTTAGAAAAATGAGAAAAATAGAGAAGTTTGTTTCAGAAACTTGCTTCGGGAGTTTGACATTCTATTTTAACTACAGTAAATTATTATCTGATATGGAACATGTTATATACTCCTAAAACCAAAATTATATATTCTTTATTACTGAGATAGAAGGAAAGAGCACCATGCCTACTACTTAGAGGATAATATATTAATATTCCTCTCCAACCAAAATCTAGCAAAGAGAACCTAACAATCAAAGCCAGTAAATGTGGCCTTTTTGGCAAATAATTTTATCATGATTCTAATAATTTTAATTACACTTTTTCTTTTTCAGTCAAGGAAATCCAATTTCACTCTATCTGCAGTGTGTAACTGATCCACTACCTCACTTTTTCTTCATGCATAAGTGCTCTTTTTCTAGTCCAAATCTGAGGATCCCCAGGTGTTTGCACAATCAAAATCCATTAGCACTAAGTTAGATCAATATCTATGAAAGAGTAATAGGGACATGGTCAAGCCAAACAGCTGATACCAAGTCATTCAGTTAAAAATCGTGAATACACTGTTGGAGGCATTTCGGCACTCCTGACAACATGTATGTTAGGCAGGATCCTATAACCCAGAAAGCAAACAAGATATGTACCCTGCACCATTGAAGCTGATGGCTACATTAGCACTATAGTTTAAATTTTAAAAAATAACTCAAAGACACCAACATGAAGGAAAGAGTCAAAAGTACTTTGAATGAAGTCCTGACTGGATAGATTGCTAGACCAAGTTTCAGTGATGATCTCAGGAAGAAATTCTTTTTTTTTAAAGAAAATAATAAAAATAATCTCTTATGAGTATTTAGTGGCTGTCATACAGCAAGTGTTTCTGCTGCTCTATAGAAAGGCCAAAATAGAAATTCCTAACACTTTATTCATGGAGAAATTGTTACTGAGAAAGCATTTAACTGCTGGCCTCATGAGAATATTTGGCACAAAGCACATCCTTTAAATTTAATAGGCAGACTTTTTTTTTTAATGGCAGTATATATGGCTTCTCGGGATGCACTTATTTCTCACATTCTGCAATATGCAATTATTTCTTCCCTGGACACCTCTCACCTAAGTTACACAGCTTGCCTAATATTTTGTCATTGGCCATTTATTCTGGTGTGGACTATCAGCCTTGGTTTTGGCTGTAAGTGTCAATCCAAGCATTCCCAGCAACAGTTTTACAAGCCAGAATATCATTAGCAGAACAAAATTCGGCAACCTTATCAAGTTGCATCATCTCAGCCAACCTTTCAGCACCCTCAGGTGAACCTAATATGGTACAAGGTTTTGAATAGATTCCGTTTCTCCAAGTAGTTCCTAGCCTGTTGCTTGTCTTTCCCATTGTCCTCCCTTACCCCAGTTTTTCCGGTACTGAAAATTTTGTTTGTAAAGAAAGAGGGAAAAAAAAGACATGGACTCATTCAGCCTTTTCTGAACCATCTGTTTCTCCTACACTCATTGATGGACCCACATTATCCCTGAGCATCCCACTGATTCTAGCATATTCTCCCGTTACCCTTTATGTGCATCAGTACTTTTATCTGCAGCTGGGCATTGGTGTTTCTGATTTTGCTCCAAATGCTCAAGCAATTCTCTTTGTATTCCTCCTTTGTTGCCTAGTTTTCACTTCTTGTCTGTTCTTGTGTTTTATTTCATCCAGAAGCAGCCTGCTTAGCCAAATGACTCTTCTGCCAAAATTTCTCATCTTCCTGTGCAAATGGAAGAGAGTTAATTTTTGAACTCTCTGTATGTTTTCTTTGAAAAACAACCATTTTGCTTATGCACTTTCTTTCCCTCATGGCAGCTTGTAGTGGGAATTCTGCCTAACATTTTGAAACTTCGGCAAAGAAATTTCCAGAACAGATTGAAATCAGGTTTCCTGAAGGCCAGAGTCGCAGCTCTGCTCCGCACCTTTTCAACTTTCCTTCGGACTCTGACCTCAGACACCTGTGAACAGCAGATCATGTACACCATTATACTGTCTCCAGTATTTGCACTGGGAAGTAGCCAATATGCAGTGCAGTAACTTCTTGAATTGACCGCATATTGCTGCCCTTCCAGAGTATGTCTGGACTGTTAAAATCTCACAAAAATACAAGGATGTATAGGCAACAGCTTCCTGTTAGTTGCTTTTGGCTATCCTCATCTCCTTTTGGTCAGGTGGCCTGTAGCATACCCGCAGCACGATATCCCCAATATCAATCATCAAACACATTTCCAGTTTTATGGGAGAGGACTCTACCACAGCTTTCCTCCTCTTGTCCTGATTTTCCTAAATAGACTGTATTTACTAAATACTCATGGAAATGCCTAAATTGTGCATAGTATTGCACTGCACCTTTGTGGTTTTGATATTTACAGGCTTATGGATGTGCATGGACTGCCAGACCTTTCTTATTAACCAAGCTCTGCATACAAGAGTACAGGCACTAGAGGAAAGCCATGTATTGCCTTATTTACAACTTTCCCTCTTACAAATGGCTTTGTAACAGTTACGCCTGTTCTCTCCAAAATATATAACAAAATAGAGCTTTCTAAGCCTTTTAGATGCTTCTCTATCTAGCCCCACATTTTTGTGCTTTCAATCCACACAGCAACACCTACAGCAATGCACTTTTGATCTTCCTTTTGGTTCCACGTCTTCATAAAGTCATGTCGAGAGCCAATGGAAACAAGGCAAAACACCACAGGAACCACATCAGTGGTGTAAAAGCGGTTGGCAGGAAGGAAGCAGCAGTAAATAAGAGTTCAGGCCATGTGAGCAGCAAACCACACCAGAGTAGCACACCTTGTTTTTTGTGCATTTCACCTTGAAGTTGTCTTTAAAATATACTCTAAAAAATAGCAGCCACTCTATTTCCACACCTGGAAAATATATGGTTTCCCACTGAAGATTAATGTTCCTGCCCAGAATAAAACAAAGGTGACAAATAATCTTCCAAACCAAAACCTCAAGCAATGAGAAATTTATTTATATTTTTATATATATATATAAAAATATATAGATATACCTTCATGATAAGCCATTTATTTTAAAACCTACTAACAAATTACACCTAAGTCTATTCCTACATTCTGTCCCCCTAAAATAAAGCTAGAAGAAATAATCATTTTAGTTTTTTTTTTTTTCATAAGAGGAAAAAAGCATTAACAAAAAACAGCAACTCTATTTTTTATATTCCTAATGAGGAAATTGAAATATGTGCAGATGATGCTACAATTACTCTAGTTCAAAGAGGTATGTCTCAGCTTAATAAGGTCCACTTTATTTGTCAATGAAGACACTCCTGCAGGATGTGAGAAAAAGAAATACCATAATTTGATCTCCAGAAACTGCTAGCATCACTTTTGGTGCATATTAATGCAGCTTAGTACTGTCAATGAGGTGATTATTTGCTCCCTAGAGAGTTCGTCTCACAGCTAGTTTTTAGGATACTCAGGAATTTTTGTTTCATGTGGTGCAACGTATAAATTCTATTCTACAGCTTATTCCAGCAGCAGTCACAGAGAAACCATCTCCAGTTCTGGTTTTAGTCACCAATTTACGAAGGTACAGAAACAAACGTGTAATTTTTCATTTTACAAGGTTAAATCAAATACTCTTCATTCTTACACCTGTGAAGCTATTCTACCTCTGTAGGAGGTTCCACTGTAGTTCGTACAGGTATTGAGACACTTCTCTTTAGTACCAACTGTAAAGCTACAGGGATACTGACTTCAGTAGAGCCAGATTCCCTGAGTGCAAAGGGCTCTGGTGTGCTTGCGTAAGGAGGTTTCTCTGCCTTGGTGCCAAATGAGAGCAACTGAAGCTAGCTGAAATGTGCCTAAACAAGCCTTGATCTCATGTAAGAATTTTGTTAATGTTGGGCTGATTAGAGTTACTGTATTGACTGGGAGCAATAGGGATGTGTCTGCATTAGTGCTTTAATTTAAGAGCTTGCCTGCAAAGGATTAAGTACTGCACTTTGGCTCCAATCACAGAGGAATCTCGGAGTATACAATCTGTATGTCTTTTGGATGACTCTAGGAGAAGTATTCCAGCAGCTCAACTCACACAATCCAAACAAAAATGGACATTCAGTCCACTGGGCAAGACTAATGTTAATTTGAAGTAATCCCTCTGAAATTCTTTCTGCAAAGACACTAACTCTTAGCACTGATCATAGCACTGTCAAAACTCACTTTTCTTGAACATATGTCCTATTACAAACGTAACTGAACTACAATGGACTTCACAGCTTCCTGCGTTATAAAGAAACAATATTTCATCCATTATTCTATTGTTTTAAGCCACTGCAAGATATATTTTTTTAATAGTTGGATGCAGTTTACAGCAATTGAAATACCTAACATTTAGTGAAAACATCTCAAATTTTAATATCCACTTCCAATTTAATGACTTCAAATCCGTTTTGTAACCATAACTTGTATAAAATTGTACACTCAGGACAACTAAGTAACAACAGTATTTCTTTTAGTTGATACATGTAGTGTAAATGCACTGTGACACCTATTGAAAACTAGCAACTTGTTCAGAGCTCTCTCTGGAGTGTATGTGAAAGATCATCCAGTCCTGGACTGAAAAATAACTAGGAAGCACACCTTGCCATGTTAAGAGCTTCTTTAAAAGGCAGCCAAATTAGCATGCAAAGACAGTCACACAGGCTTTGAGTTCCAGACTCTCCTCTCCTTGGCAAAATGAAGGTCATATGACCCTAGAGCTCTCATAACCCATTGCCATTACAACCCTTATTTTCTCCTTTTAGAAAAGAAGCAAAAGGGATAGGTACTGGTTATGTAAGCAGCTGATTATGTGTCATACTTTTCTCCAAATAAAACTAAGATTAGGATTTTTAATGTCAACTGTGAAAGTTAGGTAGCTACACAGCATCTATATCCTCTAGATTTAGCTTTCTGCATTTCACAGATCCTTGCCTGTTAGTTTTGTCGTTACATCAATTTCACAGATGCTCTTTCTTGCATGGCAAGAATGGTAGGGTGGCCATCTATGTAAAATACATTTCAATAGAAGTCAGTTCTTCCAGATTTAAATTTAGGTAAACTTGTTTTATATTCTGAGGATTAAAACAGAACTTAACACAGATACACTTCTGTCTTCTGCCTTATTAATATGGAACAGGCATTTGGAAAATTTTTCTTATAAGAGTTCCAAAGAATTTCCTGTACATGATGACAAAGAAGTACCATGACCTGAGAATTCTGTATAAATTTATGTGATTTTCTATACTTTCATGCCATTTTCAAAGACAGTACTTATGGCCACAGGTTGAGTTTTCAGCTGGTTACAAGTTTCTTCATTATTCAAATTACTAAAATGAGAAGGAAGTGTTATACCTTAAGCCACTTTCCAGAGACTTAAGGCTTCCTTTTCATACCTAATATAAAATATTGCCTTCTTGTCACCAAAACACTTAATAGGAAGTCTCTGCTTTGTATTCCACAACTGTTCCTCTTGCATGCATAAGATGATGCAGTAGTTATGGAAATTATCTCTGTGTCCCCACTAGTGAGCATTTTAAAACAGTATTATCACCACAGCTTTATGGCATACCAGTTTCTGCCAGTGTTTTTACATGTTCCTGCAAACAGTTCCTTTTAATTTTCTGCATGCAGGCTCTGTAATCTCTGTCAGCAAAAGAAATAGCCAGAGTGCCTGGTGAATGTCACATACACAAATCTATATATGTCTGTATCTACACATATAGAGCCATTAAAACAAATATCATATATCTAATTCACAAAAGTTAACTCTGCTTGGTCTCAAACAACAGAATTGATGTTTACGGTTGCTATAGACTGTAGCTAAGTATCTTCTTTATTTATCTTGTTATTTTTCTAGTCTCGCCCATCAGTGTGTGCCATTTTAGGAGTCATTAGATATAAAAAATTCCTCCTATTCATAACGACATTTAAATGAAAAGGCGAGCTTGATTCCAGTACATGCGGTATAAATTTAGAACTACTGCGTGTTTGTCTACATCAGTAAGCACAAAGAACATTAATCCCAGCTCATGAGCACACTGAAATCAACAACAAAGATTTCTAGCTTTTTGTTACACAACTCATCTCTCAAATGACCAAAAAAAATCCTTCTCCCTCTATCACCAAAAGCCTTTTTGAAAATTAACCCCTTACAATAATTATCTTCCCATTGTAGTATTTATCATAGAATGCAATACTGATGTGTGAGAAGGAAACAAAAATGCTATATTTCTTCCACAGAAAATGAAAATGGAGCATTTTATCTTTGCCACTTAAAATCCTTAGACATAAATGCTACACCCATTACCCTGTCCTATCTTAGTCATAGGGAAATTTTGCTTAGATTTTTCATCATGCTCTTCACTTCAGTACATTAAGTGACCTGATTAGCATCTGCTCTCTTGTCAGAGGAGGCAATGTACATAAGAGCTTCATTTAATACAATTCTTAAAGTACTTTTAATGTACAAATACTAGCATACTGCCATCTATTATTTTAGGGAAGAAAGGCCACAGAAATATACGGTCCACTTAGAGCAAACATGAATTAATCAATACAGCATGCACTTTGTATCATTTGACAACAGAGAGCCAGCACAGCTGCACAGTTCTATCACTGCTATCCAACTGCATCCCAGCTCAGAGGTGATGGATCATTTTGCAATCCATAATATTGGATTAAAATACAGGAAAATCACCCCATAGTTACAAGCTTAAGTTTCTGAACACATTAGCCTTACACCATCATGGAGAGTTTATTTGTGTAAGAGCATCTTTATCCTGGAGCTTCAGGTGAATGGGAGGGGCTATGCTTAAACTTCAGCATCCAGGAGCATTTCCTAGCTCCTGGTCGTGGCACACATTCTGGTCACATCCAGGCATACAAGAGCCCCAGTTGCTGCTCCCTATTTCACAATTTGGACAATCGAGATAACAGAGCTACAGCAGACTTGGGAATATATTCGTCTATGTGCAAGCCTAAAGTATCTTTTTGTCAATGTTTAATGGGAAGTCTAGACAGAGAGAAGAAAACAGAGTCATTTAAGAAAATAGGCAGATTTAAAGAGCCCTGTAAGCTCACAGGCTTTCCAAAGCTTTCTGTTCAAGTTGCCACAGTCCATGTGACACTCAAAAAAGGTATGGCAATCAAGGAAAGAACATCTCTCAAGGTGAGAAGGAGTCTCCTAGTTAACCAAAGCAGTACAGAGTAAAACTGATTGTATGAGGGGCCTTAGTACGCACAAGTCAAATTTCTCTATATTGCTATGGAAATAAACTGCTCACAAATTACGCAGTATCCTAGACTCCTCTTGCCCAGAAAAAATAGTCAACTACCTGCAGATGTAGCATACATATTTTTTGAAATGCAGCTACTCCTTGGAGTTCTGTTGAGACAGTATAATTGGGTCTGATTAAAGACTCTGCCTAAATACTGTGCTAGTTATAAAGCTAAATAATATATTACAGAGGGCTAAAAAAATAAATCAAGAGAAGGTAAAGCCATTCTCCCTCAACCGCAAAGTTCCAGCGTTCCTGTGTAAACATGCTCATTGTTAAACAATGTATAATAGCATATCTGATTGTACAAGCTCTCTTGGCCTTGGCTTCTTCTAGGTATCTCATTAGTGAACTGCTCTTTCAATCAATAAGTTGCCAACTGGGAAGTTAAGTTTCTTATTCACAGCTTTGCATGTTCCAGTGTTCTCAGAAACACTGATGAAATTATATCCTGTTTTCCTTAAAACAACATCTCTCTTTTTGGTTCATTTTACCCTGTGTACCAGAGCAATTGCAATATTCTTGATGTCATGAACAGTCTTACTGAACCCAGAGTATTTTCTCTATATGCTGAAAAAGCTAAAATAGGTGTACTGTGTTCTGCATCTGTTTTTCAAGATATATTGTCTATTCCTAAAGCCCCCGAATTAAACATGCAAAAACTATTGAAAAAATTTCAGTGGAATTATCTGTGATATACATCTGAATACACAGCTTCTGAATTTCTGATAAGTCTTGATAAAAACAAAGTAGCCCTGTGCATGTACTGTAGGGCAGATAGGGTAGATAAATGGACACTTACTGCACAAGCTTTAATTCATTCTAAGTTCACATACCAGCTTACCCAGCATTAATTTGTCCTCATCCATACTTTCTACAAGAATATGGTTAGTGTGACATTTTAATGGGTTATGTATGGAAAAACCAAAACAAATTCTATGCTGTATTTCTCAAGAAACACCTTTACACCTTTCCACATAGCTCAAACATGTTTTTCAACAGCCAAGAGTTTCTCATTCTCAGTATTGAATGCTATAATATTAAAGGGCCTGTAAAGTGTCTCATCTACATTTATCCCACTTCTTTGACAGGGGAATTGTTTACAATGAATTCCAGGGTCTGACCCTACATATTTTTGCACATACTTGTCAAGGCACTTTAAAACTAACAAAAATAAGGAGCAAAGCAAAAATTTGCTTTATTTTTTACTGAAATTTATGCTCATTAAAATTGGTTCTGCCTAAAACATTTTTAATAGCCAGTTAAAATATGTTGAATAACACTTTAAGCCCTATAACTACCATCTCTCTCTAAGCAACCCAGCTTATAGCCTCATACACAAGTCAGCTGTGCACTGGCTAAAATTCCCTAATATCAGGAATGCCTGTTTGACACAATTTTGATCTCTAATGATGCAAGCTTAACACTCTATACTTTGCAGCATCTTGCAACTCTGTTTTACCAGAGCTAGATTCAACATATTTACTAGCACAGAAACATAAGAATCAAAATATTAGATCACACCAAGGTCCATCAAATCTTAATGATCTCTTAGGGCATCCAATACAATTGTTTCACAGGAAAGTGTAAAATCATTTCAGACTGAAAATTATCTACAGCAACCTACACAAAGTTTCATCTTGGTCTCATACCATTAGATATAAGTTTAAGCTCTGAAATGAGACATGTTATGGTTTACTAAGTTCTTATAATTAATTTTAATGGCTTTGTATAGCATGATTAAAATTATAAACATGCAATCTCTTTTTAGTTTTGCTAAATGTTTGGTCTTATCACTTTCTGTTTCACTATAGTTTTCCCATTTAATTACTTTATGCATGGGGGAAAAAATATCAACTTTCAATTTACCATCTTTATTATGTACATCCCTGAACTGTTTTGTGTATAGCATTTATATCTAGCATTTGTCTCTGCAGGTCTGAGTCCTTGTGGAATAGGTTACCCTAATGCTGCTTAGGTTTCACGTGAAGATATTTATTGCATAATTATATAAGGAAGCCTACATCCTGTCTAGGATAGACATCTGTTATCCTAAATATAAGTAAATAAATGTTCTCATTAATGCCTCTTTTGTCTTCTATCATAAAAAAGAAGGAAAAGTTGTTCTTAATCTTTCTACAGTATTAAGTATTTTGTATACTTTTATTGTGTTCCCACTTACTCATCTTCTTTCCAAGGAAAACCCTCCCAATTTTGTTTCATGAGAGATGTTCCAGATTCTCTATAATTGTTATTGTCTTTCTCTGAATCCCCTATAGATGGTTAATATCTTTCTGAGATGTGGTGGAAAGCTCTGCAGCCAGTACTATACAAGAACTCCTACCACTGGCTCACAAAACTATTATAATAATCTCTTATTATTCTTCACCATATTTCATATGTGTTCCAACATCATGCTAACTTTCCTGTTATGTAGCTGAGCTGTGCACTGAACTCCCTTTCTTCAAGCAATACTCTTGTCTTAGAATACTGTAAAGTGCACCACTAGGTTAAATTTTAACTTCAGTATGTATTTATTAACACTGAATTGCATTTGCTTTTTTGTTGCTCGCTTAGCATCTTCAAGTCACTGAAATTTTCTACTGTCTTCTTTGGTCAAGCAAATTCTCCTCATCAGGGATTAAAGTGACATGTGGAACAACCAAATCTACTTGGATCAGTCAAACTGGTCAAGGGATGGACTTAGATAACAGCTTTTGAATAAATCAATTCTCAGTAAGAAAACAAGCAAAACCAAAAAAATAAAAACCCAGCAGTTGCCAGGAAATGCACATAAATAGTAAATCCTTTTTGATTATAAACAAGTGGCATTTGAAAATACAACAACAGAATCACTATACATAGTATTAACTAGGACATGTGCATTGTATTGAGCAAACAAGAGATAACTCTATTAGCATTCAAAACTTGGTAGCATAATGGTAGCACAGAATATTAGAAATGCATTACTGTGTCACTTTGTATTGTGGATAAGTGGGTTTTTTAATAGCTAAATCAGAGCAACAATAAATTTGAGTCCAGCACTGAGTAACATTTTTAGTCTTTATTTTTTCCTAAACAAACAAACAAACAGGATCTGTTAACCAAACACTTTTTTTCTTTTTTGTATTCTTGTAATTCTAAGGTCTACAGAACCATGATACATCTTCTAAAAGTAATAACTTGCTTTAGATAGAGAAATTCCTTCTGACTGCATTGTCAGTGCTTCACATCCTAGTGATGTGTAATCATGACTTTCAGAACCATTTGTATAAACTACCAGCTTTCATATAGGAAAAGAGGTTAGATTTCTCATAAAAAATTAAATTTGCATGAAAATAAGTTTATGGAAAAATAGACTTTGGACAGCATGCAGTTTAGTATTAATCTTATCATACAAACCCTGATCTATATAGGTCTGACTATGCCCTGAAATATTTTTAACAAAAAAACTACATCTGCACAATATTGATCCTACACATTTGACCTAAGACAACTTGTTTTTTTTCACTTACTTACCCAAATTGATAGACTCTTCTTGCATTATTTTCAGTGTAAAGCCAGAGGCACCAATGACTAGGAAGAACAAAAAGTATAAATGTCACAAATTACCACATCCCACCTCTGGATATGACTACAGTTCTTTATAATGAATTCATATCTCTTTTTAGTCCTCTTCCTTGTGATGGCATCTGCTTAGCCTAAACATTTCAGTCAATTAAAACAGAATGCTTTTTTTGAGGTGGGTTTGTTTATTGGGGGAATTTAATCTCAACATTTCATTTGGTGTAAAGCTAAATATCACATTTTTCTTATTTTGGGAGAGGGAATAAAATATGTCTGTTTTGTTGAATCATGTTGTTTGCTTTTATCTTTTCTGAAGCTATTTATCAAACGCATTAAGATAATAAATCAATATGTTTAGTGGGTTTAAAAGCCATTTTCCTAAAATGTTTTGGCTAGATCTAATTATGGCATCATTTAGTTTCTTCTAGAATCACAATGCTCAGACTAATTTCATTTACTCTCAAACATAACTTTCCTTATTTTTCTCTCCATCATTCCCTCCTGTAATTTTATGACTTGCTTTTCATGTATGCAAGTGAAAACCACATTAAGCTGTTGGGATCACTCAATCAAAAACCCTGGTTTTTTGTTTACACACAGTTTTCAGAAGTTTAAATATAATAAGAAACCTTGATACTTAACCCTTATCCCACTAAAACTAATCAATGATATGACTCAATCTGACCAGGACTGCTTCCATGATTTTGCACAGCCCTAAAATACAGAAGCAAAACCAACTTGAATAAAATCCGTTTGGGAAGAGAGGGAGAAATGTTTGCATTATAAAATAATCCTTGCAGCACCTACTTGAACAGCTCTAAAATAAAACAAGTTGTAATACTGACCTAAAAATCTCACCAAAAATATTTTCCATGTTAATTATGTCTTTGGTGAATTTGTTTTTGCTTTTTTGAGGTTTATGATCTTATGTGTACTTGCTCTCTAGTCACACACAGCACTTTTGCCAAGAACTACCTAGAGAGTACCATAGAATGTGGTATTAGTACAATAGAACACATAGCTCATAAAAATAAGAAAATTCAGAAAAAATCTAAAAGCAATCCATAGAAAGTGATATTGAGAAAGCAAAAAATTTACTCCAGACAGAAGATGAACTTTTCTTAATTAAATCTACACTGTTCTTTCTCTTCTACATTGAAATGCATTATTATATTATATATCCAATATTATCTAACTGCAAATACCTGTTGTAGTATTTTGCCTATGAAAGCTTTATTGAAATGCCTTCCATTGTAAAAACCATACAGAAACAAAATATTAACATTCCAAGCTGAAAGTATTACACATCTGAAAAAACCTGTTTTTTACACCTCAATAACTTGCATACATGTCTCAGCTAATGGTGACAGAATTATGCCAGGGATGATTTAGGAATTTAGGTCCAGTGTACCTCAATTTAGCAACTTCAGTAAGGGAAAATGTCTGCTTTCAAAGTTTCCCATTCACTTTGAGGGGAACAAAATTTTGCAATAATTTTTTGAAGTTGAAGGAAATGGGAATGGAACAAAGAGTGCAAGGGACAGAGGCCAAACTTACAGAGAAATGGGGAAGGAGACCTCTTTCTACTTAGGAGTGTGAGTTATGTACATAACTAGTCTCCCCTCTCTCCCTACATGATTAATTAGGACATCCTAATACACATCTAATCTGTACACAGAGAAAAAACTCAAAACAAATGAAAAGCAGTTGTTCAAATGCCATTTTGCATACAGATGGAGGGATCATTCAGGAGTTTTGTTAAGGAAGGCCTGGCAGATCAATCAGTCTTGAACTCAGAGTTTTCATTACTAGATATGCCTGTGAAAGAGAAGAAAAATCACTACTGACACTGAAGTAGGTTGGCACCTGTATATGTGAAAACCTGAGATTTCTTCCAATTCAAAAAGCATGCTCAGTTTGAGTAATTACTGTATATTCATGCTGATACTTACAATGATGCTAAATGATTCTAGGACAGCAATGGTGTGGGCAAGACAGTGCAGCATTTTCAAGTTCCTTCCCTGAGTGTGAGATGAAGTATTTAGTCTTTCCAATAAGCATAAACGTGAAGGAAAAATTGCAGCCTGAATGATTTTCCTAGTCAGAGATGATGAAAATGCAGTGATTAGTACTGGCAGAACAGGTGTTCATCTTTGTTTAAAAACACAAAACAATGGGGCTGCGAGAGATGACCATGGAGTTAGGAAAGAATAGCAGGAGCTTGTCCACAAAACATGGGTTAAGTCCTACACCAGAAAGACAGAATTTTATTCCAAAAAGCAATCCTAAACTGTGCCAAATACTATGTCTCCCTGCAACTTTGAAGAGAGCTTTTTCCCAAGTAGCATATGCACTTTGCTATTGCTCGGTAATACATCTCTAGCCTTTTACTCTGAATGAATGTTTTTTTTAATTTTACTGAGATCCTTCACATAGCTCTTGGCACTCAGTGCTGAAGGTTTTCCTCAGTCAAGTTCACTACAAATATTTGCCTTCCTGTAATGCTTTCCACAGCAGAAATTGCCCTATTTCTCTGCCCATTTTTTTTCTGTACATTTTGAATGACTCTTCATTTTGAATGACNCTTCAACAATCCCTGTATAGTTTGATTAACCCTGGAACAGGTCCTTTAAAGAGTCACAAATTTTAACAGCTAATTTTAAGTGAGATCTAATCTACCACAGGTACCAAGAAGCCACAAACTGCAGAGAAAACATTCATTTGTGCCATCTAGGTAGGACCTTTGTTCATGGCTGAAGTATATCACTAAAGTTTTCTCTAAAAAATTAGCTGACAGGTGCTTTAGGACTCCTCTAGACACATATCTGCATGTACACTCAGACATACACTTGTTTCATTAAGTGAGTAACTGTTGTTCATTATTCCAGAATATTTTCCTTTTCTTTCTTTTCACTTCCTGCTCTTTTCCTATTTAACATTATCTTTGTTCTTTTTCTTTCTCTCCTCCCTTTTTCTAAGCCTCACATACCCTGTGTTAATTTTGCTTGCCCTTGGTGATTTTGCAATGTTACACTTTAGTATCTAGAATATCAGTGGAAGGAAAGATTGTAATTTGTTGATAAACAGATTGGTAAGAGATAAAAGAATGAATGATTAGCTGGGAAAAAATAGATTAAGTGGACATCCCTATAAAAGCATTATAATTTTCCACTTATCTGTTGTGTGCTAAAAAATTCTGTCTAGAATGTGTACGGAAGGTACTCCCTTTGTATGTCCTTTAAAATTCATTTTGAATACATCAGGGTGCCCTGCTTTTTCAGTTACATGTGCTTCATTTAGTATCAGTTCCCCAATTTACTGAACACTGGGTTAGGAAAGCTCTACATGTAGATTCTGCTGTCATTATATCATAGGGCATTGAAAGTGGTATAGCAATAAACACTGGAATTATAGAAAACGCAAGTGTGTTTCTACACATGAGGAATCCATCAACCAAAGATAGCTGCCACTTCTTACAACACTGCAAGCAAACTATGTCCAGTGGGTTAACCTTGGTCGGCTGCCAGACGCCCACAAACCACTCTCCATTCCCCCTCCTCAGCAAACCAAGGAGATAAAACAAGATGGAAATGCTCATGGCTTAATAAGGACAGGAAACTGCCACAGGCAAAACAGACTCTAGCTGGAGAAGATTGATTTAATTTACTGCCAATTAAAAATAGACTAGAACAGTGAGAAAAAGACCAAACTAAATATGCCTTGCTCTCACACCCCCTTCTTCCTAGGCTCAACTTCCCTCCTTCATTCATCGCTCTTCAACTTTCTCCCTGCTCCAAGTGGCACAGTGGGATAAGGAATGGGAGTTGTGGTCAGTCCATAGTAACACTTCATCTCTGCTCCTCCTTCCTCCTCACACTGCTCTCCAGCTCCAACAAGGGGCCCTTCTCATGGGATACAGCCCTTTCTGTACTGCTTCAGTGTGGGTCCTTCCTACGGATTGAAGCGGTTCATAAAGTGCTCCAACATGGATTCTTTGCACATAGCACAGTCCTTCAGGAACAGGCCACAGTTCCTGCCAGCAAACCTGCTCCAGTGTGGGCTCCACATGGGCTGCAGATTCCTTTATGACACAAACACTTCCTCCAGCCTGGGATCCTCCATGGGCTGCAGTTTGCAGCATATCTGCTCTACCCGTGTCCTCCATGGGCTGCAGGGGGTTAACCTGCATTACCATGTTCTGCTCCTTGGGATGCAGGGGAATCTCTGCTCTGGCACCTGTTTACACCTACTCACCTTCCTAAACTGACCTCGGTGACTGTGGGGTTGTTTCAACATTTTTTCTGATGTCTCAGTCCTCATTTTCACAGCTGCTGTGCAGCGTTTTTCACTCCTTCTAAAGTACATTTATACACAAGCATGGATTCTGTGATCAGCTTTGACCAGTGGTAGGTCCATTTCAGAACAAGCTGAAACTGAATCTGCACAACACAGGGACAGCTAGGAGCTGTTCTCCCAGAGGACACCTTGTAACAGCCCTGTCCTCATCCCTCTGTGTACCAAAATGTGGTTTGCCCTGTTTATAACCCAGACTCTGACTAAAAACCTCTTGAATGTCCAGTTGTTTTCTCAACTTTTGCATCTACAGCTGTATTTAGAAGTCAAAAAACAGTAGTGAACGCAACTTGGTCATAATTTTAACAATACGAGGTAGCAAAATGAGTTTTCCAGGATAAACAATGAGCTAAGTTATAACTATAACTAAAATACTAGTAGAGTAAATTGTGAAAAAGCTGACAGGTCCTAACAAGTATGAATCTTGCCAATAGTGAATGAAAAGTGGGATATACAAAATTGTAGGACTTCTTAGTGTTAAAATGTTCTCATTTGACATTGAGAATTTATCATCAATATAAAAGTAGTAAGTAGGCATTTTTCTTCAAGTATTTTATGCATTAATAATTATCCTTAATTTCAAAGCTATCTGGTTATGGGAACGGAGCAAAAAGTGAATTAATAGAAATACAGATAAAATTACATTTGATGCCTATAATCAAGAAAACTGAGCAGAAATGTTCAGCTAATTGTAATTCTCAACTGTATCCCTCTGTCTGCTCAGAAAGTCATCCTCAGAAAACTAAGCTGCATGTCACACATTTTCACATGAATATATAACAGTATTACTATAGCCAAACCCAGGTTTTAATATTGACTAAGAGTGAGAAGCTTAGGGGAAAAAATAACAACAAACCAACCCAAATGAATGAAGCACACATGGAATAGCTTCCCCACGGTGTGCTGAAGTTTTATACATGCTTTCCTTTCAACTGGATTTACAGTGAAAAGAGTTGAAGACAGCCTCCTTCTTTCTAGAAGCCATTTTACTCTTCTTTTAAAGTCATTAGCACTCTAAACAAGAATAGTGTCCCACCATCAAATAATCACCAAATCTAACCATCTCCACCACACACAAGGATGTGTTTTGCCATGGAAGTGGCAGCACAGGAACCTGTTTTCAAAGACGACAAAATGGGGTAACAGTGGGTAGTGGTAACAAAGAAAGAAGTGGGTAACAAAAGAGTAAAGTGACAGTTTACGACAAAGACAGAGCCCCGGTTACCTGACAAGGAAAAAAGTGTAGCTCCTATGAAAACTCAATGACAAGGTGTTGAGACAAATACCATAGGGGACAAAGCAAGGCAGATTACACCGCGTGTATTTCAAAGGTTTTAATTTATGAAGCTCACAAAGTAGGCAAGAATACATTTCTTGTACTCGTCATGATGGAAGCTGGTCCTGAGGCAGGATTAACCTTGCAAACTGATATCAAATACACACAAGAAATCATGAATATTTATGATAATATATTTCATAAACACATGGAGCCAATAACTGCAATCCTAGATAACCTGGTGCTGTTAAATCTACAAGTAATGATGTTACAAAGAAAATGATGCAGCACTTCTATGTAAAATACCAAGTGACATATTCAAATAAGCTGTAAGAGTTACTGTATCAGGTACAGAAAGTAAATGAAGTAACTGTCACTCATTACAAAAGACTTGCTAATGTTTCAGCAGCAGACTTCTGTGTCCTCTCAGGGAAAAACAGAAATTACCTTGAAGGGTGGAAGAAAGCACTACTTCAGTCTAAAACTTTGTGCAATAAACAGAAAATGGAGTACCACACAGTCACATCACCAAACAGATAAATAAATCAATAAGAAACACCACCTAAAAAAGATAAAATAAAGATAGAACATCTGAACAAAGTAAAGCTTCAGAGACTGTCAGGATTTGCCGAGGGAATTTGAAAAATTAAAAATGAGCTCTAAAGAAAAAGTTAAATTCAGAAAAGGAAGGGTAGTAAGTGACCAGTTAGGAGGTCAGGTGAAAACTCAGACCTTTGGAAAAACCATACCCAATTGCTTGCTGGAGGGGCTGCCACATACTCAAGACTTTGGGAAATCTAACTGAGAGGGAGAAATAAGTAAACATAAAAAGTAGGCAGAGTTTTCCATGTCACATTAGAAAAAAACATCACCAAAGCAACCAAGAACTCTGACTCTGCCAGGTGCTTTGCTCCCTGCCCCAGCAGGGCAAGCCAAGAAGAGAGGTAGCAAGAGAAACAAGAACTGTTCATTATGCAGGGGGAACAACCAACAGCAACCAGAGTGCTAAAACATTATCTCCTTAGAACAGAGGAAATGGTCTAGAACAACAACAACAAAAACACCTACTACAACATACAAATGCATATAATGCCAGGATTTCAGTTTTAAGTTCTTCTAGGTATGTCTACTACAATATCTACTTTCTCTGTCAGAAGTCACAGCCTGGGGAGGCCCAAAAGGCCTACAATTCAAAATATCTATAGTTTTCCTAGCACAGCATGAGATGTTGTGGCATCTCAGCTGTTCAAAGAAAAATGTTGTTTTCAACAGCTGCACCCTATGTTTATTTTGTATTTTGTTCTGCATGAACACCATCCAAAAAATATTTGCAGCAGATTTTCCCTGCATCTTAGGTAGTTAAACTTTCAAAGTGTTTAAATACATCAGGAACACATAAATCATCACTCCTCATAATCACCGCATTTAAGCACTTTATATCATAAGTGTGAAATTGTGTTCAATGAATGGATGTATATTAGATGACTTTATCTGCAATTGTTGACCAGCTGCACTGAGCCCACAGAGCAAACTTTCACCAAAAACAAAACACGACTTGCTTTCTGCTGCCATAGTGATGGATGATTAATTTTTTTACAGAATCTTAGAGTGGTCTCCAAATAAACTCCCTAGAGTAACAAAATACTTTGATTTTCTAAACCCTTTGTCTCTATCTCGTGGCAGGAAATTTTCTATAATATGTTTCACACTTTCAATGTCTACCTCATATGTACATAGAGCCAAGTGGATCCCACCTAAGCAAGAAATGAACATGACAAAAACAAAACTAATCTAAAGTAACAAGCCAAAGTTTCAGTAAGTACCAGGTAGGAATATGCACACTAACATACCTTTGATTAAGTAACTTCAGCACATTTAGCTGCAGTTCTCAAAAGAGTCAAACAAAACCTTGAGGTTTTCAGCAATTTAATCTATTCCAGAGACTGCATAAGTGTAATATGGCAGTTGCTATAGTAACCACATTTTTCCTTGGAACTCAGAGTAGATACAAGTGTAAGCGATTTCTCCATCTCACTGTCTGAGTTACTGCTGTGCTATGATTCTAAGCAGCAACTCTAACCCAGAAACTATCCCACTTGCTAGTTATTTAAAATACATTTAACGTTTTCTAAAATATCTCTTTCTGACTGCTTAATTCTACCCTATGCTGCCCTTTCATAAATCCCCTAGATGACAATTCAGAAAAATGAAAAAATTTAAACAATTTGAAAAAATGGTGAATAGATCAATTTATAATTTATTAATTATATTTAAATTATCATTTCCATATATAATAAATAGAAATCTGTCAACACTTATTCTTAAACTTTCTGCTTAGAACATTCTTTGAAGTATATCTCAGTGGCAATGAATCCAAAAGAACTGGAATTTTTGTTTAAAAAGTCATTACTTATTGATGGTTTCTGCAAAGCATTTTTCTTTTGTGCCACATTTTCACTTCATTTCCTCACATTCAAAATACTCCAGACTTGAAGCCATGTTGGAAATTTATACCTCTGTAAATGCATTAGCAAAATCTGCTGGTTTGACTCCTGGCTTTCTGGTATAAAAGGTGCAAGTATCATACTACTTGCATTTAGTTGCCAAAAACTAAATTAACTAAATATGCTAAAGGTGAAATCATACACTAGCACAGGAATGTTTATGTTAGTCAGTACATCACCACATTAATGACCAAAAGTAGGGGGCTATGCACTAAAAACTGTGTTGTAATAAAAGAACAATCTGAATACACGTCAGGGATTTCAGGGGTGCTGAGCATCTGCAGTTCCAAGTGAAAAGAATGGGAATTGACGTCAGTGCAATTATACCAGCTTCCAGCACCTGTGAATTTGCCCTCAAGGTGACCTAATATGCCTTTTCCATCTTTCATTTCTGTTAGCCAGCTCCAGCACTACCAAAATATTTACTCCTCTTTACAATTAAACTAACCAAATAAGCTATGTAGAGCAGAGCATTCAATGCATAGAGGCAATATCCTGTGTAAGAACAGTAAAAATAAGTTGTCATTTTCTTGATTGTAAACTACTCAAATTCTATTAAAAATTCCCATAAAATCCTCCCAAGCAAACAAGAACATTTAAAATTCAGACAGAGAGCAGCCATTTCAGAGTCAACTGCTTTTATTTCATCTGTGGGAAAGTAAATACAGATCTTCAACTACAATTTTTGTTCCCCGTATTTCCAATTATAAATTAATCATTTGTCTTCTGCAAAGGGTCTTTTAAGTTTGTCAGGTGTACTAGCTTTGCCCACTATACTTGTAGTAGCAGGAAAAAGTAGCTGAGGCTAAAAATCTGAGTACCATGCTCCACCAGGACCCAGTGGAATTGTTGATGCAGCTTGGGAGGGTTGGTAACAAATTCTCAATGTCCCAAGGAGTTTTACGGGCTTCATTTCCAAAAGCTGGCCATCACTTCCAAGATATTAAACGGACCTTTCATGCTGGCTGTGACTACTTGTTACAAAGCACTGCCTCTAACACAAGCAATGCCTTCTTTATATAATAATAACCTGCCTGATAATGTCATGAGCCATCAGGGAGTGGGAAATAAGGTCTTGATGTTCTGCACATTCTCAGATTATCCTTATCCCTCACAGATCTCTTACAAAGAGAAATGGGAATTTTACCACTGCTGTTTAAACCAAACCAGTCCACAAAAAATAATTCAAGCAGAAAGAACAAAAATGTCCTTTTTGCCTTTAAAAGTCTCTAGTTTTCAATTTTACCCTTAGCAAAATTGATGGTGTTGGCAATTTTTAAAATAATAACATATTTCAGAGATTTATGGCAAGGAATAATTAATTAATGTTTATACAGTATCTCAGAGATAGCAAGTAATGTTGGTAGGATACATGAATAAGGACAGAGCAAAAACAAAGCCTCCAGAAATTTTCCTACTTTTGGAAAATGAGGGTGTACGGATTTTGTGCAATGTGACAAAACACTGTTAGTCCACAATGAATGATGGATAAGACAGATGTCTTTTTCTGCAAGTAAGACTGGTTGTGCACCCTCACCTAGTTACTAGTCTGAATCAAATCGCATTTTGTAATCTATTCATATGTGCAGTGAAAAGGGTAGCTATTTCTTATGTTTCTCAACTACGCCAAACCACATCATCTTTTTCTATTTGATTTACTAGACAACAGCTTCTAACTGTACAAGACCTTTTGACAATTTCTTTAAAGTAAATTTGCTATTTCTTATCTAATCCAAATAGCAGTAATTGTTCACTATACCTGCCCTATCATACTTAAAGTATGGAGCCACTATGGTCAACAGCATTTTGATTTCCATGTAGATAGAACTGTTTCTTGGTACAGTATTTCCATTCAGGAAGCTGCCTGTTTCTATTACTCACAGTTAAAGTTCAGGTTCCAATTTGCTAGTTGTTCTCTCATTTAGGGCTTTTTTTCCTGTTATTCCTCTAGCTTCTTTCTCCTATTCCCAGTACTGTATACAGTACCTGTATACTCCCAGTATAGAGGTATGTATTGAAGATTAAGGACCAACATAAGAGTAAAAAAACAATGTTTTGTTTCTTGGAAAGAACTCGGAGATACTGACAGATGAGTTAAACTTGAATTGTCAGAACATTTGTTTTTAGCTTGAACCCAGGTCAGTTTTTCCCTTAACTTGAAATAGTATTTCTGCAACTCAGGTCATTGTGGTAAATCCTAAGGAAATCACCAAGCAAGTACAGCCAACACCCTAACACAGCTTAAGTACTTGTAAATGGATTTCTTCTGTGTCCTAAATTAAATTGAAATATAAAGATTTATAGAATTACCCTGTGACAACAGTCAGTACTTTAGATGTTACATTACCCATTAAGCTCTACAGATATTATTTATATTGCTTTGTTTTTTAGAATTGTGTGATGACCTCAAACAGTAAATAAGTATTATGTCACAATAATGGATTCCACATGTAAATTGCAACTCTGTCTTTAATACAGCTTTACCCAGCATGCCCAGTGTTAGTCAAATAAATATTCTTACTAAGGCAAGTGGGTTTTTGTTCCTACTAAACTTGAAGATGGATTAAAAATTCAGATACCTTGAATGTAATTCTCTGACACATTCTGCTAATATTTTCCGAAGTCTTCAGAGCCCACATGTGTTAAAGTTTCTAGGCTCCCACATGAAACCAAGGGGCTTATATGATGCAACCTTGGGGAATTTAGGACTTCATTACATTTCAAAATTTACCCAGAAATATAGATCAGATTCATAAGGGCTTGGTAGAAAGGTTTTTGGTTCTTTTTTTTCAATTTATAGAAACACCAGGTCAACTTTTAAATATTTAAACAGTGACAGAGATGTAGAGCTCCAACTTGGAAATTAAGAACTTGTCAAATGGATAATTTTTTAGCAGAAAGAAAAAGAACAAAGGAAAAGGAAGGCAGGACTGATAACTGTATGCATAATAACCACATCAGCACTGGCACTATTCTGCACTGAGAGGACAATTTCATCAAGCTGTTTGCTGTGCTTTTAGTTTGCTACTGCATTTTTCCCAGTGTGCAAGCTTAGGCAATGTAGAATTAGTAAAAATGGATCTGTGCAAGTCAAAGATTAAATGCCATTACATTTTCTCACTCTTTCATCAGAATGATTACAATGTGCTAGTAACTCAACACAAAAGCTGCTGTACTCTGCTGTACGTGTTACAGGGAAGTCATAAAACGTGACCACCAGCCTGGGAGTGTCCTTAACTTACTTTTTTCAACCTTTTCAGCTTTTTATGAGCAGAGAGTGGTGGTTTTATGAAAGCCTTTTTGAGGTTTTTTCTTTCTAAATAATAGTTTTAGCATAGAGGGGTTTTAATTTCTATTTTGCTTTAGAAAATCACGTGTGTTACACGATTGTCTCCAAGTAAATGAAACAAGAGGACTATGGGTATGATGATGCTTTTACAGAAGTTCTACTTTAGTCAGAGTGATATCATTAGTCATTAGTTTGAATGCATATATATTAATTGCCTCACAACTTGATTCTGTGGGATCAAGCTGACTTGTAGGGGATCCCCATATACAATACCCTTTGGAATGATCTATTTGTAACTTGCTCATCATTAAGAGTCTAAAATTATATATAAGATCTTTACACCACAAATTCAACGTCAGTGTTTAAGCCATCTTACTCTCTCTTACTTCAAAGAGAATTCCGAACAGCAAGTCTGATTCTGATGTAAATCCATCTGTTTCAAAATACCTCATGGCATTTACTTCAATACACTTAGTCCCAGCATGACCTGTCATAGACGATATCAGTATCTACCCTTAACATAAAAGCAGAAGGTTTTGATTTAATTTTTCTGACTTTCTTTTCCCCAGTACTGTCACAGAATGATAATCAGCATCAACTGCAGAAAATTTTTTTAAATATATGGTTTTTCAAACTGACATAAAATTTACAATGGGATTGCTATTTACAGACTACATTGACCTAAACCCAATCACTGTTTAAGTCTCAGCTTTTTAAGTCTCCGTGGCTCATGTCTTTTGACTTTTCATTACCACAGGTTTTCTGGTTTCTTATTCCAATGTTGCATTTTGTTTTTTATTCAGCAGGATTCTGATTTCACTCCATCACCTGCAAAGAGCTAAAACAATGTTTCACTGATTAAAAATAAAGAAGGAAAAAAGGCAACAAGAAGGGAAAGGAAAGGAAAGGGAATTGACTGCTGTTCTCCCTAAATTCCTCTATGTGGCCTTTGTGTTTTGGATGCATGAGAAAATCATAAGGTTACCCATCCTTCTAGCAAGACGTGAGCACTCCCACTCAACCAAATTCTGCATGAAAATACATTAGAGCTACTTTGATTTCTGAGGACAATGTCCAAATAAAATCATACAATTGTAGTTGCATGACTTAGGTGATATTATGCAACAACGAGGTATCATGCAGCAGTTGAGGGAAAAGCAATTACAAATCTAAATGCACCACCACCCAAGATCGGTGCAGTGGCATTTTTACTTAATTAGTGGAACACTCCATGGCACTAGAAGACACCACATTCTTTGGTTACCTAATTGCCAAGGCGGTCACTACCAAACATCTTTGCTGCGTATTTCTGGGTACAGTGAAGGAAGACTACCTAACACTAACACTACTGATATACCAGTATATTATCCCAAGCTTCCTTCTGTATGTGAAAGAAATACTAGGAAAAGTTCTACCATTATTCCTAGATAACTTGTGCTGATAAATATTTAAACTTCATCGTAAGAGCTCATATGCATACCAATGAAAACTGCTACACAAGAGTCCTGCACATGAATTGGCAATACGAACAGAGGAGAGAAATTTCAAAGACAAATTCATACATGGCTGTGGTTTTCAAACCTGCCAAAATCCAGGAGGCAAGAGGCAGATACAGAGGGTTAAATCCAAGTCCATTTTGAAGAATTATTTTATCATGAAACTGCAGAGAAAAGAAAAAGAGGAAAAAAAAAGATTAACAAGGATGAATCAGGGATAAAGAATACAGGAGTATTTCTCTTTCAACTTTAATCCTACCAACTGAATACAAACATACAAAGTTTTGCAGTCAGACATAAGATTAAATTTCCCATATAATTGCATTCCAGACTATGTTTTTCTTCTCTCTCAAGTATTCATCCCCTAATGAGGCCTAGGAAGATGACTAAACATGTTTATATTTCTATTACAACTGACTACATGTTGTTAACCACAGATCTTGTCAGATCCATTCTACAATAAATGTGTAGCTTACTTAAATTCTGATGTACACGTTTTTAATATTGTAAGTTATATAGTGCTACTTAGTGTTTTGGAAAATTTCCTTGTTTATTCACTTTACAAAAGATAAATTCAGATGTAATGTACAAATTCTCATTGGTGGGCAATTAGTCTTAAAGCCCTTTTACTATGCTACAAATCAGTGCAGGAAAAAACAATCTGAATGTGCTTCTTAGTAATTTTTAAAATATACAAAAGCCATGATAAATCACCGTGATTGAAATATATTTTAAACTTAACTTTTTCATTGTTTCTTTTCCAATGTGTTTCCTTGGGGAAATGCAATGTTTCTTGTGCAGAGATGTGAAACAATGTAGCTCTGACACTAACTGGGATTTAACTCTTTGAAACAAAAAAATTCTCTTTGGCATGCCAATTTCATAATTGTGGCTGTCAAATCTAAGCTGTTGAGCTGCTCTCTCAGACAGGAATGGCACAGAGATGAGGAAAAAAAGCATTTTTCAATCAAAAATTCAGATTTCATTTCATCACCATCTCCTCACATACTTCACATTACCAGTTCACATCATGAGCAGCAGGGATTCAGAAATATCTGTACCCCGTGTAAAAATTCTGGACGTTCTGGACAAATAGACCAAAACGCTCAGAATTTAAGTTATACGCAAACAGAGTTTTAAAATCCTAAATAAAAAATAACCAGCCATTAGAATAGGGTCCTGGAGCATCTCATACTGCTTAGAATGAGATTTTTTTCAGAAATATTTACAGAATATATAATACATTGGATTTCTCATTAAATCACAGAAGTTAGAATATACTTCTCTATATTAACTTGAAATGTTAGTTGCAAATGCTAGAAATACACTGATTTCTTTATGTCTGTATGTTCACAAAAAATAGTCGCATTATTCCTATGGATTCCATGCATAAACACATGCAACAGCAGCCAGTCACTGCTGAGGGCACTACAGGTCTCTTCCAAGGTGCTCATCTGTACAACTCAGTTAAGGGCATTGCAGAAATACCTGGCCAGCACCCACAAAAACACAACACTACTGTGTTTAAAACTGCGCTTAATCTCACACTGTGTTCTGAAAAGTGCTCATTGACCTTGTTGGTGCCACACCAACACAGTTACATAGGCTTCACAGTCCTTGACGGCATGCTCAAGTCCAACTGTGAGCCTCTATCTGCAGCTCTGTGTTACGCCATGCAAACAGTCAGGAAGGATATTTCACAAATTGATGGCATTGTTAATTTTGGACAGTTATTTTCATTGTTTTGCATGGCCAAACTTCACCTGCTTCAGCAGATGCTACTCTTCTATATCACTCTACTTTCCACTGAAATCAAATTATATTATATGATATCTCGATTATTTCTCTTGATGGCATGTTGAGGAGCTTTGCCAATCATCACCTTTCTCTAATAACTTCCTTAAATTTCAAAATTATGCCTATTTGACTGATGTAGAGTAAATAGGACTCTCTTCATTTGTAAGATAATCCCCCAAGTCTTATAGCTCCTCTCAAACACTTAATTATCACTTTAAAGCCCTCTTAAAGAGTCAGGTGAATTCTGAAGTGTTCTGTTTGCAGAAAATTATTCATTTTGACTATTTTCTGAATTATTTAAACAGTCCTTAATCTACACAACTGTGGTATCTCGCTTTTATATATGTAGTTTTTCTCATAAACCTTTTCATCACAATTTCAAAAAACACCTTTGCAGTGCCCTTCAGTGCATGTTTACCATACATGGCTTAGTTTCCTTTGATAGGTCTTTAACTATCACCTAGCTAGAACAAGTGTGACCAAGGAGGAAAGGTGTCAAAATTTTCTCTTCCCCCTAATTTCTATGAAAATATGCAGCATAACAGAGGATAGTTTGTGCTAATTTCCAAATTTATGAAAAATAATAAATTTGAACTCAGATTCATTAACACTTTTGATCATCCTACAAGTACAGACCGTCATGCCTATTTGCTGGTACTGTTTGAGTGTGAACACACATCCACAGAGGTGCCCACGCTCAAGACAAGATTTCACAAGAGCCAGAGTCCTTATTGCCACTGCTCATTGAACTACTTGTTCTTTTCTTAGAAAACTGTGTCACACAAGTGCTGGTTTATGTTGAATATTCTCTACTAGAATTAATATACTCTGATATTCATAATCTTGTAAGCAGAAGTGTAAACCTAGAACTGTTTCATACTATTTATTGCTACATATTTTGTGAGTGAACAGAAAGATAAATAGATTAGTTTTCCAAACTGAATGCATCTGATGAAAGATCTATGGTGAAATGCCAATACAGACAAATTGCAGGCTGACAAGCAACATATTCACTTCGTTTTCTTTCTTTGTGGCTTCTAAGCATTATATGAATACAACATTACCAGTTAAGAGAGGAAAATCCACTGATGACAGACTGTGACAACATAAGGAAGTAAAATATTTCAGCATCTGCTCTTTTTCTGTATAGCTGCTAAGGGTGATATGTTAGGTTCTATCTCCCTTGCCCAGCAAAGTGAGCCAACTGTGTGACTTCTGTGCAGGACAAAGGGATGTTACTTTGCATGCCATCTCCCCTGACATCTGAAAAACAGGTCACAAAGTGTCAACAGAAAAATTGCATTAATTTTCTGTTTGATTTGGAATCTGTTAATCTTCTTACCAGATACTGTTGAGGTATATGGGACAAACAAAAGAAATTCTGATTTAACATAAACAGCTGCAGACAGTACAGGTACTCCCAGCCACAGCTAGGCATTCCCTCTCAGATTCCCTGTTGCTATTCCTACATGCAGAGAGCTCCGTACTCTTGGCAGGTATTGACACACTACAGAGGATTTTGTGTAATTTTTATTCTCCAGATCTGAAAGTTGAAAGAAAAATCTGAACTCTGCAGAGTTTTCACTGATCTGATAAAAGCTATTGTCACATTAAGCTGATCTGGGCCTTAGAGTCTCACAGAAAGAGTATCAAGGTGTAGCTAACAGTGTCCCTCTGAAAGGGACGCTGCCAGTACAAAATACATGTCAGGTAGAGGGTGCATTGTCAATGGATAATTTCAGCTTGTTGAGGCTGTCCCAAGGAACAGTCTAAACACTCCAGTAGAGCAGTAAGTCACAGGGTAAGACTGTTGTACTGATTCTAATGGCCTATAGACAAAACGGTGTTCTAGCTGATTTACAGTACTTATAGAAAAAAGCTTACATTTCTGAATGTCTTTTAAGGTTTTCCAAACGGTTTTTGATCTCAAGAGAATCATGAAGAAAGGAAAGTTGCTTCCCTAGTCTGACAAGAGATTGGAGTGCAAAAAAATATTTTAAGTTGAAGAGTGAACTCCGTAATTTACAGGGAAAAAAACCAATTTTAACTATATTTAGTTTCTGTTTACAAGAAGAAATATTTGCTTTGCTTTACTAAATTATATTTGTGCAAGCCAAACATCATTACATGGCTTTGAATAACTCAGAAAACTATTTCCATAGCACTGACTGAATTAAGGCAATAATATCATCAGGACTTTAAATACTTTTTTTCCTCTATTGATATAGCATTTTTATTCTGTCCTTGCTGAACTTTTTGGTCATTCTTTATTCAGGTCATGTCAAATAAGAGAGCAGAATGGACTGGTGAGTAAAAGCACTCTAACAAGCAAGATAAGATGCTCCATCACTTTGTGATGAAATATTCAAACACATTGCCCACTTGTATAAGCTTAGTCATGACCAATTTAAATGATACACTGAAAAATGTGCTTTAGTCTTCCATATAATAAGTTCTAAAACATTAAAACTGAAATCACAGTTTAAAGAAAAGGCTAGCAAACACTTCAGTCATCATTCACTTGACTGTATGTTTTCTGACATTAAAGTGGCTGGTTTCATTAAAGAATTGAGTAGAGTTGCAATTGTAATGCAGATTATGATCTAAAGTCAATAATTTGTGAGCTATCAAATATCTTGGTGGATAGTGATGTCATTACACTTTACATTAAACAAACTAATGTTCTTCCCAATTACTTTTTACCTGTGGAATCATAGAATGGTTTGGGTTGGAAAGGATCTTAAAGTTCATGTAGTTCCCACTCCCCTGCCACAAGCAGGGACATCTTCCACTAGACCAGGTTGCTCAAAGCCTCATACAACCTGGCTTTGAACAATTCCAGGGAGGGGGCATCCACAGCTTGTCTGGAAAACCTGTTACAGTGCTTCACCATTCTCTCAGTGAAGAACTGTTTTATTTAATCTAAACCTGCCTTCTTTCAGTCTAAAGCCATCAGCCCTTGTCCTACCACTACATCCACTTCTAAAAGTTCCTCTCCAGCTTTCTTGTAGGCCCCCTTTTGGTATTAGGAGGCTGTCAACACCTTGCCAACAAAACTGAAAAGAATATATATCCTGAGCCTCTGCTCTACCACTTCAAGCATTTTCCTTTAAAGTTCAGGTGAGAATACTCAAAATAAATAATGATTCAAAATACTATACCTGACTTAGAATACTGTCTGCCACTTTATTTTATTTCTGCAATATATACTTAGCATTTGGAATTACCTCTTTACCACAGGTTTAATCAATGACAAGAGAAAAATATGAGTTTAAAGGATTATAGCACACAGACAAATGAACTTCACATGGAACTGATATTTCAAACAGCCTTTTTTCTCTGTGAAAAATTTCTGCTTTAGTGAGAATTTTTTATTCCTGTTTTTCAAACCATTCTTTTTCTCCCCAACTATAGTGAAAGCAGAGAGAAGTTAACTGCGAAATTCACTATGATCTTGGGAGAAAATGGATAGACCTTGCTTTATATTTAAAGCAATTTATCAGTGAGTATGTTAATTTTGCAAACCTCCGTTTCTTTTTTTTATTCAGTTGGATGATTTAAATAATTTTTTAAAGCATTAATTTATGAGGACAACACAGGCAAACAATCAGAATTTACCTGCCTCCATTAGATCATTGGTATGTGTGCATTCTTCCTTCCTGGGTGAAAATTAGGAGTTGTCTTCAAGAATTAAAAAAGTGACAAGAAATCCTTAACATTTATTCAAGCATGGAACTGTCAGACAGAAATTTGCAGGTTATAGTGAATCCCTTGAATTTCATCTACTCATTGATTTAAAATTTCATAATAAGGACAAAAAATTCTTCTTAGTAATGGTGCCTTAGGTTCTAACTTTTATATTTTTCAAATCCTGTACTGCTAGTGTAACTCTGAAGTTTCCTGTAGCTTGTTAAGTGCTGCTCTCTCATGCTCAGACAAAGCCTCTCCAGCTCGCTCTTCAAGGATACCCAGAAAGTCCTAAACTGAAAAACTGTAAACCATCATCTTGAGGAGAGTGGGGCAAGCTTGGGGAAATTCCATCCTTGGCTGGGTTCTGCTTGGTGAATTTATGCTGATATAAAAGTGTGAAGAACTCGTGACCTGTCATCCATTTTGGGATCCACTGAGGCAGGACCCTCTGGAGCCCAGAGTGGGCATCTGAAAACCTTTCAAATAAATACCTCTTTTATTCTCTTATTCCTGTCCAGTCTCTGTTTCTAGGTAGCCATTTAAGGCATCAGTATACGACCCACAAAGCTCAACACTGTCTTCCTTAGAAATCACTCATTTTGTACTTAGTAGTTATGATTATCCAAATACAAAAGAAGAATTACATCACAACCAGGAAAGAGCATTTCAGAAACCAGTAAAAGCAAGGGCATTAAAACTAAGGGGAATCCTACAGGTTTACAGAGCTTTTCAATCCTACCTTTGCCAGCTCGTCTTGAGTAGCATTGACCAAAAGCTATTTACCCAGAGCAATCACACCTACAAATGTGAATTCAACTGCAAGCCTCTTTCAGTTGTCTTTCTAATATTCAGAAATACTGACATGTAGTTAGTATCCACACTAGTAATGGATGCAAATGGAGAAATCAAGAGCTGAATAGGTAGGAGTTGTACCTGATTTCTGAAGATGATATCCACATATCCAAGTTAAAACAGGTTGAGTAAAAAGGCTGGTCTTCTGATTTCTTCAAGCAGCTCTGCACATATTAACTCTTCTTCAGGTTTAAATTCCAAAACCTGTGTCTGTAATCTTCTATAATCAGAAAGTTTTAGAATCCTTCCAATTATATGAGATTTTTTTTTTTAAAAAAGATAGTATCTCTAGGCCTATAAATATTGCATCACCTTTAGTCCAGGACCATTGCTGTTCCAGTAATATTACTACCTCAAGTAAATAAAAACCACATTATCAGAAAGTATATGAAGTTACTTGCCTTGGCAACACCACAGTTTGGTAGGTGAAAGGGACTCCATTTTCCAAATCTTAAACACTGAAGTTACTTAAAATGCCTAGGAAAACGCAGCTCTAAACCTCATATAACTTTGTGGATTTCACTTATATTTTCTATCTGGAGGACAGATACACATCTTGTGAAAGGCACAGAGATAACAACACAAATTCTCCAAGTGTGCTTTTCTAAAAAATCCATTGGAGATTTGACACAATTTGACACACAAGGGGTTTACTTTCTTATTTTATCTGAATGTCTGTTTTTGTTGTGTACTAAATGCTCAACTATACTTAAAACTGTGTTTTCAATTATGTGATTATGCATTTGTGCAGCCCCATTGAGCTTCATAGGATTACTCAAGCAGAGAAAAGTTTTCAGAATTACAGCTCAGGCTTGTCGATAAGAGTTTTTCTGTGAAAAAAACAGGCTTTCTTTCACAGTTCATTCATTGAGGAATATGTAGTTGCAAGTATTTAAGTTTTTTAATTACAGTACATTATACAATAGAAAAGATAATATTTCCCTAGAAACAGTGTTTATCTCCATTTTTTAATTTACAAGGATAGAAATGTCACTGTCTCTGCTACAAGAATGGCCCTTCTGAATTGGTTTCCATGAAAGTAATCATTGAACATTACTCTGAATCATAAATTGAAGTAAATCATGCATTAGAATAAGCCCCAAAGTTTTTCAGAACATAACACAGAAACACATAATGATTTTGTAATTTCTGAAGATACAAAAACAATTTCACTTTCAGGAAATGCATTTTCCTTCTCATGGAGAAAACGCACATTTTCAGTGAAAAAAATAAGGCATCTTTTGTGATCAGTTTAATTTTTTCTTTTTTGATTTGTGCCATTTTTTAAAACATGGTTTTCCACAGAATTCAGTCAAATAATGATCTGACAAATTTCTATATAATTTATAATATTTTCTAGTTTACTGATGTAATGCAAATATGCACAACAAAGAAAAGGTGGTTATATGATAAATATGAACAATAAGAATAAGCTAAAATAAAAGGAAAATGACTATATAATCATTCCCTCAAGTTTTGGAAGCTAGGTAAATCATTAGCTACATAATTTTGTCCCAATACTGTTTCAAGTTGAAGTTATGCAACTAGGGTAATTTGATCTTGATACAGAAGCATGAGAATTTCTTTGAACTGGGTTCTGTCCCAAGACATTAGCAAGATGCTTTTGTGTCCCACACTTTCTTTTTGATCTGCTACTTGCAGGTTTATATATCTGTGTTCCAGCATGAACTCCGACTAAATTGACCATCAATGGTATTGATAAATCCTTTACAAATAGTTCATTAAGATGGAAATCACACTTAAACCCATAAGGGAAGCATATATTAAAGGCGGGAAGAACTTGTCTTGAAGTTGAAACACACTGGACTAAAACTCAGAAGATTTGTGTCCATTCCTGGCTCTGACAGACATCCTTTCAGTAATTTAATCTTTCTGAGACTGAGGTCCCCAAGTGTAATACATCCATTTATAGTTCTTATCTGGAAGGTAAAGTTCCTTAATTCCAAGTTTGCTCCTTACTCTCTGTATGCACAAAACTTTCAGACCACAATCTTGCCTATATATAAGTATATATATACCATAAGTAAAAAAGTATTTTTGTTCTCAGAAATAACATATAAAAATCTTGTTTGGTTTACCTTTCATATGATCTGACATCTTAGGCACTGGATAAAATATTTTCTTCCCTGAAGTTAATGGTTAAGCTCCTCTTGTCTTCAACAGAATGCATGATTTCAGTGATCATGTTTGCAAAAGATCAATTAATTAGATTTTTCATGTTTTTCTCTCCTCATCTTAATCTGCCTGCAATATCTGTAGCTCTGCAATTTCTGCATCAAGAGAGCTTGGACTTGCTCCTGCTTGCACTGAGCCAAGTCTCTGAAGTGGCCCAGTGGGAGCAAAACAAATCCATTGTCAAATTCAAGCTAGGAAACTAATGACGAATTGTTATTAAGAGCTACATGCAGACACACCAGCAGGAAAAAAACAACTCCATTTTCTCTTGATAGAGACTGATTTAAAGAATCATCTCTATCAAGACCACCCTAATAACTGACAATTCACTTTATCAATTCAAACTAAAGTCAGAATCATTATACCTGATCATGATCATTAAGTGACAGCAATCGTCAGACTGAGACAGTGTCATCTTATCTGGATATGGCTCTGAGGTGATTAGGGCCTTATTGGACTGCATAATCCAGACATTAAGTCCCTGCACTGGCACTCAGCCAAACATTTTATTTTCAGGAAACTGGCCTGGCAATTGAGCACCCACTTCACCATTTTCAGATGTCAATCTATTCATATGAAGTACACAGAGAACAGTTCAACTATACAACAGCCTTTACTTGACATTTCTGAAGACCAATGTGTTCTTAACACCTTTGTAGAGGCTTTTAATTGGGAAACTGCATAGAACAGCATTATCAACGCACAGGGTATCAGAATATAATCACAACATTTAAAATAAATAATTTTCCATAAAAGATAAATTATGTCAATGTTTACTTCACAATTGGGTCTTCAATTCTCGTGTTACACAACAGCAGTAAAGTTCTTGTTATCCCTATGATTGACTTTCAAATTAGAGGCTGTAACTATTTCACTCACATGTAATTAAACAAGCCATTTATGGGACTTGTTAGTGAATGCTGCTCTCAACACCATCCACTATAAGGAAGACTAATTATTTTTAACACAGCACAAATGTTAATGGTATCTCTGCAAGTCCTACATATGTTAGTGAAAGGTTAAAGGTAGATCTCACTGCATGGAGAAATAAAATCAATTTCAGAAACCTGCCAGTGTCTGACATTAAAATAAAACACAACATTGAGGGAACTTGGACGGTCCCCAAATTCTCCTTAGCCACTCCAGTACACTGTGGTGGAATACATCAGAATACATCTGCTGAAGAGCATGAAACTTCAAGCCTACAGGAGAAGCACCAGTACAGACTACTTTTCACAGTTTCCAACTGATTGGCATCCCCATTGGCAAAGGTCAGGCTTAATTTGCCACAGTTGCCTTCAGAAAGCCTGTGGTCCATCAGAGTTCAGGTAAGACAAAAAAAGATGCTGCTTAACTCACTCGGGGGGAAATCACTCCATTAAATGCATACAAAATATGTGCTTAAGGTCATGTGGTTTTATTCATAGCTACTGAATGTTAATTGCATGTAATAAACATTGTACCTAGATCATGAAAATAAGAGAATATTTCAAAAGTAAGACAGGTAATTTGAGCTTATATGACAGAGGAAATTCTAGCAAAACTTAACAATAGGTATTACTATTGCAGCTGTCATATCAGGATTTTTAATTTTTTAATATCCATTTTAAGTATTTCAGAGCTATTTTGTAAAATCCCTGTTACATAATTAGCTTTAAAAATTACTCGAGTTAGCATTTTGTCTGTTAGGCACAATTGGAAGACAGAAGTTTAAAATAATGCTGCCTATTCTTTACACAATTGAAAAGCTGTGCCAATATTATCTTTGTGCAGCAGCAGCTGCTTGCAAATGCCTTTAGAACTTATTTGGGTCTCTCTGTCACATGCCAATGGAATCAGGCAGAGGCTTTAATAGTACATGTTCAATGTATACACTTCCTGGGTGATCCTACCAAAGCAGATAAATTCCTAGCAGCTGAGTGTGCAATTACAGCATCATCAAATCTGCATGAAATTTTTTTCTTCCCCAAGCATCTTGCCCTGGCATCCCTACTGCCAGGAAGTTCCATAGGCTGTAACTCTCACTGCTGCAAAATCTCTGATGAACGTGGGCATGAGAAGCCCAGGCTGTGGGCACAAGGAGCCATCCGACCTCTGTTACAGCAGCAGAATGAAGAGAAGGCCCCAAGTGCTGCTCTGAGGAACAGCACACTGCACTTACAGGGACCTTCAGCATAAAGCAATCTACGCAGTTCTTATTTTTGTTATGTAGTGCCACTAATAAATTGACTTTAATCCACTTATTCCTTGAAAGTGGGAAACAACAAAGTAGACAAAACAACACTGAAAAGGATCTGAGGTTTTAAACATGTAGTAACTTGCAGAGCATAGGTATGTCTATCTAAGATTTGTCAGAAATGGTTTCAAATTCTATCAAGTATATGTGTTTTATTCACAGACAGTCCTTTAAAAAACATATCCATCTAAAAATAACATTTTTAAGAAATAAAACCTATTGTCCAAAGAAAGTTAAGACAAATAGAAAAATTCTTGTCACTCCAGACTGGCAGAATGAGAGCAAAGTGAAAACTGGGACAGGGGCATAAATCAGGTAGTCATTATTTTAAATAAATGCTGATCTGGTTAAAGAAACTATCAAAGGTAAATTAGGAGTGAGACTGGATGTCTCCTGTCTGTGTGGTCATCCCATTAGCACCAGCAGAAGTTTCATTAAGGAAGTGTTCCTGAATGTATTCTTATTGTCATGGGAATAACAACAAAGAACAAATGGTATTGCTTCAGAGGAACAGTCCTTCAAAACATAGTATTTTGCTGTCCACCATATTTAAAGCACCATGCTCCACTACATGGAAAATATTTCTCCTGAAAGAGCACAGCATTTTTCAAGTATATATTTTCAGCTGCAAAGCAATCACAGTATGGCAGCTGAAGTATAAAAGTACCAGCAGTTTTCTGGAAAAGTGATGACTCCACATGACATCCCCAAACTACACTGCAAAACTGATGACCTTGTACAAGAGCTTAATGAAAATGCTTTTTCTTATAATATAAAGATTGAGATTTAACACATTTTACCTGGATATAGTCTAATACAATAGATACAAATTGGATACATTCCTTAGAAATTAAATAAGGCTTGTGGACAAGATTATGAAAAGCGCTGAGAGGGATTATGAAGGAAAAAAACCTCATATATAAGCAAATAGACACCTACGTCAGGTAAAACAACGGAACTTAGATGTCCAGTCTGCTTTAGCGATCTTAAAATTCTGTTAGGTACCTCTAAGCATCTAAATATCTTTGAAAACATCCCTCTGTGCCTAACATTATTAGGAATCACTGGACTTGAAAGACTAAAGGGACTCAGCCTCATCTGCAATATACAGCCGTACTTTTCAAGCTGAATTCATACAATTCAACAGTACAGCTGTCCAATCAAAGATCCCTCCACCATCAAGTGGAAGATAGACACTCATCATAAAATCTCTCATAAAGGATAAAGCACTCTCTGGAAATACCTTTCTCAGACTTGGTATAAATTGGCCTCTGGAAGACACCTAGAGGGAGTTTAAATGGCTAGACACATAATTCATACCTGCAGTCTAGGAACACAGTGAAGAATGCTCTTTACTGATGATTTCAGAAAATCTTTTGCTGAGCTTCTGCTCTTCCCCAAACACTAATTAGGGTCCATGTTTCAACCTGTACTATTGTGATTTTTGTCATATTACAGAAAAAAAACCTCAAAATAGGGGTATGTTCCAGGCACCAATTTTTTCTACATCATTTGGCACAAATCCTCAATAAAATGCAACAGACTCATTGAATCACTGAGCAAATATACCAGGCCATGTAAAGGCACAAAGATGTAACCATGCTGCAATCCAAATGTTTATTTACAGACTCCTTTGAACACACAGGCAGTAAAGTGGTCTCAACTCTCTCTTACTCAAGAATTACACACTCAGCAAAGCTAGCCAGTGCACTGCCAGGGGAAAGCACAAGATCTGAATTACTTAAAATTGACAATACATTCATGAAATAAAAATAAAAATGAGGCATATTTGTTTGAAAAGGGGAAAATCTCAGAGTTCACTGGGTGAAAAGAGTTACACAGGGAATTTTCTGACATACTGATGGATGGGAAGAACATGAAATTTTGAGGTATGATGGGCCAGGGACAGTAGGGATATAAGCAGGATGAAATGAAGGGAATTTCTGAATTGGCTTTGAAGAAATGGCAGAGATAAGGACACAACAGCAATAAGAAACATCATTTTTTTCACAATGCTGTGAATTTGCGGGACAATTCATTCTGAAGGTACAAAATACAGGAAAAAGAGAAAGAACAGGCATTCTTATTCTTTCCATATTTTCCATAAAATTACATTTATTCACTATCTACCTATTAACGGAGACATCTTTTGCAGCCATTTGCTTTCATTGCACTAAATTTTGTTCTGCTTCTCATCTTGAACATGTGAGCAACCTGCACACATGTTAGTCAGTAAGTGAATAGTAAGTCAGTGCCCCGAAGTACCCCGCTTATTTTGTAACCAATTATCATTACAATAACTGTATTTCATTTTTCTGAAAAAAAAAAAAAAAGTGGCATCAGCAACACTAATAGTATCAAGATAAACATTAGAATTTCAAAAATTTAAAGAAAAATCCATCAACATTTGTTTCCACTCATATTCAACCTATTTTAAACTGTGTAGTATCCATTAATTCAAGGTATATCTCAACAGAACTATATTAGTCATCATTTACCTTCTGGATTTATTGAGGCAGGAATAATGGAAGGAAAAGATTTCTAATGAAAGTTTCTTGAGTATGTGTATTAGGACTTTTCATGTTCACAAAGAAACCCAGAAAAACTTTTGATCTGAGAGACTGTGAATGCTAATGATCAGAAAGAATGTCATGGAGGATTTGTTTATATTTTTAAAACTGTAAATAAAAATTATTTATAAAGGAAACAAAATGCAGGCAAGAAATGAAAGACATTCTTTGATAAATTAAAAATGTTTGCTTTCTCCGATAATGTAAGAAAGCTAGATGTAAGAGAAGTATATTGTGTGTATGTTCAAAGGCTTAACAGCATGAGGTATAGAAGTATTTCAAATGGTAACAGCTCAGGAAATAGTATAGGTCTTGAAATTAAATCATCCTCATAAATAAATCATCAAATAAAGATGAAATGACAAAGTGGTATTAGTCTAATACAAATTTAACTGAAGTATTAATATCCTTTTTTTTCCCCCCTCAGAAGGAAACTTGCTATAAAACTTGAGTTCAGATAAATGTCTTCAGGTCTAAGTATTTGTGGTGCAGTTCTTTATTTTGGTCATTCATAAAAATTGTAGTCATGTCAAGCCATTGTTAAGATGTCAAACTAAAGAGCACACATTTTGATGTATCTTTGAAGTCTACCCCACTATGTTGAAAGTACAGGTTCTATACTTCTCTTACATGTTAGGCATTGCATCAATGTCCTTGGGAAAAGTTCCTTCTTGATATGGACCCACACTCTTACTGGAGCTGTACATTTCCTCCATGTCTGAAGGACCATGTGTCATCCTACAATTTCGTGTCAAAGTCTTGTAAGGCTAATACACATGAAGGAAAAGATTTTTTTTGTACTATCAACTGAACCCAGGATTTAACCGGAATTTTCCACTGAAAGGCAGATGAACCTAAGAATATAGGGCATAGTATTCAGAGCAATATCTCATCATAAAAAAAGTCATAGGAATAAGGAAAATTCCAGCTGCCTAGTTCTTATCCGAAGATAATCCTCCACACAGTCCACTGCTGGAAGAAAATTTCACATCATTTCCCTTTTTAGCACACTTTATAATAGCTATTTTATTTTCATATTCATAAAACTCCTGTGACCCTTTTTGCTCCCTCAGTCAGGTTTCTAATTGCTTGTACTGAAACCGTCCTAATTAGATGGTGAGGCTTTTAGGGTGTGGACCTTGTCTAATTGTTTGTTTTATAACACTGTGAGTGTACAGTACTTACGCTAATATTAAACTGCATCTTGTCCTGTATTTTATGATGCTTGTTACAGAGAAACAGGCATCTTGTTTTCGGCCTCCTTCCTAAATTAAACAAGGCATAAATGATCAAATCTATGTATATCTCCATGTATGTTAGTTCCATCAAAATTTCAGATCACTCTGTCCAAGTTAATTATATTTATGTTCTCCCAAAATGGGATTGAGTTCAGAGATTATAAATACTTACCGTGCTTCATGAAAGTAAGTGTGTTGAAGATACTGCTTCCCTGAGAATAAAACCTGCAGTACATGCCCAGTTCTTCTGAGATATTACAAAAGAACAGATAGGCACAGTATTTACCATTCAAATCCGAGAGAACATCAGTCAGAGCCCTCATCTTTCATTCACCAGAATCGAATGTGTATTGCACAGCTGTGGGAAAACAGACTCACCACTTGTGACGCTCACAGAGCCACTTGAGAATTCATAAGCAAATCTAGTAGGTCATGCCAAAGGTCTGCTTTGTGAGGCCACCCATTACTGGCTATGGCTAACAGCAGGCACGCAGCGAAAAGCAGAACAGTGGAGATGCACAGTGCTATTTCCTGGGAGTACTGCTTCCAGTAATGTATGAATCATGGACATCCTGAGCTTGGCATTATGTCTGTGTGCTCATTAGCTCTGCTCCCCTGCTGCAAGCATTTGTTCAATTGATTTTGGCACTTCTGTAGACATCTGGCACCCCAAACTTCCCATGGCATTGAAGTCCCACGTTACTTACATGCTTCACAAAGAAATGTCACCTTTTGCTTGCCTTGTACTGCCACTTTTTAGTCTTACATGATACTTCCTGGAGTTTATTTTTTTTTAAGAAAACAGCTCTTCCTTGGTTATCCACAATTTACAACCTGCTATTCTAATGACTTTGGTCATGTACTCTCTCCGTTGCTTCTTTCCCAAATGTTTAGAGCAAAGATTTAAAACCAATTAAAAAGACATTGGAGCTTCAGTGACTTCATGGCCTTTGGATCATTTTCAAAAGAGGTATATGGTACACAGTACACTAAGCATATGATTGAATACCTTTGTGCCAAAACCCAACCACTACCTCTTGAGGTATTTTTAGTATTCTACAATATATTTCTGGTTAGGAAAAAAAAATAATTGGAGATATTGCTGTATTTTTTACATCTTGAATTTATGTCAATCTGTTAGAGATAATTCAGGCCTTAAATATGAAATTAATGGTACAAACATTCCAATAAAACTATTTTTACCTGATTAAAATATGCTTTTGATATTTACTAGTTGGAGAACAGAGAGGTAAAAGAGCAAACACCTTCTACCTTTTCATCAGGGCATAAGATACAAAGGAAAAGAAAAACTGTATGATAAACAGAACGATGGAGATGGTGGGGCTTAGTACTATTTCCAGGCTAAGTTCCAAGCCAGTACTATAATCAAGTTCTAATCCAAGTAAATGTTTGGCTCACTTCCTTTATATCTGACAAACTTAAGCATAAGAAATTCAAGGGCTTATTTTTTTTGTTTTCACTTCAATGAAAGCATTCTTGCTTTTCATGCAGTTTTCAGATCAGATCAATTGTTTTATTTTTCTAAAATGCCAAAAACAGCATAGCTAGGAGGAAACTTATGCAGGAAAAAATGAGCTGTTGCTTCTCTACTTATTTCACAATGTTACTTGTTTTTTCATGTGTTCTGTTAGTTCTGGTGGATGCCATGCTGCCTAAAGCTTTATTCCAGAAAGGAAAAACTAGAGTAATTATGGCCGAAAATGCCAGGATGCACTGCACAACTATTCTTTGCACCACAACTCAAGAAGTATGGCATTGTTTTGTAACATACCTCTTAAACATATGTATTCTGCAGTTTGTCTTACATCAAAAAACACTTCTTAATGCAATGCAAGAAGGTATTTAAAAGACAGTATCTGAAGCTCTGAGTCACTCAATTTGGAAATAGATTACAGTATTCCTTCAGAGTAGTAGAAACAGAAATGCTTCTTTAGAATGCCAAGGCCAAACACACAATACTCCAAAGGCACAATGCTTTGCTATGCCCTTTACTGGCAGATTGATTTTCATGTTCTCACCAAGCTAGCATTTAGCAACATTACACTGCTGGTTGGATAGCAATGACAACCCAATTAGAAAACACAGTCAATGAACAGGTCAGGCAGCCACAAACCAGATATCCTAAGCAAGAGTAGCCCTTTCAGTGTGTAAAACTTTCTGTTGACCCTTTCCTTATCATAAGTGACCCACCATAAAAATATGTCAAAATTTTGTGAAGAAACAAAACGGAAAATAAATTGTAACTCATCCAAATAAGCAAACAGCTTTAGAAAACTTTTAGAGGAATTGTCAGCATAGAAAAGAAAAGAAATGGGTAATAGGGTGAGATTTCTGAATTCCCCATAAATACATGCACGGTACTGGTTGTGGGTTTCAGGGAAATGTTTTTGTGTTAATCAGACATATATTTTGAGGGCTCAGAACCACCAAAATTAGAAAATGGTATGGCTGTATTATTTAGCCAACTTAGCTTTCCATATAAACACAGATCATTTTGAATTTTGGTTTGATCTCACTTGAAACAAAGATAGACAGACAGACAGATAGATAGATAGATAGATAGATGGATGATAGATGTGTGTGTGTATGTGTGTATATATGTAGTTATAATAACAAATAATTTCATATGGATCTGAGGTTATGAAGCCTGAAAGCAGGCAGTAGATATTTCTCAACATATGATGCATACAAAGCAGATGAATGTACGGATCAAGAAGGAAACGACATAATTTTTTGTGCTTTTAAAGAGGGGCAGCTAGGGATTTTTTGATCCAACTGAGAGTTCAATTCTGAAAGCATAGTATTAGCACTAGGGCTGTGAAATCTAGTGTTCATCACATTTGAAACAGGTGTATTTGGAGACAAAGTAACCAACCTTTCCAAAAGAACAACAAGGCCCCCTTGGACTTCCAAAATGGACAAGATCTTTCCTAAGGTCTACTGATCTTTTTTAAACTCAAGATAGATCTCTGTAATAGACTAGTGGGGGTTTTATTGTCATGAAGATAGTTTATCAACAACATTGTTATTATCTTCATTAAGAATCCCTTGGCTATGCCATTTTGCAAAGTCCTCCTGTTCAGAAGTGCCTCTCCTTACACGTTCCATTATTGATGTTTCTTCTAGAACTATTGAATCTCACCTTTTAGTTAATCTTGAACCCAGCTAGACTTTGTTCTACGTGAGCAAGAACAGTTCTCAAGTTTTATTCTGTCACATGTCCTGTTTCCAACTCCCATGGTTGACTAGTTGTATCTTTGCTATGCTGCAGCCTTTATAAGAGATGGACTTATTTGCCTCTAATATCCACGCTGACTTAATGGTTTTATGTGAATAGAAAACTGAAGCAATACCAGCATGTATTACTGCTCATTAAGTGCCTTTCAAAATTGTGTCAGTGAGTTTTGTTGCATAAGAAGGAATGTCAGGATGCCATTACAAAATCCAGGAACAGCCTTAACTAAAACAGCACAAATGCATTGAGGCTATGTGCATGATGCTGTGTTCTGAACTGCAGTGTAGGCACATCTGAAATCTGCTTGCTCACACTGCAGGAACTACTTATTAGCGTCTGCATATAACACATCATCACCACAGGGAAAGCTAGTTTAAAATCATAAATGTCAAGTCATAATTAACTTAAAGGTCAGGTTTAATTACAGTTGTTGAAACTGAAATACACTAATTACCATTACTATGTCAGAAAATTTCTTAAAACGATTTGAAATGTTTTGTTGGTGCCCATACTTTTCTGTAATTGACATCTTTTGTTTCATGATGGAAACATTTCAGTGAGAATTTTTTTACTAATTTTGAAGCAGAAGGAGAACAAACCAGAAAACTAATGAACAAAGCACCACCACAAATCTCAAAAAAACCTGTTCTCTGCATTACAATATTATTAATTACTTTCTTGTAATTGGCACTTCAGATAATCGTTTAGATAATGGAATTATTTGGAGAGTCTGGTGCATGGATGAAACAGATTAAACTGTGCAGCTCTGAAGTTTAATGACAAAACTAATCAATAAGTGAAACAGACTGGTGAGAAAATAACTCAATAACTGAAAATTTTGCTCTACCTGTAGGCTTTTCCAAGGATTCTACTGGGAATAGTTATTGACTCACATAAGTATTTTAGTTCTCTCTTTCCCCCAAGGTACAGAAAGTTTGAATGCTGTGATTTCATTTTCTCTTCTGTTATCTAGTGTTATTCTTCCCCTCTCCACTACAGCCAGGAGTTCCAGCTTACCTTTTCCTATACTTTTAGCAGTGTTATAACACTGTTCCCACAAAGAAGCCATTCCCAGCTAGCTAGAATATAGCAGAGGAAAGGTTAAGCTATATATTAAGTGCCTTTCCCCATAAAGACACAGATTTTAGCTGCTGTACAGCCCCCATGCAAAAAATTCAGAAGTCTAAAAGTGACTATAACAGATGACTCTGGAGGAAAATATTACTAACTGATTAAGACAGGACATCAAATGCACTGATAAAAGAGACATACACATGTATTAAGTTTCATTCATTCCGCACCTGAGGTGCTGGGTTGTTTAACAGCTGCTCCCATGCTGCAGTGTCAATGCCTTCCAAAGCACACTAATCACCTGAAATCAGCAGGAAATATTTCTGTTTCTGGGGGAAATATTTCCGCTTGGTAATGGGCAGCTCTCACACCCCTTTCTCCCTCTTCCACAAGCCCTTGGTGGTACTTGGTGCCTCACATAAAATGACAGGAAAGAGCTCAAAAGCCTGAATATAAGGAATATATACATCAACTGAAACAATGAAGGACTGTCTAAGTACACAAATATATCAGGAATGTGGCTGGTAGTTCAGAAAACAGCAAAAGAGCAGCCTTGACTGTGCTACTGCCTTGCATCTCAATAAACGGGAAAGGACGGCATTTAATTAAAGAGTACCTGCCTCCCAGGCACTGACGACATTGAAATCAGTGTGGACAGAAGGCATTAAAGTTGGCATAACACAAAAATTCTCTTATTTAAGATTTACAGCTGACTGTTAAAGTGAAAATTTATTAAAGGCTTCCATGTGGCAGAAAGTATCATTAGTATTCAAACTGATAGCAGCACTGATTTAAATTTAATAATCTGAGTTGAAGATATGCATCAAAAAAAATTCTTTTAAAATATGTCTAATAGCAATAACTGACTTCTTTATTATAGTCTGCCTGTGAAAAATGCCAGATATCAAAGAACAAGACATCAAATGTTAATTTCAGTGTGTTCTTCTAGTTGAAACTCATATTAAAATAATATACTTGCTGCGAATCAAGTAGCACAGACTGTACCTGCTTGTACCTTCCTTGAGGAAGATTGAAAACACTGAGGCCCAGAAAAAGCAGGAGTTTGACCATAAAGAAGGGAGCAGAGAGGTTGTAGAGTGGAAGCACCCCAGCACTGGCAGTGGGAGCTGCAGGGATGGCACCAGTGATTGTTATGCATGGATGATGTAGGTTTAAATCACCTCCTGCCTTTTGTCCAGGCCTCTGGCAGCAGGCAGTCACATTATTGAGGTGGTCAGCACCCCAAAATCCACTCTTATTCCCAAGTTCTTTAATAATGGCTGATTTTGTCTATTAAAAAATGAATTATTTATTAATAGACACAAAACTAACAGACATAAGACTTAAAAGAGACTATTACTACACATGGATAAGACAGTAAGGGAATACTAGTATAAACACAGAGTTAAATGTACCATTAAATTTACAGCTAGCTAAGGAATACTATAACTCAGGATTCAATGTTTCTCACCATCCAGTCTTGGGAGTACACATCCTCTCTTTCAATTCCCAGGAAAGCGACCTCAAAGCTGAGTCCAGCTTTGGGGAGAAATCTTCTCACACGTTCTCAAGGAGGGTGCAAGAGACTTCAGCCTTTGTGTTAAACAGTAGTACTTTCATAGTGTAAAAACAGGCCTTTTGGTTACCTATGTTTATTCATTTCTTCCCACATATGCTAAGCTGGCAGACCTTTTGGCACCAGGAGAGGATACCTGCGGGGCCTTGCCCGCCTGGCTTATCTCTATCTGCACCAGCCACCTGTGGTGGGAGCTGTGATATGTCCTGCCACAGTGATTCCAGCCACTGGCCCCAACACAGGGCACAGCTGAGCCCTGCTGCCATGGGTGTGGGACCTCCAAGAAAATGTATCTAAGAAAGGACAAAATGCTGTCTGGGAATGAGGAGCAAATTAAAAACAAGTGTAAGAAATAGCTCTGTGAACATCAAGGTCAAAAAGGAGGAGCGGGAGTGTTTGCTCCCGGTGCTGGATCAGAGATTATCCTGCAGCTCATGGAAGAGACCACAGCAGATCAAGGGTTTCCCAGTAGCCACTGGAGAAGAGCACGTCTGAGCAGATGTCCACACTGCAGTTCAGGAGAACCCACCCAAGAGCAGCTGGATATTCCCTGCAGGAATGGCAGCTTCTGGACAGCTCATGCTGGAGCAGGCTCTCCTGGCAGGAGCAGCAGCCCATATTAAGGGCCCACACTGGAGCAAGGGAGAAGCGTGAGGAGGAAGGAACAGCAGAGAAGTGCTTTGGATTAACTGCCACACCCACTCCCCATCTCCCTGCACATAAAGCTAAGATGACAACACAGTTTACCTTAGCAGAACAGTCTTTCTTTTAACATTTACTAGGGATGCCAAAGAACACTCCAAAAGTCACAGACAGAATTACTGCTATACCATGGGGCAGGTGAACAAGGGAACAGACAATTTGTTTAGGGAAAAAATGAAAATTAAGGTGGAGTCCAAGTATCACAAATTGAAAAGGTTTGTTCATTATAAGAACAAGTATAAAGTAACTACCTAGTGCATAATTTACATCAGTGTTACACAAACAAAAACACCTACAAATTACTTACCCTTTTAAAGATTTTTTTCTTAATTACAGATTAATGGGTAGTTCAAATTTACAGGTTGGTAGTTTGTCACTGTGATCTGCTTTTCAAAAGTTGAACACAAAAACAACTTGGAACACTCGAAATATGTTGTTGGCAAGAAGCCAGGCTAAGCTGTTTAAATGGGACCAGGTGCCTTAAATGTCTCAGGGCCTCCATTTGCAGGAAGGAAGGCACTAGTCCTACATTGGCAATGTCACAACAGGTGATCAATATCAAGACACTCCTTTGTCTCTCCTGGCTCAGCAGGGGTGAGCACAGCCAGAGTCTGAAGGAGAAAGTCTTTCACAGTAGTCAGGCAGCTGTACAAAGCAATGTGGACACATCTCACGCAGCCTGGGGGTAGGGGGTGAATGTGGCATCCCTGTTCCTCCCTCAAAGAGCTATTTTAAAAACCCAAAACAACAAACCCACCACCACTTTTTCTTTTTTCTGTGCTTTTTTTCCCCAGCAATGAATGTGGATTCTCATTAACTACTCCCATGGCAGAAATATGAATAACTATATTCGTAATTAATATTTATATTAAATGTAATCGAAAATATATAATTATATAAAGAAATAATCACAGTATACCAGAAAAACAAGTTTTGATTTTCAATTAAAAACTCTGAAAATATACACTGATTTCATTTTTTTTATTTCAGTTTTAAAATGCCATTTTGATTTTGTCCCATATTTTCTTCCAATTGATGCACTCTCAGCAAAGCAGAAGAAAAGTTTTCATTTTTACAATAAATGAGAATGATTTATTGCATTCTTCACAAAAACTTGATAAACAGGAAAAAGTCTTTTTTGCTTAGCTATGTGTCAAATTTAGAGGGAAAGAAAGCTAGCAATTCAGATTCTTCACCAGTATTTATTCTACAATAACATATATACAGCAGCTCTGAAGGTGCTCATACAATTCCATGTATACATCTCAGCTGACAAATCACAAAGTTTCCACACAGTCTTTGAACTCAAAAGCTCATTATTTTATACAAACTAGACATTGAAAGCTGAGGCATTGTTAGGGAGATAATATGTGATGTTAGACTAGGAAGAGAGAATGCTTAAAGAACACAGAACTGCCATGAATACATGGGGAATGCAGTCATTCTACCTAATAATATCAAATTCTTAAAGTTACTGAAAATGTTCCTGACGTGGCAGATCTCAACTTTGCACAACTCAGAGCTTCTCAGCTAGACCCCACACCATGATATGAGAAGGCTCTACTTTACAGCCAAGGAAGATGCACCCTAATTGACTCTGAATCAATTATAGTCTAGAAACACTGGACTATATTTGGATTAGTAAGTTACTATGTTGTACTAGTTTGAAATCAAACCAGTGGGAGATCACAAGTCAGAATTATAACTTAATAGGGAAAAAATTAAAAGAAATAAATAAATGCAGTAGTACAAGAACACTGACAAAAACAGAATACAACCTGACACCCTGTGGTGGTTGCAGTCCAAGCAGAGTGGTTCTGTTGAAGCAGTGATCCTGTAGCAAAACGGGTCTGAAGATCCAGCAGTAGCTCTTGTCCTCTGGGAGTCCAGTAGGTAAGCGCTGCTCTGGTGTTCAGAGTCTCAGCTTATATCCAGGCTGGAGTGCTTGGTTCCTCCCTCTGGGCGGAGCATCTCACAATGGGATGGTGAGTCATGTGATAAGGCCTGATGGGCCATTAAGAGGAGATAGTCCAGGCGGGAGTTATCTGCGAGTCATGTGAAAAGGCGCTGATGGGCCATTAACAGAAGATAATCCAGAGTGGAGAAGGCAGAGAGCACTGCCTCGCCTGGTTTCAACAGTTCATGATGGTGATAGAATATACTTCAACCCAGGACATATGTTTAAAAAAAAAAAAAAGGTAATTGGAAAAATTTTCTTATTTCCCATAAACTTAAAAAACCCATATTTATGCAAAAATATTGGAATAAAACCATGGGGCTCTGACTAAACTCCACTTTGCAGAACTGTAACCAGTTCACATTCAACTAAGCATTATGTTCCATGCACAACTATACAACTATGTATGTCTTTCTTCAGTAAAATTCGTCAAAAGAAGAAAATCATGACAGAGGAAGTATAGTGTCCATAAAAAGAAACCCTATGAAGTTCAGCCCTACTAACTGCTACGGCTTTTACACAAATCTTTGTCAGCCTCTCATAAAATTTTATTGTATAATTTTTACTTTTTTCTTAAATCCCCAAAGCTGATGGAATGAATAAGAATCTCCTCTTCTCTTGAAAAAAAGTATTGTTCATGACTAACCAGCACAGCTGTAAAGGAAAATCCTCCTTTAACACCCCAGAAATTACAAGATAAATTAATAGAATCAAGCATTGTATTGTGTTAAAATAAAGCCTCAAGATTTTCATGCCATATGTGTGGTTACTAAATATGTGACATCGGGGATACCGAAGCAGGTAATTTTTCTTTTGTTAGATCAGGAATGCAGAAATGCTCACTTTATTTAAAACCATAAAAAAAGTTGCCATCTAAAGAAAAATATTTCACAGAACTGGGGTAGATGAAGATACCCACAGTTTTATAGTAGTGCCAAATGAATAATAATGGGATGCCCCAGATGAATGAATGCTTCTGCTGGACGCACACTCAAATTGAATAAATCCTCTACTGGACAAATTATGACTGGACATAATCTGCTTACCCTTGACACTCACTGACAGCCAATGCAATATAAACATGAGAGATATGTGTCATCTGAAGTTCACCAAAGATGATAAAACTCTTTATTATTATTATTATTATTAAAATCCCGAGTCTAAGGAATCTTACATTTCTGCACTGGAAAAGTTCAAAATTTATGAAAGACTGTAGACAAATCAACCCAAAAAACAACCTTCTTTGAATCACTGGCTGCAACATCAATTTCAAGATAATGTATATAGGAACACAGAGCCAGATTCATCAGAGCTTTATTGACTCATTAATGTAGCTCCAAATAAATGAGATCTTGTGTGTAGATTTAGTTCAAACGATAATTGCTAGGATCAACAGTGTGATACGTACTTAAACCTGGGACTACTGCCACTGAATAAATGAAGAAATGATTACTAGTTAATCTTTGTAGGACAGTGTGTTCCTAGTTGGACCACAAAGTATCAGCAATAATTTCTGCAGTGACTGGAAAAAATTCCATCATTTACAATCATTGGAGGATTTTACCATTTTGCTGAGCCAGAAATAGACTAAAACTTTTGAAAGATTTTCTGAGCATGCCATAGCAAAAAACAACAGCAGGTAATGTCGAAGGACAGACTGCCCAAGTGCTTTAAAATGTTCCCGTGATGTAGACAACCAAGTATTTTTACAATTATGTGTGTTTTATAGATTACTTCCATTCCTTTCACTGTTAGTCCCTAGAGATATTATATGAAGGTTCTAAGACAGGAATTGGTTCCTTTGGGATGGAAACAATAGTCATAATCTAAGAGAATTTTTGAAAACTTCTGCTCTGGAATATTTTTTAAAGCACACATTAACTAGATTGTAAAAATTTTGGGGCTGTATCATTTAATCTTAATTTTGGATGTCACTCCATTGTAGACAGTCGTAATTTGGAGTATCAAACCTCAAGATAATAAAAGTAATCTGATTAAGTAAGGATTTTCTGAAAAAGAGTTGTTACCACAGCTTGAAAACTAAAATAGAATTGGAATAATGTAGCATCATGCAGTCCAGCGGTATGGAAGGACACTACCTTCCAAAAGCAGCTCCAGCTGGGGAGGGTACTCCGGTCGGCGGCAGGTACAGCTCACACACACACACACACACTCAGGCAGGCACAGCTCACACACACTCACACACACAGAGGCAGGCACACCTCACACACACACACACACACACTCAAGCAGGCACACCTCACACACTCACACACACACAGACGCAGGCACACCTCACACTCACACACACACAGACGCAGGCACACCTCACACACACACACACACACTCAAGCAGGCACACCTCACACACTCACACACACACAGACGCAGGCACACCTCACACTCACACACACACAGAGGCAGGCACACCTCACACACACACACACACA